>CM055430.1:4186266-4680698 GCA_029228465.1 Salix viminalis
GTTATCTAGCGGTCACGAGTTCGAATCTGTCCACTCATATTCTATTTGATAAAAATCAAGCACAAGTTAATATAAGATTGTCTAAGCTGAAGTTTGTAGGGTAGATAATTTTTAATATAAATAAGGATAAATCGAGGAAATAAAGAGGGAAAGAAAAAGGAGTAGAATATAATCGGTTGCATGTCGGAAAGCAAAAGCCGAAAAGTGTCAACGATTCAAAAGTAGGGTCATCACAAAACATGGCATAATCATCACCGTCATCTTTAACTATATATCATATTTTTACACAACTCGCTCTGTCCCTACTCAGTTTCGCAGCAATGGCAGCAGCAAAACACCAGAGATTAGAGGAGGCAGGTGAAATCCAAGTAACCCCACTGCCACCTGCATTTCCAAACAACACCCCCATCAAGAACAGTCCACCATTCTACACAGCACACTTATTGTTCTTTTCACATTTTCTTTTTTAAAAATAAAAATGAAAGACAGTTTATTGCTCGAGTATTTACTAATATTAGTAGGTTAATTGTTGTGATAAAAGTTAAGAACTGGTTTGAATTTATCTTTTTATTTAAAAAGAAAAGATTCGGCTTTTTTTTTAAAAAAAAAGTTATCGTAGTAATGCACAGAAAATGTAAAAAACGATATGCTCTCAGATTAACAACTGTACAAATTTATTTAAGTAGATGTTATTTTAAGTTTATTTAATTAATATGATTTAAATAAATTATGAGTGAATAAAAAATTAATTTTAAAGAACTTTTATTTTTTCTAACTCAAAGAATCCCTGGTTTCTCTAGATTTAATTCTTAATTTCTGGTGGCTAATTAAATATTAATAATATTAAAATTGACTCATATTAATTCTTTAATCTTTTAGTTTCCGAAATTCATTATAAAAAAAGGTGGAAAAAGATTTCTAACTTAGAATTTTTATTTTTTTTCCATAAATTTTCTCACCTCATTTTTAGTGTTTTCATTTTCTTTTATACTTTGATTTTTTTTTTCACCCAGATCTGGAGCTAAGGATAATAATTTATAGAGAGATATTTAAGTTGTTTTATTTTGATTTAAAAACCTTGTTATAGTGTTAGAACATTGAGGGAGATATTGCAAATATACTATTTGCGTAAATGATAAACAATAAAGTTTTTTTTAACAAAATATTCAACGTTGATACCAACAAAAGTTTTATTACTTTAAAATATTTCAATAAATAAATAGTATTTTTTATTTTAATTTAATCATTAATATCTTTATTATTAATTTGATCTTTATATATAAATATTTGTTTTAAATTTTATTTTGAATATTATAAATTCAAAATTATATGTACTCTAGTATTTTTTATATATTTTATAAGATTTTTATATGATAAACTAAAATTATTCCTCGCTATTCTAATAAAATAAAACATGTATTTTTTACAATAGATGTGAAAGGAGAAAAGGAATATACCGGTTGATGATGGCCGGAGGCGGGCAACGGCCTAATAGTCGCAGAATCAATTTCACCAGTAGGCAAAGGAACAGCAGGATTACTGTTGATAAAAGGCATGCCACTACCGCCACTTTTATCTGGCATTGCTGTTGGCACCGTTTCCATTGGAGAGCTTGCAGCACTGCCGCTAGGTTCAGGAGCTGGAGAAGAGGCTGTTTCCTCTCGAGGACGGTAAGGCCACGCAGGGGAAGACGCCATAGTTTCGCCTGGAACCGGAGGTGATGCCATCGGAGGTAGCTGTTCCGGTGGCGGTGGTGGAGAGACTTTAATGGAGAGTTTTTGTGAATCTTGATTGCAGAATTTTAGGGAGCCGTTGTTGAATGTGAAGTAGAAGAAACCAGGGCGTGATGGGTGCCACTTTAGTTATTTGCATTTTGAACATGAAAAATCGTCAGCACATTTTATAGTCTGAGTTAAGAAATCGGTAATTGCTGTCATCGGAATTTTGAGACATTTCTTATAGCAGCGTAACATGCATGTATAAAAACATGGGATTCTGTACATTATTGAAACCCTAACTAAGAGAGAGGGAGAGAAGAGATACCGTGTAGGAGGTGGAATTGGGCTTGGTGAGAAGTGTAGCCTGAGAGAAGTTGCAGAGGCTGAAGGCTCTCTGGTTCTGGAAAATGTACAGGTGGTAGCGATACTTGTGCTTGAAAACTGAGAGAAACCAGTAAAAAAACAAAAAAACAGAGCGTAATGATATCAACTTGCAGAACCAAAAACAAAACAAAAAAATAAAAAGAAGAAGTGGGTTTTCAAGTGCTCACTGATGGAGTCTCCAATATAAACACTGGGGTCTTTCCACTCTGAAAAACCATCAACCAGAATTGTTGTGGAGTCAGAAGGTTGGGAGAGCAGAGAGAGAAGAGATAGCAGAAAGAGAAGCATGGAAAAGATCTTCATTAGCTGTGGCGACGGAGAGGCAATGACCATGAGAGGACTTGATTCGAGCCTCGTCTCTGGCTCATCAATGATCAAACAACAGACGAGAGATTCAAGAGAGAGAAACTGCGTCTCGGAGAAAGTGGGTCGGGAGAGACAGGTAAGAATGTCAGGTGTGTTTGGCTTTTGATGTGGGGTTTTTCAGAATGGATGACAGGCATGGATATTGGAGACTCTGGTGTTTTTTATACAGTAAAAGGTGGTATGATTTTGTTTGTGGAAAAACTTTCCTTAAAACTTTGTAAAAAGAAGCAGAGGGAATTATATTTGGGTGGACTGGTAGAAAAAGATGGGAGATTATTATTCTAAAATGATTAGCTCTGTGATTCTAACTCTATGCAGTCAATTGCTACGAAGCCTATAATCACTTCTTCAAAGTATATATTATTTTCTTTTCTTGGGAGGTGAGGAATCTAATTCACTTTCTTTTATAAAAATATAAATATGCTTATTATAAACAACTCTTAACTGTAATTGAAATGACAGTGTACATACTAAAGCTTCGATTTTTTTTATAAATGCTTTTAAAAAATACATGAAAATAATTTATTTGGATGTTTAAAAAATAATAATAATAATAATATAACAAAACTAATATAGAACATTTTAAACAAATTAAATTTAATACTTTTCAAGCCAAATGTATTTTTAATCTCCTTATTATCCCTTAACAAAATCATTTGCTTCACTAAAGCTATATGTCTCTTATATAGTTGATGTGGAGGATATTTATACATTTTGTAGAATAGACTCGTATTTATAATAGAATAAAAAATGGAATTATACCATCACCAAGCCAAGGATGAATATTCGTGTTTTATTTTACATTGTCGTCTTAAATAAGTCTCCAAACATTGACTATTTTTAGTGGGTAATCACTAAAACATATAAAAATAATCAAATAACATTTTGAGTTATTTCTTGAGCTATATATGGATGTGTCAATTATCAACTATCACCATAATAGCATATTTCTACCTAATTTTGGAAGTGCTTTTATAAAATTCATGTTTATACATTTGGTATTGATAAAGGTTGAAACAGTTCAAGATAGGATATTCTTTCCATTTTAATTTCCTTGTATTTGTCATATTCTTCCATAAATTGCTACTTTATTGATGACCAATAGAATATTTTAATTTTGCAAATCCAAGATTAAACTTGATTTTAGATTGACACAACTAAGTGGTTAGGTCTGAGTTAACTTGATCTAAGATTACTTCTTGATTAATCATGAGCTCATGTAGTTTTTATTTCTTCTTTTTATTCTTAAAAACATCAAATTGTCTTCTTATTTTTATTCAATCGTAAATGTCAATCGATCATTGCTAACATTCTAAAATACACAATTATAAAAGTCAATGCATTACAAGTGCTAGTTAAAATGCGAAATTTAATGTAAAAGGCAACACAAAATCACACATGTTTTCTTAATCTATATACACAATGAAATGACCCAAAACAATAAATCATGTATTGTTATTTCAAAACAACAAAATCAAGATTAAAAAATATAATTGGTTGAATTTATTGTTAACAAAAATAATAATAATCAAGACTTAGTGAAGTGTTTGCATCCAAAAAAAAGGGATACAAAGGTCTTCAGGTTAGGAAATGAAAAGTTGTGAGTGAAAAAAGTGTTTGGGATAAAAATCTTCAGTGTTTTGATTTATAATAAATCAAAAATATGAATTTTATTTGGAGTCTAAAATTCAACTTTGATTTTAAAGGTTTCCAAACATTTGTCTACAATGAAAAATCTCAAATCATTTCTTACTTTCCCTAAATTAAATGCTGATAAAAACAACACAATTAATAAAAGAAATTGTTTACCAAAAAAAAAAAGAAGGAGAAAAGGCAATAACATGGTAGTTGGTGATAGTAAAGGTAGAAACACAAATAAGCTAAAAAATATTTTGAGAAGAAGAAGAAAAACAAGAAGGGAAAAAAGAGAAATAAAAATTCATATCCTTACAACCAACATAATATGATGTTAATTAAAAAAAAAACAATAATTTAGATCCCACTTAGGTTACACTGGGTTACTCAGGTTGACCCTGCGATTTTTTCTATAAAAGTACATTATGCCCAACTATTAAAATTTTCCATTTCCTCACCCATATAATGTTTTCAAACTTAGGGCCTGTTTGGTATTGCTTTTGCTTTTGTGGTTGAGGTTTGAAAAAAACAGTTTCAAAAAAAGCACTTTTGTTGCGGTTCAAAATAAGTTGTGAATTGTTTGGTTAAAACTGTGGTTAAGTTTGAGGTTGAAAAAAAATTGTTTTGTGTGTTTGGTTATCATGTTTTTTATATTGCTTTTAATTATTTTTTAGATTATTTTAATATTAAAAATATATTTTTTATATTAATAAACATATATTATATAAACATTATTTATATTATATATATACTCAGCCCCCATATATACCCCCCCCCAATTGTTACGAGGGCCGCTTTAGCTTTTCTCACGCAGCAGCAAAATACTGCTTTTCACAAAACCTGGTTTGCTCACTTTTTATACATAGGGCCCACATAACTTTTTCTAACTTTTCAGACAACCAAACACTCTTCAGCTTTTTTTCAACCCACTTTTTTCAAATCACAGGTAAAAAACTTGTGCCAAACGGCCACTTAGAGTCACCCCAAACTTACAATTAAGAAAAAAAGAAGGTTAAAAGCTCTAAATATCCTAGTTACAATGAATTCAATATCTTACATCCAAGGATACTTGTGTAAATTCACTATGTGAAAAACAAAAATACACAAATACCCTTATCTAAGACCACTTATTATTATTTTTTACTCTTAATGTTATTAGGTTAAAACACTGAATAAACTTAAACCTTGAAAACAAATAAATAATGACTAATGCACATTTTAAAAACACCAAAATAAACTTTATCTAAAGGCATGCATTTTTTTGGGGGGAAGGACAAAATCATCACTATACCATAGTGATGAATAAGAAAATATTAGAAGGGCAATAAGGATTTCTTCTGTTCTATTTTAGTGGTTTTATTTAATATAAATTAAATGAGTTTATGAAAACACGCTATATTAACATTTTTTTGCAAATTAACAAAATTTGACATTACAGACATGAATTAAATAGTTTCTTAACGCTCACAGGCTTTGGAAATTGCATTTTCTATATTTAGGTGGAGAAAATGTTAAATCACAATTTTTCTTATGATAATAGAAAATAGTTTCCAAAAATAATCCACATAAAAATTAAAGTTTAAAACTAGCTGCATTAACTATTCAATTAAAAATAAGATAATTTTTCGTAAAAAGTTACATTTAGAACCCGCTTCTGTCAAACACCACTTCAAAATATGACTTCCATTATAAAGTTTAAAATTTTACAAGTCACAACAATAACTCAAAAACCTCGAAAAAATGGAAATTTAAAGGCGGCATTGCCGCAATCTCAAAAAGTTAATGACGTGAACGCAACCAAATGTGATACTTCCTCTATAAATTTTCAACTGTATTATTTTTGGGTACTGCTATTTAAAATAAAATAAAAAATTCATAGATCTTGCTTCCAAAACTCATTGGTGTTAAAAGAAACAACTAAAAATAAGTCATCATAACCTCTAAAAATTGGAGTGATTCGTCATTCGATAAGATCCAGTGATACCCCAACACCTTGAATTTATGCATCATCTCCTCCTTTCCTTTCTAGCATCGTTTAGTAATATTATAATATCCATTTAACATCCAAAATCGAAAGTTGCCGAAAATCATAACCGTACCTTGTATCCCTAAGGAGTTTTACACTTTCTTCCTTGGAGCCCATCCATAGGAAGATTTACACCTGAAAAAAAAAAAAAAAAACTCCAGGAATACCGTATCAAAGACCTGCACCATTATGGTCAGAGATCCAAGACGTGGACTTTAAACATGACTGCAAATATTTTGCAGCAAAACAAGTTGTGCTACAAATAGATACCACCACCATATATTCTGGCCAACTGTCAGAACTTGCCAGCACATAAATACAGTCCAATACTTCTTCCCCCCTATACCACATTGAGGGTGACAAAGCACTGCATTGCGTAGCAACACCTCCTAACTACTTAAATAACTAAAACCTTTACCATCTATCTACCCCTGGATCGTTACCCCCCAATTCACTTTTAGGGAATTTACTATGATTCAGGTTGCAATTTTTTTCTTTTTTCATCTCCACATATATAAACCACGGTTGCTCTAAATAAAGATTGGGTTCAAAATCTAATCCACTAGAAAATGAATTTTGGGGAGGATGATCCTTTTCCTCTATGTATGAGAACCATATGAATTATCACCTCGGGCACATACAATCTACCACTGCAAGGAGTTGACTCTCCGGAGCACACGTTGTGGCCTTCGCTTCTCAACAACAGGAATCACTTTTTCCATAAGCTGTAGAAAAAAATATAAAAAAAATAATAAGTCAACAATTTCAATTGGTCTTCTTCCTGTGAAGGCTCGCTTTAAGGATCTGAAAAGGAATCAATGGCTCTATATATAGTTAAGGAAGCTCAGAGTCGTCAAAACTATGAATCATCTAAGAATAAATGCCTCCACAATTTCATGCTACTATATAGAGTAGTGTACTTGGGCTACTACAACATAGAGTAGTCTCTACTAAGTGCTCAAATTAAATATTCACAATTGGTAATTTAAGACCTGAAAACCTTTAAGCAAAAAACACGTATCTTCATTTTGCATTCTATCCAAAGGAATGCGTACTACTGTAACCCATTTCTTCAACAAAACTCTTACATGTTTAGAACCCTCTGGACTGAATTCAAATTGGAACTATTTGAGTGTCAATAATTGAAATCACTGATTTCTATTCAAAGGGTTTGGATTTGATTTTGTGGGTTATTTGAGGTGATGACAGTGGAGGAGAACTGGAGGTAGAAACAGGGGTGGGGGGTGATGGTTGAAGGAGGTGATTCTCTGCTGTTGGAAATGTCTAATGTATTGAGAGACCTTTTGAAGCAATAAGATGAAGGAAATGAGAGTAATATAGTAAACAAAATGAATTGAATATAGAAATTGAATATCTCTTCCAAACATGTTGATTAAACTTATTTATTAATTGAATTCAATTTTAATAGAGTATTGATTCCAGATATGCAGCTAAAAAAAGATTGTTTATAGCAATTCCAAAATGGATGTGTAAAAATAGTTAAAGAAATGATACCTCTATTACAAAAATTCCTTTTCATATCCATGAATTACTTTATTTTCTCCATTTCTTTCTTCAATGAAGCATCTTGCAATGCAACTAACATTTTAGTTTTGTAGTCCACGAGTTAATTTGGCCCTCAACAATTTGATAAGTATTTCTCAACAATTTTAATTTTTTCCTCATTTGAAATTCTGATGCTTTCATTTTCCACTTTCCTCAATTGTAAAACTTTCTAGCTATTCCCTTGAGTTTTCAAGTATGCTCATCATCGCAAATACAATACAGAATCCCACCACCCAATCCATGGGGTATATGGATGTATCCATACTGCAAAAGTACAAGCACAAACATACAACCATATCATTGAAGTCCTAAGCAAAGTCACAGAAGTCCCACTTCATTCCGTACCATTGCAAGGGGATAGTTTTCAACCCCGAACCATGGTTTTTCAAAACTCAAAGCAATAGATTGCTAACTTTTAAACATTATTATTAGAACCCAAACACACCTAAAACAAAGTTTTTGGAAAATCTGCTCTGGATGATGGTTAATCAAAACCAAAGTCAAACACACGTTTAAAACAATATGCATTAAAGCAACTATCATCCTAAACAAGAATTCCAAGTGAAACCATTGTCTTTCAGTAGTTACATTTCATAATCTTTCTTCCTCTACTGACACATTTCCATTTTTATGCATTCAACGCATTTCACTTATACTCCCAAACTTCATTCGGTGTTATAACAGGGTTTTAGTGTTTTCAGTGTGATAAAATAGTAACAGAAGAGAATCAGTACCTGCTTAAACCTTTCCTTGGTCCTCTCTTCCTGCATAATGAACAGCTTTTGTTAGACAAGAGAAAACACATCAAAAAAATTAGTGGCATGCAGAGCAAGTAGATCACCATATGCCTCTGATGAAATCATGCCGTGGGATCTTTTCTAATATAATAAATTCTAATAAATATATACTGACAAATTAGACATATAAAGACCAGGAGAAACTGGAAAAGCATGACAGTTTATACCTGCTGGGTGGAACTCATGACCCACAGTGAAGTATCTATTGGTGTTAACTTCAAAGCATTGCAATGATTGTTACAGTTAAAATTTTAAATAATAATAATGCTAACCATTGATTGTGTATGCAAACAAAGCTGATAAACTCTCAATGTGCCATTGTGTATCCACTCTAAAGAAAAGAATGCATCATTCAACAGCACAGAACTAGGTCCTAGCAGAATAACATTTTTTGTAATAGAGCCTGGGTAAAGCATTATGAGATGTTCATGTGTTTGGGACTGAATAGAAGAAATGAAAAGGAGACAGTAAGGAATAAGCAAGACAGCTTCAAACTAAGCAGTGAGTACCAATAGGCTATGTAAATAGAATATTAAGCTCATAAAAAGATTATAAAGTCTCCATTACATTAAGCTTATGAAAGAGATAGGAGCATGCTACTGCACACATAATGTGGAAATTGGCTGCATATTGTTTAACTTATTTTATACTATCTAAATCTACAAGTCTGAATTCACATATGTTTAGATGAAGCAGAGCTATCCTGCGTATCAAAGGGCAAAAGTCTGACATGGACAATGATGCCTAAGGATTTTTATTCAATCCATTTCAATTGTCTTAAGCTATTCTGAAAAGTTTTAAGAACAATAATGGATTTCAAACACGCTCTGAAAAAGCAATATACATCAGACATGGCAACAGATAATCAGTACACAAGAAGCAATATACCTACATTACAAGTCTTAAGACTAGTTTGTTTAGTGAGTAAAGTAAAAATCATTGATCAATGCAGCAGCCCTATGCCACTGGGTTTGAATAGCTTTTTGGTTCTTGCATTGCTGATGTTATTTTTCTTCTCGTTGCTCCCATGATTTGGACAATCCAAATTCAATTTATGTCTTGGCTAAAGTGAACATAGAATAACATCACCACCATAAGTTTCTGTGTTGCTATTCTAACTCGCACAACAAAGGGTTGAAGGCCATAATCGAACAGCAAACTGCAAGCTACTATCTCCATGACCACAAAGCTAAAAGCTCAGACTAAATTACTATACCAAAGTATCCCAAATAGCAGGGCCAAGGTATCAATGTGTAGTGTGTACCAACTTGTGATTTAATAAGGTTATAATAACAAGGAAGAAAAAGAAAACAAATACCGAATTCATAATTCCAAATTATGCTGAAAATAATGCAAGTTGAATTACCTTCTCTTTAAGCAGCTGCTCATTCTCCTCCTCTAACCTCACTGCCAGAGACTCCAATTCCACTTGATAAGCCTAAAACCCAAATAAAACACCCACAATTGTTGAATCAGTAGAATCGGTAACATCACTCAATCATGACAAAGCATACACACATATATATAAACCTCTGACCTGCTTCCTCTCTCTAGACCGAGCAGCTGACTCCCGGTTCTTAATCATTCTCCTCTGCCTCTGCTGCGCCGCCTTATCCAAGGGTTCCATTACGACAGTCCTCCCTCTCTTCCCTCTTCCTCCACCACCACCACTACCAGCAACCTCGACTCCATTCCCAAACCCAACAATGGAGCCTTCCACCTTATCTAACACCTGAAATGCACTCGGCAGGACAGGATCAAACGCATACAATCCTCCACTCAACCTCTCAGACTGTGACATCTTCGCATCATCCCCATCCTCTCCAACCACATCCACAGCCCCCGCCTTAGCCAAAAAATCCTCCAAAGTCATCATCTCATCTGGCTCGTCCTTCATTTCCTTCCTTCCAGCTACAATTTCTCTCCATATATCATCCGCAGTCCTAGTCTCTTGTGGAATTACATCGCTCATATCCTGAGTATCATTATCATTTGTCTCGATTTGTGGAGGGGGAGGGTTAGGAGTTTCCATTAGGGTTATTTGTGCTCCGAGGAGAGTCGATTCAGTTGATGGAGAGGCGTATACGTTACGTAAGATGCCGTCTACTGTCATTGTTGATTCTCTTTGGAATAATTGGTCAGTAGAATGATGTGCTAGTTTTTCTGTAGTATTAGTAGCAGAAAGGGAAGAAGAAATGCTGCGTCGCGATCGAGATGAAGTTGTTGAAGATAGACCCGAATTTCTAGGTTTCGACGACGCCATCACCTTCGACGACGCCATTTCAGGAGGAGGAAGAGACCTTTTCTTTTTTCTCCCGATTTTCCAGCTTCAATTTATTTATATATTTATTATTATTATTATTATTTAAATTTTACTTTCAATCTGGGGTTTTGCTTTTGTTGGGTTTGGTGTTTGAGAGATTTTGGGTTTTGAGTTTGTTATTCTGTTGGGATCAGGGAGACTCACTGGATAGAATGAAGGCGTGTAAAGAGCGCGTGAGATTTTGCCGGACGGGGTGGGCCGGTGGGGTTGCACTTGCCGATTTGCGTGGGTGGGGTTGTTGGGAGGGTTTTTTATTCCTTTTCCTGCTTTGATGGACGGCTGTGATAGCCGTGAAGAACTGCGGATTTCGTTTGATCTTGATGGTGATTTGGAGGATTGTGGTAGTGTCTGATGGTGATTGGTGGTTGATGCTAGAATCACTGTCCGTTACTCTACACCGTGAATTATTGGGCTGGGTCAATTTGGGCTCTCTGTTTCAATTGATGTCTACCAGGATTTACGATGCTCTATGATTCGTTTTTTGTCACGAGGGCCTAGACTTAACAGCTTGAGCCCAACAATGTCTACCAGGTTTGACTTAGTGCACCTTGTCTTCATGGAGAAGCAATTATTCATCGGGATTACACCAATTTGTTTTAAAAACAATTAACCATCACTAGCTAAGTGTAATAAAGTTTTAATTACAAATTCAAACCAACAATTTCTTTTTATTTTTATTTTTTATGATGATTTTATATTAATGTACGATCGTAAAATGGATAACAACAATTCATATTAATGCAAGCTTTTTAAACAGGTAAATAACCCTAGTCTTAATTTTTTTTTCTTTTTTATAAATACATGTGTTATCTTTCTTATCACTTTTTTTTACATTGAAAAAAAAAAGAGATTTGAACCGGCTTGTAGCGTAGCATATCGCGTGCTGCCCATCTAATTCATAACGAAATTTTAAGGAGGGGGAATGGATAGGAGGATTCTTAAGATTTTTTTTTGGATACAAGAAAATTTTATTTTTAAAAAATATATTTTATAGGTATATATAAATGAGTAAAATTCTGGTTGTCTTATATTTTTATAAAGGGTGTGTATTTTCTATTTAAAACTCGAAATCTACTGTACAAATCGTATATCTTTTATTATCACGTCATGTTTTTTACGTTACAACTATAAACATGAAAAAGCATAATAACCCGATTTCTTGTTTTTTTAAGGTATTTTTGGTTTGCATAACCGACCTCATTTATCTAGGTACGTGTTTTAAGTTATTAATTATGTAATGACGAAGTTATTAAAAAGTTGTATCGTCACGGACAATTTACAGATGACACCTCCAAGCTTCTTCTTGTATGCTTTACTTTGATTCTGTTCACGTTTATTAGTCCCCATGGCAATTTCAGTATATTATCTTTGTATTCGTATATTATAATCTATAAGCTAGTTTTATGGGCAGCCAATGCTAGCTATGTGCGCGTAACACCTTGTTGCAGTGGTGACACTTCGAGTTTTTTTTTAAAAAATAAAAAATAAAAAAAATGTACAAAGATATTGAAAAAAGGTTTCTAATTTTTTCTCATTTTGTTCTGTGCTTTTTAATGATAAAAAAAACTTCCTCATCTCTCTATATTAATTTACTCGAATTCAGCCATATCCATGAAGTCACTTGGCCTTCTTTTGAAACATAGAGACTAAATTTGTTCACGCACAATATTTTTTTTCTTTCTTTCAATCAATAACCATGAACATCCTGTACTTAACTACATGTAAGAGAGTGATAATCCAGTGACTTTATCTCCCTTTTTATTTTTATTTTTAAAAATGATAGTGGTTTGGTTAGACATGTTATAGAGCCCGTTTGGCACTGCGGCCAAACCGCTGTTTTGCTGAAATTCAAATTTTTTATTTTTTTTCATTTAAAATGAATATGTTTTAGTGTTTTTAGATTATTTTGATGTGCTGATGCCAAAAATAATTTTAAAAAAATAAAAAAACATCATTTTAATGTATTTCGGCACGAAAATACTTTAAAAAACTACTGCAACCGCTCTTCCAAATAGGCCCATAGACAATACGCAAAAGAAATTCTCCTTTTTTTTTGGTTGCTATTGTATTATTCTTAAACTTTCCGGACACATAAAACATTAGATGCCACCCTAATACACAATTAATGACCTGGATATCACTAGCTAGATGGGAAGGATGAGAGTATTTTATGAGGGAAAACAAGTTTGAAAATGATGAGCTCTCTTAATTTCATAAAACTTACTTCTGCACATATTATAGATCTTTGGTTTTGATAAATATTAAGAGATTACTTACACATCTTAGCATTGAACATATATAAGAAACGATTAAATTAGATTTTTATTTATATTTATTGCAGAGATTAGATTAATCACATGTACCATGACAGGGCAGAGATTAAGCTTGGCTGCCACCTACTTCCTATCCTTTTTCCCATGCATGAAATCAAATGCCCAAGCACCAAGCAAAAGGCTACGGCTGCTTAAAAAGAATAAAAACCCGCCCTTGTTTTCACAGAGCACGTAAAGGGAGAGAGAGAAATAAACCCGGTCACCTATCTTTATTACAAATTAGTGAACCACTGAAAAATAATCAAACCGCTCTCGAGTTTATACTCAATGACATGGCCAATGATTAGAAGCCACATGTTAAAGTTAGCTCTCTTAAGAAGTGTAACGTGGTGACAAAGAACTTGAGATCTGTATTGCAGGTCTCAGATTCAAGTCAGAACATACTAATCATCTTGTAAGAGATTGAAACAAACAGAATTTTACTCGGTTAATCCGAGCCTGCAAATAATAACTAAAAAAAATATAATTTCCTTGAATATATATATAATTGATTTCAATTTTTTTTAGTAGATTCTACAATCCGTCTTCTATAATGCGTCAATTAAATTTACCTAGCAAAGGTTAGAAACCCCTTCAAATTATGCTTAAAAGTTTATATTTTTATTAGTTTTATTAAATTTCTAGTTAATTTCAAGTTTTTAACTTTATTTTGAATTTATATTATTTTTCTATTTGAATCAAAAGTCTTATCATTTCTAACTCATAAAGATTGATTTGAAGTCTATTCAAAAGGTTGTAATTTATGTTTTAATTAAGGAGAGAATAGTTTCAATAATAAAATATAAATTAGGCTTTCTGTTACAACTCGTTTGTTTTTTTAAAAAATATGTCTTTCATTATTTTGATTTCTATTCTTTAAATCCGGTTGCGTCATTTATTTTTAAGTTCATATGCTATTCTCATGATACTTTATTTTTAGTAAAAAAATCTCATGCAATTAATTAGCGTGCATGGAACAATTGTCCTTGAAAAATAATAATAATAATTAAGCCTCATTAAAAATAAATCAAGAAAATGATATTTGAGATTTTCAATTGAATCGGTTTGCCATAATTTATTTATTTATTAATTAATTAAAAGACTGAATAGGAACTCGAGCTATACAACGACCATGACTCTTCTCCATTACTCTTAGGAATCAAGATTATCAATATCGTTCCGTTCCGGACGGAATGGTCGGAACATTCCATGCCATTAAAGAAATTAAGACAAAACAGCGTTGTTTTCGTCTTGATTTTAATTCCGGCCTGTTCTGGAAATACCGGCCGAAACGTCTCGGTACCATTCTGGTCTTAAAATCCTCCTTATTTTGATTAACTTGTGATTGTGTTTTTAATTTTGAGATTATGTTTGTTTGACTTTGTGTTTATATTGTATAATTTAAAGTTAATTTATCTTGAATTTTAATTATGCTTGTTAAATTAATATTTTAATTTTTTCATATATATATATAATTAATTATATATGAATAATACAATCCCGGAACGGCATGCCAAAATACTCCAAAACCAAAACGTTCCATACCAATAGAAAAATCAGAACGGTGACCGGATCGATATTGATAACCTTTAGAATATCAAACTCCTCAAGTGAAAATCTCGAATTTTAACCATGAACGAATAAAAAGAAGATAAATTAATATAATCAACTTTCAAAGTATAAAGTTCATATAATTCATGCCTGAAAATACCAAATATAATTTGTTAGGCTGGTTGAGCTTTATATAATACCAATACCAAGATATTATAATTAATAATTGGATAATAAATTAATGGAATAAAGTATGCCTACCGAACCACTTTATTAATTTGTGAGGTCCTTGTAGATCCAAATGGAAAAAGATGCGTCTACTAATTAACAAGTTAATTAGGCGAGGGGTCCTGCCTGATCTTATCCGTCCAATGATTAAAAGCAACCAGTACTTGGCGGTAATGATGACTGAGATGAGAATCCGTGAACTAATTATTGGATTCAAAGGCTTACACGGCTTCGCCTTGGCTGGCATTTTCTCCTTAATTTAATTTTTATTTTATTTTATATGCATATATTTTTAGACATAATCCACATGTAGGTTGCTACTTTTAAAAGGCAAATCAAGAAGAGAGTTTGCAACTCAAATTCTCGATCAATTATATATTTACATGCATATATTAAGAAATATAAGTTGTAAAGTTTAAATAAAAAAATTAATTCTTTTATTATTTAACTATTCTGAGTCGAGGTATTAGCTCACTCATATTGTATTTGCACCTACGGTTGTTTAGATTGAATACATTGATTATGTATTTTTCTTTGTTTTTTAAGAAATATTGACAAATATAAGATCAATAGATATAAAATATATAAGTAAATTATTGTGGTCTTATTGAATTAGATTTTTTTTAATAAAATTAGTGTATTTCATTTATGTATATTGTGTTTATTGAGTTAGTATATAGATTTTTTTTCATTTTAAAATAAAGTTATATGTTTGACTATAAATAATCAGCTATGAAAGAAAATGTCAATTGTAAATGATGAATTTTGATGATTTATTAAGAACTTTGCTTTCTATTATTGGTCCAATTTTATACCAATTGTAAAAAATGTCATTGATGATTTGTTTTATCGATCATTCCATCATGAATATAATCACTAATAAATTTATCAATAGGTAGATTCACTTACTTGATGTGGCAAACTTTTAAAAATAATTAAACCAAGACAAGGATAATGTCCGATTAAGTGTTAGGGTGGCTGGATTTGTGATTATAGAAGTTAGATTTGTGATAAAATTAGAGAAAATGATTTTTTATACATAAAAAAGGAAAAGAATAAAAAAAAATGGGAGAGGAAGAGAAGGGAGGTCGTGCTGCTGGTTATAAATTTTAATATTATTGTTGTATTTTTTTATGAAAATTAGCGACAATAAATTATTATCGGTAATTTATTCAGAAATATTAACACTTTATATTTTTTTTGATGGAATTAACAATGGAATACTTGTCCAAAAAAAATTATTCTTCAAATTCCACCATCATTCTCATGGTGATAACCGACATAACTTTTTTCAAATAAGACAGAATCATGTCGCTGTTTTTGCTGGTAATAACATCTGGAAAAACAATAAATATCATTATAATAATTTATTAATTGTATTTCTATTCATCGGTATTGACAGTGATATTTTTTAATTTTCGGACATGATATTTGTATATAAACAGGTGGAAAGTGCCAAACCATATGACAATATGAGGACAAGATTACAGACGTGTATAAAAAATTGAACGACAAGAAATGCGAAGGCAAACATAGGGAAAAGAGTCTGTATCTGCGATGAAGTTCCTGAAAAGAGGAAAACTCTTCAGCAAATTTAGCCTTAAAGCTTGCAAACAAATTGGAGAAGTAAATCCTGCTTTCTGTATTAGATAAGAGCGTTTTTTTTTGTTTTTTTTTATTTTTTTATTTATTTTAAAAAAAAAGATAACGTGAAACACAACGCTTTCAAATGTCTCTTCGAGGCATTGTAAAGCAAAGATACATAATCGGTATACACAACCTAGGAACCTGTTATATAGCTCATTAAAATCATTCATTATTCGTAGGATTACGAGATTTTCTAAAGAAGATCAAGTTGGGGACGTGAATTTTTTTTTATTCCTTGAAAGTGATCGAAAGCTATATCCCTCCTCCTGAGACTAAGATTTAAAAGCATTATGTGGGTCAAATCGAGAGCTTCAAAGAACAGAAAAGGTATGCTGTCATGTTTCATTTTATATTAAGATTCACTAACAACTCATTGAGGAACAAGATTAGCTAGCTATGTAGGCCGTGAATGGAAAGGGATATATATATATATATATATTTTGGTTACATTTTTTTATTATTATGGATAGTTTGATACGACGTCTCACCAAGTATAATTCATCGTTTGCCACAAGGAAAGGTGATGAAATTAGGGAATATATGCCTTGCAATCATGGCTGGAGAAAAGTTTGCAACCTTCAGCACATACAGAAAAAAACTGTAAAGAAATTCTTTTGTTTCCCTAATTTGACTTGTCAAATAAAAGATACTGTTTTATAGCTTTCCAGGAGCTGAAAAGGTAGTGCCTGTCAAAGATCAGTACCTCCAATTTAAAAAAAATAAATGTTTGAATTGAGCTATCTACAGGCTAAAATTCTGATAGTACCTATGCCTCCTAATTATCACTCGATTGTGTGATTAATATGTAATTTGGCACTTTTATTAGGGTTTTCAGATGGGAAGGAATTCAAGAATATTGCCTGTAAAAGCTTGAATGTCAACGAGGAGTATCTTAGCGCGTTAAGAAGCCAGTCCTATGCTGACTTTTTCAGCAAAGCCCAGTCACTTGTAAACGAGCCATCTTTTCCATCTTACTGCCATAGAAAGTTTTCTGAAGTTCTCCTGGAACCGCGTCAGGATTCTATACCTGCAATTCTCGAATCAGCTTTTCTTTCAAAAGTACCTGAACTCAAAACCCTCATGCTCGATTTCTTTGACCTGAGTGCAGAGGCTTCAAACATTTGTAGCCACCTCCTCAAAAATATAAACCAGATCCAATCTAGTTACCAATTCATTCGAGCAGTGCTGAGTAGCATCGACGATTACTCGCCTGATAAATTGAATCTGATTGTCTCCGAGCTGTACTCATTCACTGTCAAAACCAATCCTTTTTCCACCCCTAACAAGCATGACTTCACGTTAATTAACGGCAGGTACTCTTCAGTTCTAACCCACCTAAAATCCAAAAGAAGAAATGTGGCTCGGAAGATGAAGATCATTGCATATATCCATAAGGCTTCAGGAATTTGCATGACAGCAGCTTGTGGCTTGATTGCGATTTCAGCCGTTGTTATAGCAGCACATACTCTGACCGCACTAGTTATGGGCCCTGCCATTCTGAGCTTCCCACTAAAGCGCGTCAAGAAAAAGCTCTTGAGCTTTAAGTTTCTGAGAAGTCGATTCCTCAGGAAAGTCGGGCAGCAGCTTGATGTGGCGGCCAAGGGAACTTACATATTGAATCGGGATTTTGACACAATGAGTCGACTCGTTGCGAGGCTTCACGATGAGGTTGAGCACGACAAGGCAATGATAAGGTTCTGTTTGGAGAGAAAAGAGGATAAATTTTCCTTGCAAGTGATGAAGGAGCTTAAGAAGAGTGATTCTGGGTTCAGGAAGCACGTAGAGGAGCTTGAAGAGCATGTGTATCTCTGCCTGCTGACGATTAACAGAGCAAGAGCATTAGTGATTGAGGAAATGACAGCATCTAGCATTGAACATTTGAGTTGCTACAACAATACATAATCTGTACAGGGTGGGTTATTACTTCTCATTTATTTATTTATTTATCTATTGTTGTTGCATCAATTATATGTGATGTTCTTCCTGATATAGGTGGGCTTTTTTCAGTTATGCATATTTCCATAATGATATTTAACCATTTTTCAATAAACTAAGAAGAGTCCGTTTTGATATGATTTTTGAATATCTAGAGTAGCCCATCCTCGTTGATGAATTGGACCATCCCTAATACTCTGGCTAGAATTACGAAGGGTATTGTTCATCCTAGCCTAATTTTTTTTTTTTTGTTAAATAATCATTTCAACTAAAATCTTAAATGGTTAGATGAAGTCTCATGGTATTATTTATATTATTCTTTAACATATTTTCTCAAGTGATGAAGCTTCAGAATATGATTTATATTATTTTCTAACATCTTTGAACCACAATTGTAAAATCTAGAATAACCCAACAAGGCTATCTATGATCCAATGATGTCAAATAAAAACTAAACAGAAAAAAACTTGGTTCATCCAAATAAAAAAATCAGGCTAACTCAATCAATTTCAACCTAACTCAATCAAAACTTGACCTTCAATTCATTGATTTTCTTTAAAAGAATGTTTTTTTTATTAAAACCACATCATTTCAATTTTTTTTTTAAAATGGTAATGTTTCTAAGAACAACATTTATTGGCGGAAGAAATAGGTAATGAGGCTTCCGATCCATCCTCCACATGTCGAAATCCTTGGCAGTGAGCAGCCATCAATCCTTCAGCTTGGTTTCAACTCTTTTAGGAGGTTAATCTCATCCTTCCATAGCATTTTTTATACAATTTTTAATTTGCTGATTATTAGCATGTTTTTAATCTATTTAAAATGTTGGGCGTGATAGTTCAATGGCATGACTTCAATTCTTCATAATGATAGCTCAAGTATTGAATTGGAAAGCGATGGCGGTGGGATTGGCAGTGGGTGGTGGAGGAGGTGATTAGAATGGAGGAGGTGAAGGCGGAGAAGAAACACCATGTATTGAAAAAGACATTCGGAGATAAAAAGGGAACATGAGGGGGGAAGCGTGCAAGAAGATTAGAGTTTTCCATATTTTTGTAATTGATTTGTCCTGCTTGTTTTTGAGTAGTTGAAGAGATAAGATAGAAGACAGTAGGTTTTCAGGGATTGTAATTACATATATGAGATTTATTTTAGCAAAAAAGATTTTGTTATTAATATATGGGCTATGTAGAATATATAGCTACGTGCATAAATATTATTTTTTTCAAATTAATATGATCTTTAATAACCATAACTTAATGCTATATACAAAAATGATGACCTCAATGGATGAGGAGGAGGGACACTAAAAATATTTATAAAACTCATGATTTTTTTTGTTATAATGTTAAGTCATAGGTGTGATTGTTTTAGTTAATTTAAATGAAAAAATATAAAAAAAAATGCAAAGCTCAAACATTTTATAAAGATCAAATTAACTCAATTTAAAATATATAAATAGATTGAAAACTCATTGGATTATATAAAAATAAATTGAGTCATTTCTCCAAAATAAAAACAATAAAAAGAAAAGGAGCAACTGACCATTTTAAATTTGAGTGCGATATTGGCCACTGATTAAGAGGGATCGTGTCATCAAAATTCTGAAATGATGGGTCACCATATTAGGAATAAACTTGATGTTAAAACTAATAAAGTAAACATTAAGAAACTTGTAACAATTAGCATGAATAGTTCGCATGTCATGTGTAAAATAGGTGGAACCAATGATTATTATTTTGACAAAGTATACCAGGATGTTGGAGTAGATGATCACGCTTCGGGATTTTGACAAAGGATAAAATTGAAACAAATAAAGGGATTTAAAAAAAATATAGTGTAATTTTATTAAAAAAATAAAAGAATAATGACCGAAATAGAAAATAACATATATAAACAATTTCAATTGAAAGAAAAAATTAAAACCTGCATACTGAAAAAAATTAAAGGAACCAAAAACAAACCAAAAATCAAAAGAATAAGGATTAAAATGAAATAATCACCATATATAATCAGTTTCAATTGAGTGCACAATTGAAAACAATCAAAATTTTCCATTGAAAAAAATAAATAAAACCGAAATCAAAAGAACAAAGACTAAAATAAAACAATCACAAACATGAAACACGACTATGTAGTTTTCGGTAGCAAGAGCAAAGAGAGAAAACTAAAAATTATTCATCGGCGATTCACCGACCACCGTCACACAACACACCCCGCACCAGGAGGCAGTGGTCATGGCAGCGCACCTGGTGACAAGGCGACCAGACACTTTCCACTATAAAATGACATCGCACGCGCTGCCTTAAAGACGCTTGCACATGAAATATTGTTAGCACGTTCATACGACACACTTGCAGTAATTCTGAAAAAAATAATAAAAAATATTAAATTAAATATATATCCCTGGACTCAACGATAACCACGAAAAAACAGGAATGAAAGTACCATAATGTCCTCATCTCCAGGCCTTTGTTTTTGTTTTTTCTGGGGGTATTTGTGTAGTTTCACTATGCACGAATATGTGAAAAAACAAAAGCACCCTCAACTGTTCCTCGTCTTTTTATCAGCTTTCAATAGTAAAATGGTAGTTTCACTACACAATTTAAAACGGAAAATACAGAAAACCCCAAACAATTTATAAACATCACACATATTCCTTGGAAATATCTAAAATGTCCCCGATTCTGAGAATTAAAATTTTTAGCCTGAGAGGTAAAATAATAATTTTATTGTTAAAATTCATAATAATCTGTGACTAGAAACAGTAAAACATCAACATTTTTTATTTGTTTTTTAATAGAACATAGTAAAGCCGACACTAATTACTACATTTTTGGTGTTTTTTTTAGATAAAACACCAGTCGTATACTCGAGATTGAGGAGAATCGAAAAGATTTTCTAATAAAGTAGAGCGGCTTTCTATTTTTCGCCGACTCTAATGGCGTGGAATCTCTTGACCGACGAGTGCAGGGGGAGTGGAGAGGGCTGAGATTCTTGCCCTGCGTTGCATGCTGGAAGATGATCTCCTTTTCCAAGTCAACCAATCGAAATTTACCAATTCACTGACACTTACAAAGCATGAGACAAGACCGCTATAATCAGATGTGACGAATGTCCTCTTCCATCGTTTCATGTCGTTTTTTTCTTTTTCTTTTTAACTTTATTAAAATATCTCATTTGCTTCTGTAAGATTCTATTAAGTCAAATATCACAGGTTTATGTGTTTCGGGAAAGTGTTTTAAAAAAAAAATTGAAAAATTTTTATTTTTATTTTTATGTTAAATTTATTTTTTTTAATGTTTTATATTAGAAATATTTTTTTAAAAAAATATTATTCTAAATAAAAAAATATTTTTAAAAATAATCTCAACGACACTCTCAAAAATCACTTATTCTGGTGCTACTGACTCTTCTCTTGTTTGGAAATGAAATTTGTCCTTGCCTAATTAAGAAGGTGGATGGAAGATTAGGTTTTTGGTTAAAGAAGAAGGTTGTGATTATTGTTAGTGACAGGGTTCGGCAAATTTCTTACATATTCCTGCTTTCAAGTTTCAACGTTGTAATTTACAAAATAATCATGAAAGATTAGCTTTTCTTTATTCAAGAGTTGTTTGTAGACATTAGCATGGTAAAAAAATATAATAGCAAAATATCAAAGTATAAAAAAATATTTAAAAAAACAATACATTTCGGGGACACATATAAAACGTTAAAAGCATCCTAAAGTTTGTGGTATAAAAGAATGATACCATTTGCAAAACAAAATCTCATAACTTCTCATGTATTTATCAGTGTGTCGTATCACAACCTTAAACTTAGTTCTATTTTTTATCTTCACTACCTTAATGCTCGTATTTCATTTTAGCACTCGCATCCTAGCTAAACACACAAAAAGTAAGATAGATTAAGTTATTCATCATCACCCATCAAAGAGATGCATGAAAGCACCATAGTTAGATAAATTTATATTGATTGAAAATTTATATAATTTATAAAAAACTCGTACTCATCAAGATTTTACACAATTTTATTATTTTATCTAAATTTATATTATAATAAAAAAAATCTTATACAATTAATATGTTTTTACATTAAAAAAAAATATGATTTCGACTATAAAGAAACGCTGATCAGTATATATTACTTGACGGCTATGGATTGGTCATGACATTCTCAACAGTCCCACCGTCAAAAAGGGTCCTTCTTTCCTACAGCTTGAAGTTCGTGTCCTCACACACTCTCGGACACAGAAAGCAGACTTGCTTACATAATCTACACCTGTTGAACTAGCCTCTTGGTCTAAAAATCTTGACCTTTTCATCTTCCAGAAGAAGAAGAAAACCGTTTATTTCCTCAACCAAGTGATGGTCATGATTGGTGAACAATTAATGAGCATAAAAAAAACCCTCATCTTCTGTGCACGGGCAGAAACTTTCAGTTTTTTTTTCCTTTTAATTTTATCTTAATTCTTGCCATTTATGGAGGTTTAAAGTCTTAAACACCCCACAAATTCCTTACTTAACTTGCTTTATTTTTCCAGTTGACTTGTTGTTGTGGTTGTCTACTTGTTTTTTGCTCAAGTGTATTTCTTATTACCAACGGGACGTGGGTCGATTGGTAGGGGGTCGTCCCAGCTTAACCAAGGTCTCGAGTTCGAGCCTTGGATATGCAGCTGCTTTAAAACTCGCTTGGGAGAGCTTTGCCGCCCTTAAGGGTCCTACCCGGCTCGAATCCGGATTAGTCGGCAGTGGCCGGATTACCGGATGGTTTATACAAAAAAAAAAAGTGTATTTCTTATTATACCATTTAAAAAACTTTAATTCCAGCCTTTCTTTATACTTTTGGTGCATGCCCACCTTGTCGTCTTCTTTGCTTACAGTTATCTTCCAGTCGCAATTCCAAGAGTTTAAAACTGTGCCACGTGTTTGAAGGCTATTGGAGTTCTGGGTAGTGTTAGTTTTGCTTCAAGGCTGAGGTGTTAGTTGTAGTTTTTGGATTAGTTTGCGTAGTTGTGTGATTGGGAGTTGTTGTTGAAGGGTAGATTTGATGATCTGTTCCAAGCTCAAATTCTAGAGGAGAAGTGAGGGTTTGTGCAGTTGGAACTGTTGGTGAAGGGTTTAAGATTTGGCGGCATTTTAAGTTCGACTGATGATTTTGGCTGGATGGTAGCTTCAAGCTCCGAACTTGGAGGAGTCTGAGATTTGAGAAATTGGTATTTCTTGGTAAAGGGCTTTAAAGTTGCAAACCCGAAACTATTGATTAAGAGTTTTGCTGCTGTGGACTGGGTCCAGTGACGATTTACTTGTTGATTCTTTTCTTGAGACCAAGTGGTTGAAGCTGCTAATTAGATGAAATGGTTAAGAATGGATTTGATCATCCATTAAAACATTCAGAAGATGTAGGACTGGGAACCAACTATGATCTGAATAAGAGTTTTGATCAGACCAGTGGAGGTGATGAATCAGTGACAGTTGATTACGTGTCTTGGGAGAAACATTCTGAAGCAGGCTCTTCTCAGGAAGCAGAGAAGCAGAAGACAAGTGGAGGTGATGAATCAGTGACAGTTGATTACGTGTCTTGGGAGAAACATTCTGAAGCAGGCTCTTCTCAGGAAGCAGAGAAGCAGAAGACAAAGTCGGGGAAGCAGCCATCACCTCTAGAGGTTTTCAAATCAAAAAATTTGGATTTGTCACCTTCATCTCAAAGAGGTTAGTACTTGATATTTGGCAGCTTATGTCGTTGTTTTTTTTGCTTTAGACAGCGTACCTGATTGAAACTTCATTGTACTTGCTGAATATAGTCCTAAGGGTCTTCAGCTTGATTATTAAAATAATCCTATTCCACTTCTTCTCTTTCAGTTCTAAAACTATATCTTACTTTTAATAGTACATGGTTAAGATTGTTTTCCCTTTTGCATTATTATAGAGTTGATTTGAAATGTTGTCTGATGTCAAGCATTTGATCTTGAAGGCTTGAATCACCGCATCGCTGCACTTGTTGACGATTATAGTCATCCGCTGTTTGATGACGATGATAATAACATTACATTCTATAGATCCCATACGGAGAGCAGGGCTTCAAGGTATGAGCTAAAATTGAATAGACTGTCAGAGCTTGAAAAGGTAATTAGCAAGATCACATACATGGATTCATCTGCAACTTTCCTTATGTTTGATCATATATATTGTTTGGAACCTATGCTAAAAGGCCAGAAATAATTTTTGTGCGTATACTGTGTCTGATTATATATGATTCTCATGTTGTGTCTCTGCATAGTATATGCTACTCGTGATTTCTTGTTTCTTTTGAGATTCCCCACTTTTATCTTATTTAAAATCACATGTTATTTTTGTATGGCTATCATAAACCATATCCATGATTGCTGGAGTATCTGATAGCCTGTCTCTCTTTACCCCTTAACAAGGTTTTGAGCATGACAGTTTTGTTTGCTCTATGACATTTTATTGCTAGTTGATTTTGGTTATCGAGCAAGATCGTTATCCTGTTCTCCTGGATCTGAATCTCTCAACTTTTCATGGCTGCATATGATTTAACTCTATTCTTCATGACTTCTTGTACTGGTTTTCAGAAGAAACTAATCATAGAGCTAGTCAAGATACAAAACGACGGAACAGTTGAGGTTGATATAGATGAAAATGCTCCTGTTGCTTCGGAGTTGTTAGGACTTCACTCAGTTGAAGGGGCATCCTTTTATGTCAAGGATAGCACTTCGGGTTCTAATAAATCAATTCCAAAATTGAAAATTGCTATGCTAGTGGTTGGGACAAGAGGAGATGTCCAGCCCTTTCTAGCTATTGCAGAAAGACTTCAGGCATGTTCATAGTAATTTACTGATTACTTACTGTACTAATTTCATTTTTGCAATTTCATTTATGTTCTATGTCGTAGTTCTCACCTCTTGTATGTCAATGATTTTGTTTTTACTCAAGAAAGAGTTGGGTGTTTTGTACTCTATCCTTGTTATTTGCAAAAATCACGGGCAATCTTATGTTTTACATGATTCACTGTTAAAATCCTGATGTCAGCATCACATGTTCCCCAATCTCTTGTTATTATATCATTATAGGTTTTGTAATTTTGATTTGCAAATGATCCAATATTTTCTAGCAGGAATTTGGTCATCATGTTAGGCTGGCAACTCATGCTAACTTCTGCAGTTTTGTAAGATCGGCTGGTGTAGAATTTTATCCTTTAGGCGGTGATCCTCTGGAATTGGCAGGATGTAAGAGCTCCCTAATATTTTGATTTCCCTTTTGCAATATTGTCTTTGATCATGACTCAATCAACAACACCTCCAAAGTTGTTATATCGCTATGTGTGTCATTAATCTTCTGCAGCAGCTTTGACGAGTTGGTGACTAGACATCAAAATCTGGTTGACAAGAAGTTTCTTATTTTTTTAGCAGCTGTTAAAGCAAGCACAGTTTGCTATTAATTGCAACCTAATATATAAGTTAGTGTCCTTAAACTGAATTTGTTATTCTACTTAATGCAAGGACTTACTTTCAGATATGGCGAGAAACAAAGGTTTCATCCCGTCAGCACCAGGAGAAATATCCACACAGAGGAAGCAACTGAAGGCCATTATTGAATCTCTTCTTGCAGCATGCACAGAACCAGATATGGAAACTGGTGTGCCTTTCAAAGCCCAGGCAATTATTGCAAACCCTCCGGCATATGGTGAGCAAACAGGATCTTAAGGATATAGTGAGATAAAATGGCATCCATCAAACTCTAACTTTTCCCCTTTGTTGCAGGACATGTTCATGTTGCTGAAGCTCTTGGCATACCAATTCACATTTTTCTTCACAATGCCCTGGACGTGAGTATCGAGTGATCACTTGCTTGTGATTTGAAACTAACACTACTTGGAACACCTGAATCATCAGTTTGAATAACATTAATTTTGAAGTAAATCCTGTGTTGCCTGCTATGGTATGATTCTTATGTTGTTTCCTGGAAACAAAAGGACAGAGAACAATGAATTTTCTTTGGATTCAAATTTAATGGATACACTCTTTGACATTTCCACTAGTTTAACTAAAAGGACAGATGATTGCTTTAGTCTCATGCTAATTATTTTGATCCACACATAGCTGACTTGGAAAACTCAATCTTAAGTGCATGATTTCTGATTGAAGGTGGGATATGAAAAGTGTCGTCAAGCATATACCAGTACTAGTGTTTTGGCATGGTTAATGAAACAGGAAAAAGAAGGTTTAGAGACTGATACAAACCAAAACGGAAATTTAAGGAAAAGATTAGTAATGAATTTTAAAAGCATGTTATCTTTAGTGAATTATGCTTTGTTTGCTTGTTTATCTGTTAGTTTTGTACTCAAGGCTATGCCTTCTCATCTCCATCCTCAATAGACAGGCCAACATATGAATTTCCTCATCCTTTAGCACGTGTATCTCAAAGTGCTGGTTATTGGGTATGTTCTTTCTTGGTGTCACATTTCCATATAATTTCTTTTTTCCTGTGAACCATTGGACTAATTTCACCACAAACTGTTTCCATGTATCCAGCTTTCATACATAGTTGTGGATTTACTGATATGGTGGGGAATAAGAGCCTATATAAATGAATTCCGGAAAAGAAAGTTGAAGCTTCCACCGATCGCATACTTCAGTACGTACCATGGATCAATATCTCATCTGCCAACAGGTTATATGTGGAGTCCCCATCTTGTGCCAAAGCCAATTGGTAAGATTTTCCATCTAGTTATACTGTTGTTAATCTTCTCAAGCTCAGATACCTATGTTGCTGTCTTCCTTGTAGTGCTTCAATCCATAACACTTAGTTATTCTAGGATGCTACTTTCTCCAAATTATGTTATCTATTCCTCTATATCAAAACCCGATTTTTTCTGTCTTCCTTCCTTTCTTTTTATTGTTTTGGGAAGAGGCAAAATCAAGGACATGGTAAAAAGAAATTATTAAATGCTAAGCACATATACGATTGTTTTTACCTATTTTGAGGTTATTCCTTCTTTAAACAGATTTCATGTTTCACTCCCCCCCCGGTTCCTTTTGTGACATTAAGGGTGTCTTTCACAGTCTTTGTAATAATCTCTCTATTCAGCCAAATGCAAACTCTTGTGCTTCATATGTATAATCGACTTTATTAACTAATCTGCAGACTGGGGCCCTTTAGTCGATGTTGTTGGTTATTGTTTGTTAAACCTTGGATCAAAATATGAACCTAAAGAAGAGTTCCTGCAATGGATTCAGAAAGGAACTGAACCCGTATATATTGGATTCGGGAGCATGGTACGGTGATTTGCCTGAAGCTGTTATAGTTTCATTTTCATGTTTTTATGCTTTTGATACATAAATTCTGTGACTTTCATTGTGGATCTCATGGGTGTTTGCTAGATTGTGAACCAGAACAGCCTTTAATATTGATAAATGAACGAGGCCTGGAAGAGTTTGAGATTGTATATGTTGGAGCTCGGTTGAAATATAATTTATTTAGCTATAATTTCTTAGTGTCAGTGAAAAAATAACTTATAATTTATGGCCATGTATTGTAACTTGTTAACCACAAAGTTCACTTTTAAACTTGTGCTGACTCTGGAAAACTTCAAGAAAATCCCGTTTCTCAGTGATTTACTAAACTGGTGTATTATATGTTTGAAGCAATGAAGGATGAATTTAAATGCTTGAGAAAAATTAGAGCTTTTATATTATTAACCAAATATTTCAATTACAGCTGAGTCCTCTGCTACATTCCTATTCTCATATGACATATATGAGTGAAAAACTCTAAAAGAAAAAAAGATTGAAAGGATATGATTGACAAAAACACAATGCTAGTACGTTGGGCATACTGTTCTCTGTATTTTCATTTGAATATTTTCTCATCTTTGCATGGTCTAAACTCCAAATTTCTGTCCTCAATAAATTTTGCATAGTTTCCTTTCTTTTCCTGCTTCTTTATATCTCAAAATTAAATGTCCATCATTCCTTGTGTCCTCTATCCATTTCTGTTTCAAATTCATGTAGTTGGCCAATAGAATCTTTCATTGAGATTTTTTAGAGGACATAATTTAAACTATTATATGTTGCTTGTGAAGCCTCTTGAAGATCCCAAGAATACTATGGGACGTAATACTGGAGGCTTTGAAAGTTACTGGACAAAGAGGAATAGTTGATCAAGGCTGGGGAGATCTTGGAAATCGTAAGTATTTTCCTTCCAGCTTTTCTGATGCCTGCTTACAGCTACTGATCACTTTTTCAATGAGTCTCGCGTAGCATAGTTCTGATCTGTATCGCCATACAAATGTCTTTTTGTTTGAGTATGGCTTTGATGACTGGTGAATCTCTATTCATTTTTCTGTTATTTTACCTGGATTTGGCGATTAATTTGTGATTTAACAATTTAATCAACAATAATCAAAAGGTATGCTTCACGTAGGCATAAATTGAAGCTTCTAAATAAATATGTTTTAATTAGCTGTACAGATATCTACTTAAGTAGAGTGTGGCACTTTCCAATATACTAAATAAATGATATTCAGTGGGATTGGATTGTCTTCTCAGCTTGAGTCTTTACTTTCTCACTCCCTTGTTTCTTGTATTAAGACGTTCTTCTTCTCTCCCATTCATATACCTCCACAACTTGTTTGATAAGAAATTGTAGAGCTCCTCAACTATTGTAACCAATCAGTCTTCTGTCATTGTAATAGCCTGAAAATTGTGCTACATTTTGATTATAAAATGGAAACACATAAGCTTACTACATTGTGAGATACATTTAGTTTCTCATCTGATTGACATGTGTCTTGCAGTTATGGAAGTGCCTGACAGTGTCTTCCTCTTGAAAGATTGCCCTCATGATTGGTTGTTTCTTCAATGTGCTGCTGTGGTGAGTGATATTATAAGATTGTAATTATGTTGCAAATTAGAGCTTTAAGCACTTTGCCAGTATGGCCTTTTTTGTTTTTCCTTCTCCTTTTACCCACTCCCAATCATATTTTCTTCCTAACAACTCTGTAACTACTAGACAATTATAAATCATATGGGGATGTGCTATTGCCTAGATCCTAGATTTAATGATATGGATGAATGACAGGAATGACATGCTACCTGTAATGCACACCTCCATTATAATACTCTTGAGTATATTGGTTGCATTTGTTAACCAGATAGTTGATCGGAAGATGTTTACAAACGATATGCAGGTTCATCATGGTGGCGCTGGTACCACGGCTACTGGACTAAGAGCTGGGGTAAATGCATTTTGTAAATAGTTTATTATGATAACATTCTCTTGATTTCATGTGAGAATGACTCAAAATAATCAGTTTCATTAAGCTTATTCTTTCCTGAAGATCTTCATGTCAGTGAATCCGAAGGTATTATGTGCTTGGAAATGGCACTAAGAGATATAGTTTGTAACCTATTCAAATTATGCAGATAAATTGTTTATTAGATCCAGGTTAACCTTGTCTCTAAAAATGTTAATTACAGTGCCCGACAACTATAGTGCCATTCTTTGGCGATCAATTCTTCTGGGGCGATCGAGTGCATCAAAAAGGACTGGGACCTGCACCGATACCAATAGCTAAGCTCAGTGTTGAGAAGCTTTCAAATGCAATAAGATTCATGCTAGAGCCTGAGGTAATTGCAATATGCTGTACATGGAAGAGTCGATTCATATAATATCACAAATATATTAGATTTCACCGGTATGATTTTATCTTCTCGTTAGTGCTTTTTGGTGTTTGCAATAGTAGTTGCCTTAATTATCAGAAAATCTTGCTCATTCTTTGTTCGGTATATTTGTTCTTAGCTGATCCTTCCAGTCATCTCTTAAGATATAGCACTTGATCAAGTAAGCTGCAAATGTGTTTGAATGATATAAATTATATTTTGGACTAAGTTCTGTTTTCATAGTAAAAGTCAGAGCACCATTTTCACGATAATTCTCAAGTTATAAACAGAGAAGTCAGAGCACCATTTTCACCATTTTTTTTTGTTATGGCTCACTTCCGTCTAGTTTTCTGAGAATTGGGTGGCCTTCCAGGTGCTGAACGACTTCATGTTCTCAAGAAGATAAAATGTTTGTTGAAACTTAGTTGAATCTAGGACTTTTGAATTCTTCCTCTTTATGTTTTCATATCGATCATGTTAGCGTATCGCCAAATTGCAACAAGAAATGGGAAGTTGCATCGTCACTCTTCCTATGCACCAGTTTTACAAGAAGCGGCCTTTTCAAATTCCTAATGAGTCTTTCAACTTGGTCAGGTGAAATTTCGAGTTATGGAATTGGCAAAGTTGATAGAAAATGACGATGGTGTTGGTGCTGCAGTTGATGCATTTCACCGACATTTGCCTCCCGAGCTACCCTTGCCTACCTCGTCTTCAGAGGACAATGATCAGCCGAACCCCCTGCAATGGTTTTTTATCCAGATTGAAAAGTGGTGCTGCCCATCTTGTTAATAAGCTTCTTGGAGGGTCTTTTCGTGTTATATATATATATATATATATATATATATATATATATATATATATATATTGTTTTCATTTTGATTTAGACATTCCATTCGTTCCATTCATAGATGTATGGTATTGAGGGATAGTATACGGCTACATGTCAGGTTACATTTCCCCCCCCCCACTGGTCTGTGTAATAATATCAGTTTCTTGTTACATTTTTTGCAAGCCTTCTCGTTGTATTTGTAATTGTAATTTGAGAAATAAGGGAATGATACAGCAATTCTGGTTTATGGTTTTGTTCCTTGTATCAATTCTGGTTTGATTTATTGGCGAGACTCCATTGTTGTCCTCAGTGCTTGTCAGTAACCACGTCTGGTAACAATCATGAGCCGAGCTCCGCCAATTCTTTTGCTTGAAGCCATGCACAGTGGAACGACAGGATGGCTGAGCGTTCAGCAATCCAATGTCTTGTAGCCATTGAAATGAATTAATTTGGTAATTAAGAATGGTCCCTCCTCTTTTTATTCATGCATGATGGAACTGTTCCCTCTTACTTTCTGAATGCTGCAGATATCAACGTTATTTTCAAGAAGAAACAGACATTAAAGGATGAACAAGATCTGTGTATCATATTCTTGCATTCAAGTATGGGATTTGTAAGATTAAAATGTACTCAAAACTTTCATGGTGGTGATGATATGGGATTACATTCTTCATAAGAAGGAATACAAGTTAGTTTTGATCATGGTACTTACAAGCTGCTAATAACAAGGATGACTTGCACAGACCTGGAATTAGAAGAGAAATTGTGGCAGTGAAAGAAACTTCTATTGCTTGGGCCTTTCTTCTCCTCTTCTTGTCTCTAAAATCTTTTGTTCCACTCTCTATGCTTTTCTTTCTTCTCACGAGTTTCTTTTTTTTTGTGATGACCACCGATATTTCATTGCTTGATTTCTTGAGAGAGAATCAAATTTGAGATCTGAATCTTGCATCAAAATTAAAAGGATAGATGCTGGTCTTGAAAGAAGGTTAACATGAAGTTTATAGCGGATTATGATAGTTAAAGCATGATTTCTTGTATCATGATTGTAGCCACATATCAGAGAAAATGCTTTTTGCTTGATTCGTGGAGATAAGAACAAATTTTGAAAGCTAATATATCATCAGAATACAGAGGATGGGACTTGGGATTAAACCCTAATTTACTTTAAACCCTAATTTCTTGTGTTAGGATTATAACTGACATGTTAGAAGAAAAGTTTCTTTCATTTCTATGCACCATGAGATTTGATCTAGACCAAGATCAAGCCTTTAAGTGGAGTGAGATGCAAGCGTTTTTGCCTTCCTTTTTTTTCGTAAGAGTCTACGAAAATCATGAACAAAACAACGTCGTTTCCTTTTTTCTCCCCTGACAGAATTAGGTTTCATCTCTAATTTAATTGTGTCAACTTCTAATTGGTCCTCCCTCTTCCGCGCATTTTCTTTTTGGTATATGGACTTTCGATTTCTTTCAATCCTCCCATTGACCGAGTTACCTTAGGCCCTTTGATTTTTCCATTTCTTCCATTGTAGTCCATAGTTTTTCAATTCTTCATCTTTAATCCAAATTGACTTCTAGTTTTAATTCTTTTTCAATTAAATTTGATCCAAACTCATTCTTGAACCTTTATTTCTTTGAATTCTAGTCAAATTAAATCTAATTTATCCTTTTTCTTCAATTTCTTAAGCTCTCCTTGAAATTCTCAAACCTCATATTTTTCCCATGATACTCAATTATTGGTCCAATTTCAACCCAATTATTGGAATAGTGTGAATACTTTTGTAACTTTGTAGACAAAATAAAATATTACTCTCTTGAAAAACAAAATTATCATTATACATTGGTTTTGTTATAATTTTAGAGGTTGCTTGGGGATATTGTTGTAATTATCATATAGTAAATATTATTTTAAAAATATATATTAGTGTGTTGCATGTGCAAGCGTACGCATAATCTAAGTACCATTTAAGTAGCGTTAGTGAGATTATTTGATTATCAAATATTGACTTTTGGATTAGCGTTTGAAAGATCTCAGCACCCTTTACACAATAATATGACGTGTTTTCTAGGATTGATTATGGTTTGTTGTCAACAACTATTTTTCTCATCGAGTTATGCATTAGCCTTGCAAAACTTCAAAACAACCCCTTCAATATCTTCTTCTTTACATTTGGTGCACTCAAATCTAGAATTTAGCAGGTTACAAGCTATTAAAATTAGATAGGTTTAAGAAGTTCGTCAAAGTTTCTTGTTTTTCTTATGTTGATTTTTTTTTTAATTTTGTGATTTTTCTTTTATTGATTTAATATTGAGTTGTTTAATAATCTAGATAAGATAAAGTATGATTCTTTTTATTATTTTTCAAAGTTATTTAATTAATTAATTAATTAATTAATAAATAATAATATTATTTTTTATTTTATTTAAATAATCATTTAAACTAATAACTATTTAAAAAAAAACCTAATATTTATTTCACGTAAAAAAATTGTTTTGCTCTGCCTACGGAATCCATTAACAGGAAAAATAAAAAAGACAAAATTACTGATGGTATTACGTTCCTTAACTTCAGGATAAGAATAAAACGTCTGCCTTCGTTTCTACATGCACAGTTAATCACAGTAAAAAGCATGTCCCTAATAAAGTAATAAGACCTCCAATCTCCGACTTTACTTGCCACACTCAGTCTGTTTTTTCCACTACTCATCACCACTGACACCATGAGGCGGTGGTTTCTCACCGCCTAAAACCACCGCTGGTTTAGGTCTGGCGGCAATTTCTTATGTAGCGGTGGACTATTTGCGCCACCTGTCACCAACTTGGCACGAGCGTCTCCAGCCAGCATTGTGGTCAATACTCGCTCTCATCGCCATCTCTCGTGTCCCTTTCTACAAGCACTGGTCGTCTGAGTTTAGAGCTGCCATTCCCTTTGTTGCTTCTATGCTGTTTATGCTCGCTTGTCTCCTTTTCGAGGTTCTATCTGTGCGCTTTGTCACTGCTGTTCTTGGCCTCGATTGGCACAGGTAATTCCACAGTTGCCTTTTCTGTTTTGATTATCCTGTGTTTTTGGTTTTCAGTAGTAATGAATTTTTGGAACTAGTTTGTATTTTATTTCTTTTCTTTATTCTATGGTTTCTTCTGCTTTATGATAACTGTTTAGTTACTGATTTAGAAAGATATTAAATTATCACTGGATCTGATCTGGATTTGACTTTTAATATCCAGTGATATAATTAATGAAGCAACTGAACCTGAATCTTTTTCAAGTAAGTTTTCCAGTATAGTAGATTCTAATAGGTGAAAGAATATAAATCTTGATTCAGATCACCCAATGGACCAAGTGGATGTTAATTGCTTTAGTGTAAGAATCAGAATGAACTCTTGACTATGTTGTCCAGATTTTTGCGCAAAACGATAGTTGCCTGTTTTGAGGTTTAGGGAAATAAGGACAACTACTCTGCATTTAGGTCTTTAGGTATTGCAATCGCAAAGATTGCCTGTTTCTTTTAAATGCTTTGCATTTCTGTATTTAAATAATAGAAAATGTAGATGTATTTATTTGAGAACCTTAGCAGTCACATACATGGAAGTCCTAGAAAGAGTTAAGAAAGAAAATCAGCGGCTTCGGCCCTGCAATTGCAATTGCAAGAGCAGGGTTCGAGATGCTGACCACCTCACTGCACGCTAAAGTCCCCTCAGAAGAGTCTCGGGGACAGCCGGGGGTTTACACATGCCCTGGGCCCACAAAGTGCGCTTTCCGGGTCATGTGGTTCCCACGTCATCCAAAAAAAAAAGAAAATCAGCACATCTGTAGGTTTTCAGAGCCTTGAAATTTACATGTGCATTTAGGTGTGCTAGTTGATGAGCTGCAGATGTTTTTCAAGATTGTTTTCATCCTGGCAATAAACACACCATGTATTGCATTCTCTATGAAGAGCAAATTCTGAATTTAAAACTGGAGGATGTAAATGTTTGAGGTCTCTACTTCAAAATTAAGATCCATTTAAATTCTCAGTGTAGCCTTGCTGACCCTATACGTGAAAGGATTTATTTCCCCACAAACATTCTGTGGGCTCTGAAGAATTATAAGTTTTGTACTTTTAGAAAATTGTGAATGTTATTTAGTGGTTTATTAATTTCAAAATGAAGATCCCCATTAATTATACAAAGATTTAACTTGGCATGACTTTTATTTGTTGAAGTTGTGATATATCCTGCCAGTTTCCTGCCAAGACTATAGCTTTCATCTCCTCAACTATTTTTATTTAAAATAATAGCCATAAATGTTTGTGGTATTCATGGTTGGCTTGGTAATGTGAGCAGTGATGCATCTCCTCTACCTGACACCGGCCAGTGGTTGCTCCTTTCACTTAATGAAAAGCTTCCAGAGACATTGGTTGAGATTCTAAGAGCTCGTATTATTGGACTGCATCATTTCCTGATGTTGTTTATGATGCTGGCTTTCTCCGTGCTATTTAACTCTGTGGAAGCTCCTGGACTTGGTCTTGGTGCAAGATACATGTTCACAATGGCAATTGGTCGTCTTCTTCGGGCTATAACTTTTGTATCTACAATTCTACCATCAGCCCGGCCTTGGTGTGCTGCTACCCGGTTTAGAGTCCCCGCATACCCTCATCACTGGGCTCAGAAATATTATATTCCTTATGCTTCAGATCCAGATGCTATTCGTCAGATAATCAAATCAGGATATAGCTTATGGTATGTTTTGTATTGAACTTGAATTGCAGTATTTGAATTTGGTGCTCTAATGGTTTTAGCTGACTCTAGAAGGCATTTTCATAGTTCTTTTAGCCATCATGAAGCTTACTTACTCTTATGGATCCATTTGGAAAACATAACTCTTTGTTACATTCTATTTGAATGCACTGTTCAGTTCACCGAGTGGGTGAATCACATTGTTCATATTCTTCAAGTCCCTATAGCTCATTACCATGATTATTTTCTTATGAATGTCAAAGGGGATTCATTTCGAGCTACTGTTTACCAGAACGAGATGTTTGTTGTTTTTTTGTGTGCCACTGGCACTAAACAGATGGGTCATGTAGTTTCTTTGATTAGATCCGATTGATTTTATTCTTCTAGATGGTCTTTTAGTGTAGACAAAGTTCTTAGACCTGTTCTCTACCAGAGGGATTTCATAACTAAAAAATATGCAGTTGCTGTATGAGCTGTGCTTTATTTCATTACTAAGCAGTCCTAAATTATGGCAGATGTGCACTTCTGCAAAACACTTTTGAAATGGAAAATTATGTTTGCGTTTCTTTCTTTGCATTTTTCCAGCTGATACTGGGGAATACCTCGGTGATTACCAGCCAGATTGGGGTTCCATGAACTTCCTCATAAATTTCTTACGACCCACACCTGGAGAAGGAGCTTCATGGTCTAGTCTTCTGACGAAAGCTGGAGGTGGCTGCAATGACCTCCTATACAGCGGCCACATGCTTGTTGCCGTGCTGACAGCTATGGCGTGGACGGTAATCTTGTGCTATAAACTTTGAAAGTTACATTGCCCCATCATCTAACGGCAATTGCTGTGAAGTTTGAACTCTTTTTTTTTGGCATATGATTGTAGGAAGCTTATGGAGGCTATAGCTCAGCTTTCATATGGCTGCTTGTAATGCACAGTGCCCAGAGAGAAATTCGGGAACGCCACCATTACTCGGTAGACTGTGTGGTGGCCATATATGTAGGCATCCTTCTCTGGAAGATGACTGGTTTTATCTGGCCAGTCAAGAATTCAATGAGAAGTAGAAGACTTGCAAAACTTGATAGAATTCAAGGTAGACTAATCCAAGCAGCAAAAGACTCGGACATGGACGAAGTGAGGGAGCTTCTCAAGGAGGTTGAGTTGGGCACTCAGGGAGAGCCAGAACAAAGGGCCAAAGTAAGTACTTGTGGTTGTTTTCTTGTGCGACCTTTTTCTCTGCACTAACAATTGTCCTTCTAGCCTTCACATTGACAAGTGATGGTTGATTTCACGTTTTTCTCTCCTGGTTATGAAGGTTTCTACAATGTAATTCCACGCATGTAACGATTTCATTGTTGTTGTTGATGTCAGAACTGACTATCTAATTGGGGAACGGGTTTGGAAATTTCTTGGAATTGTGCCAAGAATCAATCCCCAAAATAGATGATGAAATTGAAAGCAGGTTCTTATAGGTCCATAATTGAAATTTATGTAGGATGCTAGTTTTCTAACCCGTGCTACACTGGTTAAGATAAAAGTAAGAAAAAAAAATGAATCTAAAAAAAAAATTCTAGTTCCTAGGAAACTATTTAGGCATTGTTGTTAAATCCGATCAAGTGGATTAACCTTGAATTTTCTTGTCAATCTCTACTATAGAATTAACCTTGGAAGAGTAGTCCTTAAATGAATTAGTTGATTTGAACTAGGTTTGGCCTTAAAAATAATTTAAGATATATACTGAGACATGATTTATTAGATTGATTTAGTGTCTGTTTGAAAGCGTGTTTGAGGTTGATTTTGAAAATATTTTTTGTTTAGAAATGCATTAAAATGATATTTTTTATTTTAATTTTTTTTTGATATTATCACATAAAAATAATGAATTTTTTTAATTTAAAATAAAAATAATATAAAATTCAAAATTTTTCAAAAATAATTTTGAAACATAGTGTCAAATTCACGAGATGCTTGTATTTTAAGAGATGAACATGTCAATAAATAATTAATATTGATATGAAGATAAAATTTATACATGAAACATTATAAGTGCCCTCAGACATAATAATAATAATAATAAATAAATAAACATTTACCATTGTATTTTTAAGGATCTTACAAGTCATATTCTAAAGATTCATGTTGCGGCCCAAGACATTTACACTTTCAATGCCCTTTTAAATATCAGATTTTTGTCAGGAAACCAAACCCCAAACTTTATTATATCTCATCACTAATAAATAGCAAGCATGAATAGGAAAAAAGGATGTCAACATATCTGATAAAAGAAAAAACAACTAACCACACTCTTTTTTTTCATAAATCTCGAGGGTAATTGTTTGAAGAATCACCTGCACTTGCTTTGATGTAAAAATGGGCTAGGTCATTGAAAGTAAATGATGACTCATTCTTATATGATAAATGCATGTGAACGTATATGTTACCATATCGAAGTAATTATATGTTTGGATTAAGGAGAAGGAGACGAACAAAAAAATGCATAATCAAAATCCCTATTACAAGTTTTGGTGTAAATCTAATGAATACAAAAATTTAACAACCCACAATAAAACAGATGATAAATTCAAAAAGGTAAAAAATTAAGTTTGTAATAAATAAATATTCATCAAAAGATAATTTTATACCTAACAACTAAAAATATTAAAAATTAAACTTTTCGTTGAGAATCAAGAAGATGTAGTGGTTATTTAGGAGTTTGATTGAGATTGCTTTTAAAAGTGAAATCATTCAAAAATGTATTAAAATAATATTTTTTTTTAAAAAAAAATTACTTTTGACATCAGCACATGAAAATGATCTAAAAATACAAAAAAAAAGTAAAAAAATAAAATATTTTCAATTTTTTTCAAAATTATTTTTAAAACGCACCGTCAAACATCTAATATGTTTCAGTAAAACAAGTACTCAACCAAGATGATGAATGACTGATTGGGAGTGTTGTTTAGTTTATTTTTTAAAATATTTTTTGTTTAGATATGCATTAAAATAATATATTTTTTTATTTTTTTAAATTATTTTTAATATTAACACATCAAAATGATCTAAAAATACTAAAACAATTTAATTTAAAATAAAAAGTAAAAATAAAAATAAAAAGTTTTTGATTTAAAAAAAAAAAACATTTTTAACCGCTCCTTATAATTTTCCATTTAAGACGTGGTGCCACCTGATTATTTACTGGTAAGAGAAAGTTGGCGCGTGGAATTTAGGCACCTTGATTGAACTATTTCCAGGAATGCAGGACTGAGCTGTCATTTCTCTTGTTTCTGCCATCAAACAAAAATAATCAGGTGGCACCACGTCTCCCTGAAAAGGTCTAGCGGACCGAGAAACCATCTAAAAGCAAACCCGTGACTCATATACTCACACGATTCAACGAATCAAAACCCACTGATCCTTAAGAGTATCCTGTATCAGCCGTACCGTATAATTACCTTTCGAAAATGATATTCGTTCGCTACAAGTTTGCGGACAAAAGTAGAACGTTCTTTACCAAACAGATATTATTGCCTCTCCGATTATTATACCCAAAAAAAATCGTTTAAGGTTTCTGTTCTTGTGGATTATCTCCCCGCCGTTGAAGAAACATCTATCCAGAAAGAAAATGGCGATCTCTTCTCTTTCAGCGTCAACAATTCCTTCATTGAATACTCGCAACTCCACTTCTAATTACTCTTCCAAATTATCTTCGTTCTCTTCTATCCAGTTTCCGGCACAGCTTCATCGACTTCAGTTTCGGAACGGAGGGGTTTCCTCACACTCCAGGCCGCGAAATCTGCCCCTGGTAACTCTTTTTTCTATTTTTTTGTTGAAATTGGTGAGATTTAAAGGCATATTGGGGACTGGTATAAAACTATATCTGTTTATATTTATTTATGTTGGCTGGGATTGTAGTTTTTAGTTTTGGGTGGCGTAAATGGGTGTTTTTCATTTCTATATGAATAAACGAGAGGCTGTTGTGACATCATTGTGCGTAGTGTGACTTTGCAAGTTTTTTATGCTGGGCAAGGTCAGTTTGAAGAAAGACAGAAATTCGCTACTTCGATTTCTTGTAATTTTAGACGTTGTCTCTAGATACTTAGCTGAATGGGATTTGGGTAACTACTACTCTATACACTAAGACATTCTTTTTTGAAATATTGCAATAAAATTGTAGACTCTTTCGGCTGCTCTTTATGTGGAACTAATTTAATGAAAGCTTGACATTTAGGACTCTGTATCTACATTAGTCATCTTTGTTCTTAGTCTCTGTTGTTGCTGATAGTTTTGGTAGTCAACTTTATGAAATCATCTAATGGTTGTTATCATCTGATAATCGTAATAATGATACTAACTATATTTGTTCTGGTTTTTATCTCTAATGATTTTTAACTGCCATTCCCATTGACCTTTAACCATAATTCTTCAAACCTAGATTGATGTGGATCGTTTTGAGTCAAACACATCCTGGGTTATTCTATATATACGTACAGTAGCTCATATGCAAGATTATTAGAACTTGGATGTTTGAGAGAAACTTGTAAGATATTTCATGCAGTTCATAATGGAGGTAATGGCAGTGAGCATTACTTGGATGCATGTGATTACTCTTAATGCTCTAGGCTTCATTGACAACCATGGGATTCAATATCCTTTCTCCTACTTTGGTTTTCCCAATCTGTCTGGTTGTGACTGTTATAAATGCAAGCAATGAACAAGAACAGTCAATCTGACTTTGATTGTATTGTTGTCAATATGTATTGGCATTATATCATAGTTTTGTTGTGTTTCTGAGCTATCAAGTTCAAAGTGCTATATATTCCATGTGCATTGATTCCATTTTTTTGTTTGTTTTTCAAATGATCATCACAGGTTGCAGCAAAGAAGCAAACTTTTTCCACCTTTGATGAGTTGCTACAGAACTCGGATAAACCCGTGTTGGTTGACTTTTATGCAACCTGGTGATTTACTTTCTGTTTGTACTCTTCCTCTACATTAGTTGAAAAGGATGTCATGAATGGAAATTGCATGCAATCATCTTAACTCCAGAATTGATACTATGCATATATATATATATATATATAAACAACCTAGTGATTCCATATATATATATATATGGAATCACTAGGTTGTTTGGAACAAGTTCTCTATTGTAATTGAATTCAATTATAGTGTTAGATTTGGAATTCAATTGATAAATAAGTTGAATTCATATTTTTGGAAGAGATAAAATTCAATTCATTTTGTTGTTTATATTACCTTCATCACCTTCATCTTATTTCTTCAAAGATTTATAAAAAAAAAGAAGATGGGCAGATGGGTATTTTGGAAAAGTTAGTTTTAATATTAAATTTCTCCTTTTTGGAATTGTAAATCAAAGGGGTTGACATTTGATTTATTTTTGTAGCATTTTTTAGAGATTGAATTCCATATGGGATTCAATTCTTAACACTTGGACCCTGTCTCCTCCCAGGAAGGATCAGATACAGATTATCTCGTCTTGGTTCCAAACATGTTATTAAATGAATTAATAAGCTAGTCTTCAATGAAATTTCTTCACATATTTATGTCAACTGGGATTAACCTTTTGATTGGCAAGGTTATGAACTTGGCTTTTGGTGATGGATAAGGATCCTTAAGATTTGTTGATGTTAGCATTTTGGATTGATTTAGAATCTCAATTGAATAGAAGTGAAGCTAACCTGTGGTGTACAGGTGTGGTCCTTGTCAATTTATGGCTCCAGTTCTCAATGAAGTCGGTGCTGTCCTGAAAGACACGATTCAGGTGGTGAAAATCGACACTGAGAAATATCCCAGCATCGCTGATAAATACAAAATAGAGGCCTTGCCAACTTTCATCATTTTCAAGGATGCAAAGCCATATGATCGTTTTGTAAGTTGATTCAATTTCCCTTTGCTCTCGAGTGAAAATAGCCATACGTCCTGAGACCTATTCAGTTGTGGAATTAAGGCCATTTTCTAAATATTTGTTATAGAGAGGACAAATATAATTTCTTTAACTAGAGAATGGATTTTGTTCAAAAAAAAATTAATAGGAAACTTCAGTGGAAGTTCTCTAATTTTTCAAGTTTATACTAGATTTTGGAAAACAATCTTGTCTGCATGTAGGCTTCTGAAAGGCATAAATCTTGTTTCCGAGGGTATCAAGTCAGGCCCTTTATTACTCTTATGTGCCTGGGAACATGCATATGTTTGATAACTTGATTGTGAATCATTAAGTCAATTGAGATGTTTAGGTTGATCCTTTCTGATTAACTACCCAACAAAAATAAGAGATGGTAAAGGTCTGACATGTTTGACCACAAGGCCTGTGTCCATTAGAGAGGAGGGAACTTTATAATGCTACGTTGTTTTCAAGTTCTTCTAGTTCCGTTGCTTCTTGTTCTATAGCCACTTACGGTCATCTATTTGCCGGTTTGAGTTTTTTAGAGATCTTGGTTCAATCATTTGCAGGAGGGTGCTTTGACCAAAGATCAGCTAATCCAACGCATTGAAAGTTCACTGAATGTCAAGCAATAGCAACCGTCAGCTTGTTTGTATCCCTTTTTATCTTCTTCCCATATTATGTTGAAACTCCAGGCGAATAAAACTGTCTCTCGCACACGTTACCCAGCTCCCAGTTCAAAGATCAATACAATGAGAAGCCATTATGTTTGGGATTCCTTACGGCTAGATCACCCTGCACTTTCCATCATTTCCCTTCTTTTCTTTTTAACTTATCTCCATGTCTGAAACTCGTGTACCAAGAAAGTTACTGAAAATGTTCCTGAATATGTTGATCAAGTAAATTGTGATGGCATATTGTGTTAGCTTTGGGAAATTCTGCTCTAATGATTTGTTGTGTTATGTAGGTTTGATGAGAGAATCTGTTCTCTGATTATGATAAAAACGATTACTAAGCTGTAAACGGATGAATTCCAACCAGCAAAATAGCGATCTTATCATAGGCCCAGGCTCTGACATTTGGGGCCTTCTGACCAGGAAGTATTATTGGACAGTTTCATGCAGGATGAAGCCATACCATGGACGATGTTCACGGGTTTCTAGTTGGAACTTGTTTGGCTATCCATGAGATGGATCGAACTAACCTGGGTCCAAGTTAATACCAGTCCCTCTACTTTGAATAAATGAAAAGTTTCACTAATCAAAGAAGAAACCTCACAATCAAGGAGTCTGAAATACACTCAGTTGATAGTTGACCTCCGGAGAAAACCTGACCATCAACCTCGTTAACCCTGTCTTTCCAATTCCCATGAAGCGCAGCACTCCAGTTTTGCAGGTGTCATTTACCCCCAAAATTACAAGCACCACTTTTCTGCGAGATGGGAAGCAAGGTGGCCGAGGTTTGGGCCTAGAAGTCGGGCCCAAATTTCAACCGGGCCAGACAAAAGTGAAGCCCTGAATGTTACCTTCCACTTTATTGTTTCTTGAAAGAGCCCGGGGTTCCCTTGCCAGTTGCCATTCTCGCTCGAGATTCAAGAATGAAAGATGGAGATGAGAGCCGGTGAAGAGGAAATAGAAATCGGCGAAGACATGACCCCATCGGTGATCCCTCTCTCTTACGCACTTCACGATGCTTTCCTTCACTCTCACTGCTCCTCTTGCTTCTCTCTGCTCCCTGGTACTGATTTTACCCGGCATCACCATGCACCCACGCTGCTCTACTGTTCCTCTGTCTGCTCCTCTTCCCATTTCTCCCCCGCCGAACTCCACCTCCTCCACTCCCTCCCCTCCTCCGACCTCCGAGCTGCCCTCCGCCTCCTCTATCATTATACCCCCTCCTCCTCCACCAACAGAATTTGTGGCTTATTGACGAACCGGGAGAAATTGATGGCCGACGAAGAGATTTCAGCTCGCGTAAGAGATGGAGCGAAGGCCATAGCAGCTGCTAGAAGGATTGAGATGGATGAAAACGAAAAAAATGAGGATGCTTTGTTGGAGGCTGCGCTGTGCTTGGTGCTAACGAACGCCGTTGAGGTACAGGATCACGAAGGGCGCTCCCTCGGGATTGCTGTTTATGGCCCTAATTTCTCGTGGATTAACCACAGTTGTTCTCCCAATGCCTGTTATCGATTTATTATTTCTCCTCCTGATAATGTGTTGCCGTTCAGGGATGAGTCGAGGTTACGAATTCTTCCTGCTGGCACCAAAGTAAAGTCACAGTGATTTCCATCTTTAAAAGAAGTCCATAAAACCGAAATATTGGTTGCATTCTTTTTTATTTATCTGTTTTTGCTATAATTTACCTGTCTATTTCTGTTTTGTAGAGTGATAATGGCGTGCATGACAACATTGAATTCCCAAAAGGTTACACTGCATATTGGTGGTGGTGGTGGTGGTTGTTTATGGAGGATTTTATTATTATGGTCTGGCTCGTTTAGATTTTAAATCTGTTGTTTGGCAGGATGTAGTGGAAGTGGACCAAGAGTGATTGTGAGGAGCATTAAGAGGATTAAGAAAGGTGAGGAGGTGACTGTGGCATACACGGACTTGTTGCAGCCTAAGGTAGTAAATTTCTTTACACTTCCTGTGCTGTTCCTTTTCTTGTCGTAATGGTTCCAATACATGAAATGATTCCATTTAAATATTTACACTCTGTTTTTGTAATATCAGATCCTGCATTACAGAATCCTACTTTCTTGTTTAAAATATTTACATTATGTTCACCGATGCTATTCCTAGGAAATAAGGCGGTCAGAATTGTGGGCCAAGTATCGTTTTATTTGTTGCTGTACACGATGCATTGCATCGCCCCCTTCTTATGTAGATCATATTTTGCAGGTAATGCTATTATATATTTTACACAATATTGTGTGTGTTGCTGTTGCAATGACTGTCCGATTCATGATCAGATTGTTAGTGAAACTTGGTTAGCGATTGTGATCGATATTAATGCATGAAAGATGAAGATGACAATTAAGGTTGCATTGTTTCAGTGAAAAGTTTTTCCAAATGAGAGAATTTATAAGAATTACGATTCTTTTTTCCATGTCAGTTTGGCGTCACATTCATGAGAATTGTTTTAGGACAAGTGGTTTAAGAGTTAAGACAGGCACAGCAATGATCTACCGCTATGATTCTCCATTGTAGCTGGCTTTTGGCAATAGCCATGCCATATAAAAGGCCAATGGTGGTGAATGGAAATCTAAATGATTGTTGAGCAACCCTTTGTCACTCTTTCTGTGAACAAAAAGGCAAATATCCTTTGAGTCACAAGTCATTTTTGATTTTTCTGTCCTTTTGGAAATTAAATTCCACTTTCATCTCTTGCACCAAGATTGGAAAATGTCAAGTATGTTCTTGTTTATGAGGTTTAGCAAATAAAATTGTGAATAAAAAGACTTCCTTTTCACCATGGACTTTGAGGTAACTTTTTGAAATTGAATTCTGTCCTAACCTCTCTGAAAGCTCAAATCATAAGATTGGGAGGTTGGACATATTTGTGTCTTTGTTTGAGAAATTGGTGGATGACTGATTCTACATATTGTTTTGAACATGCATTAACCCTGAATGCTCACATCTAGGAAATTTCTGCTTCAAATATGGCCACTTCAAGCTTAAGTTCTGAACTCAGCTTTTATAGGGATGAAGCAACTAGAAAGCTGACAGATTATGTAGAAGAAGTTACTGCCGAGTATCTTGCTGTTGGTGATCCTGAATCTTGCTGCAAGAAGCTTGAGAACATGCTGATCACTGGCCTCCTTGATGAGCTGTTAGAGGTCAGAGAAGGAAAATCACAGTTGAACTTCAGGTTGCATCCCCTGCACCATCTTGCTCTGAACACGTATACAGTTCTGGCTTCTGCTTATAAAATACGAGCTAGTGACGTATTTGCTCAGCATTCTGAGGTTGGTGGACTTTCATGGGAAGCTTTGAGCATGTCCAGAATCAGTGCAGCATACTCATTGTTTCTTGCAGCTTCAACTTACCATCTGTTTTGTTTTGAATCTTCATTGCTTGCTTCGGTTGCAAATTTCTGGACAAGTGCGGGGGAGTCCTTATTAGCTCTCTCTAAAAGCTCAGCATGGGATTCTCTTGGAAAATGTGGGTTTCCTGTCTTGAATCTTTCTCCTCTAGCTGAACACAAGTGCTCCAAGTGCTCATTGCTTGAAAGCTTTGAAGTAAATTCATCATGTGGTCAAGATCAAACTCGAAAGGCAGATTTGGACAGCGTGACAAACAGGTTTCTTGATTGTTTCGGTAGTTTGTTGCAAAAAGTTTGGGGTTTTCTAATTCAAGGCTGCCGCTACTTGGAAGTGTTTAAAGATCCCACAGATTTCACCTTAGACATTTGGGATTTTGATGTTCGATTAACCCATAATGATGTGGATTTCAAAAACTGGGCCAACAAAAGTGCTTCTGGAACTGAGGATCTGGGGTACATCGACCAATGGAGGATGGATATTTTTCAGCTTGGTGTTCATTGCCTGCTCTATGGAGGGTTTTTAGCTGGCATATGCTATGGTCCTCATTCTCACTGGACTAATCACATTCGGAGTGCTCTAAATTATGAGGGGAAATAATAATAATAATAATAATAATAAATAAATAAAAACTGCATATGTGGATTACATTTGCAGCATACCATCTAGCTTGTAACCTGCTTGTCAACGCGGCACGTATTCCTATCCTATGGTAGATTGAAATCTTACTGTAAGAATTAGGTGTTCATGAAAATTGGGTTCGAAGATCTGCTGGCTCCAGATTTCGCGATTTCGCGAGCTTCCAACAATGGTAGTATCTATAATTTAACTAACAAGGCAATTGAGTTACATTTGCATATTTTATTTCTTCCATTTAATTGAAAAACGGCCTATAAATTTTATGAAATAACACCATTGGTTGGGCTATTAATTATTAGTTTTGGTGAGCTATTAATTATCATGTTATTATAATAAGTCTTTTTTTAAAATAAATAAAAAAACTGTTTTCAATCATTTGTTTTTTAAGTATGAGTTTTTATTGTGTAATGAATTAAATGAAAGCAGTGATGGATGGACTTTCATGATTCATAGTGCAGTGGGCTCTCTAATATTATTATTTTGATATTAATAATATCAAAGATGGCACTTGCACAGTGAATTAAATGAAAGTCGATAGATGAAATCTCACGATGTAGTGGTAGGCTTTTTAATATTATTATATGAATATTTATAATACTAAAAATATAACACCTGACACTAAATATATCATTGATATTAATTCTTTATGATTTTTATAATTAATTTTGATATTTGTGATTCTTGGGATAAAATGGAATAGCAATTATTTAATTTAAATTAAAAATAATATAATTATTGCATGAATAGTCATATAATTTCATTAACATTTATAATGTTTTATTATATTATTTAAAGTATATAAATCTATCACTAATCATAGAAATAATATATGTATGTTTTACATTGTTTTTTTTTCTTCTTATTTTTTTTCTAGATATTTAGAGGTTTTAGTTGTATTTTAAAGGTGTTCTCTCTACGCAGAATAAATAAACATCTTAAATCAGTAACATGCGTGTATGTATAAATAATTATAAAATATATTTATTTTTAAGAAGTTTCTTATAATTTATCTTCTAAACTCATTATATTCATGCAATTTATATAATAATTCAATGCGATGCTTCTTCTTCCCAAGGCATCTAACCACATACACACAGAAAAACGGTCATGGGCCTACTTTGACAAACAAGTTCTGTTCAGCTTCAGGGTTGTTGTGGATATAATATTTCAGGCCCATTTACCACTGGACCTTGTCCCGAGTAGGAAAATAATATTTATTCTTGAAACTGAATCAAAATTAACATTGAAAAGCCCAATTACTAGAGGAAAGCGGGTGTTTAAAATTTTAAAAAGTTGTTTGATCAGCAGATTTGGAGCTGTAAAATGCAGATTTTGACGTGTTTTTTTAAATTATTTTCTTTTATTTGTAAATATTATAGTGCAATAGAATTACTGAAAAACACTAAAATAAATTAGTAAATTATATAGATGGATTAGTACATTGCTGCATTGTCCCGCCATTTGTCTAAAACAAATAAAAAAACGGTCATTTCTTTAATGAAGTGAGACAGCCGTACTGTACAAACTTTTGGATTCAAGTGCAGTGCACCTTCTTGCGAGAGTGACAGGCAAGCTGTTTCCCGTCATGACACGTGGCTTCATATATACCGTTAGATGATCTCGTATTTCAAGCTCTAGCGTGTGACTGACTGGGTGTTACTAAGCACCCGTTTGGCTCTGCGTTTGAAACGGAGATTGGAGAGCCAAACGGAGATTGGAGCAAACATGGTGTTTGGTAACATCAAAACGCTATTTAAAAGCATGTGGGGCCCACTAAAAAATTGATCAAAACGGAGGTTTCCGAGAAGCTGGAAATAGGAGCTTTTGCCATCGCGTTTCATTTTTTTGTATCTCCGTTTTCATGCAAAAATTTGAGAATGCAAAAGCTGTGCAAAAATTACATGCAAAACCACATGTGCATGGCTCTCTCTCTCTCATGGCGCTCTCTCTCAGCTCTCTCTCTCTCTCTCTCTCTCTCGCCCCAAAGCGGACATATGGTGGTCGGGAGCTTCCAACGCTGACTCGGCCACCACTGATCACCATTTACTGATGAAACCACCACGGGAAGAACCATCTCGGCCTCCTCTACCCGTCGGTATCCTCCGTTGAAGCCCTCGTGCGTGGTCGGGTGAACGATACCGCCACCTTCCAAAGTCGTTTCCGGCCACCACAGGCCACCATTTCGAGCGCCACCACCACGGGAATAATCACATCGGCCTCCTCTACCCGTCCGGTATCCTCCGCTTGAAGCTCTCGTGCGTGGTCGGTCGGAAGCCACTTTCACGCGTCGAGGGTCTGCAGACCCTTTGCCCAGTTCCACGAAGAAGACGCGCAGTCGCAGGGCATGACCGTTTCACGCTTCTTCGTGAAAGCTGAGCTGGCTAGCTGCTTCGACCCAGACTCAAGCTGGGCCGGCCCATTTAGCTGGGTGAGGCCCAGTCCGAATTTAAAAAATATATATATTTTAAAAAAAATGTGTAGATACAGATCAGTCTTAAATGGAAGGAAAATATATGTTCGTGATGAAATTGCAAATAGTTTGATGGGAGAATAAAAAATAATATTTGTTTTTTCATGAATTATTAATTTCATAATATTATTATCATTATTAAATTTACAATATTTAAAAAAATTATATATATATATATATATATATATATATATATATATATATATATATATATATATATATATATACCCTTTTAAGTAATTTCACAAGTTAAAAGCAGTTTGGAAACCAAACACCAAAACTCCTTTTTCTTCAACCTTCAACTCAACCACAGTTTTAACCAAACACTTTCCATTTTTAAAAACTCCATTTTAAAAACGCCATTTTTAAAACTCCATTTTTTCAACCACAACCGCAACCGCTACCGCTCTCCCAAACAGGCCCTAAAGGAGTTTTCGGTCTCAACAAACGTCATTAAACTCGATCCGATTGAACTGGCTAGCAGGTAAATTGCAAGCCTGAATTTTGACCATTCGAAACCCGGACAAGACCCGGGTCGACCAGGTCCTGGGTCAACCCATGAACCGGTCCGGGTTTTAAATCGAATGCTGCCAGCGAGTAAAAAGCTTAAAAGGTGAAGGGTGTCCCAGCTAGCTGTCCTAAAACGCGCATAGGCACGACATCAAAAGTGGGATGGGGGGCACGGTTGATATGCTCTTTATGATTTACACGTGGCAGGTCCCAGGTGCTTGGATATATGATGGGAAAGTGGTAATAAAAGGGAGTTTCAATTTTCGTTCAGCTCATGATTAGGGGATGAGCTGAGACTGAGATCAGCAGAAACCAGTCTGCTAATCATACACGTTTTATTACCATCTGATGCTTTGATTAAAAATAGCCAGCTCGGTCATTCACTGTGGGATTAGCAGCTTCTTATTTTTTCTTACCACCTTATATCTAAAAACAAAAAAAATACAGTGGAAAAAACATACGACGATTAGCCCTTGTTTTTTTTCCTCGGAGAAATGAACGAAGCTTGAATACTGGTGGCCCTGCTAGCAGGCAGGAGAAATGGGATGTCTATCGCCACCGACAATCTCATTACCATGTCGATCGTTCAAGCAATGAAGTGGGATCCTCGACTGCTCACGTCTATGGCAAGAAAATTGTGTTACTGAAGACCACCTGTCCTTCACACAATCTCAACCGTGTATTTATGGAGGAGAGGGAGGACAGCATTTGACAAACTTGATTTTTCTCTTACAAAGCAGCTTTGAAGGCTTGCATTGCATAATTGTCCACCGACAGGTAATAGGGCCGATGATGCTTTCTAAAAGCAGCATAAAATGATTTTCACTTTGCATTTCTATTAAGAATTGCCATGTATAGAGTAAATTTTGCATTTCTATTAAGAATTGCCATGTATAGAGTAACGGGCTAATGTTCGGATCAATAATATAAATTATATTTTTTAAGTTTTTTAGATGAGATAATTTTTAATATTGTATCAGAATTTTATTAATTTAATAATCACGAGTTCAAATCTCACCACTTTTTATTTTATTTGATAAAAATTAGATACAATGTAATGTAAATTTATATGTAAATTTCAAGTTCAAAAAAAATAACTTAATAGAATATTATATAAAATAATATAAATTATATCCTGAAATTCTATCAAATAACTTAAATTTTGAAGTAGAAATAATTTTTTGTACAAATACATCGAATAATAGTCATCACAGTCATTTGGTGTGGATATAACCGGAATTCAGAGCATAATTATTTGCTATCATTTTATCCATCCGCCAAGCCACCTGCCCTGTCAAAGGTTCAATTCAAAAATCACGAGTGAGATCATATTGTTCCTATGAGTTTATACTGGATATGAAAATAATTAGGTTTTGGCATGTCAAGTTTGACCAAATACACAGTGATATCCCTGTTTTCTTAAAGCAATCTGAATTCTCGTGTGCAAAAAAAAATAATCTATCAAGCATATGAAAAATATTTTTCTCCTGTTTGCAATGTATGTGTAGGTGTCTGTTCATTAACTACCTACTAAATAGACTTAGTGGCCGTTTGATATTGAGGTTCTACCTGTGTTTCGGTATTTAGTAAAGGATGCACTACAATTTTTTAAACTGTGGGACTTACTGAAAAACGAGATTGAACCTTAGTTTTGGAGAAGCAGCTTGAGGCTACTTCTCGTGTCACGAATCGCGGTCTTTATCTCATTGGCACCGGGTCTCTCTCTCTCTCACTGGCACGAAATCACCCCGGGGTAAAGACCAAGTTATAAGCATCCTCACGGACACCGGTAGCAGCAGAAGCACCTTGCAAGAGAATCACCAGCAGCAGAAGCACTGACAACTCCCTCTTTCTCCTACAGTCAGTCAGCGTTCTCTCTCTCTCTCCACAGTCACCGGCAACTCCCTCTCTCTCCTCAAGCAGTAATTCTCGGAGAGCACCACCATGAGGATGACATCATAAGCTCCATCATGACCTCCAGCAGCATCAGCAAGCCCCGGTGTAAGCAGCGACATAAATAACAACAACAACAACCTTTTGACGCTTCTTCTGGCCACCACAGGTTACCATTTCTGACATCACCACCATAGGAAGAACCACATCAGTCTCCTCTACCCATCGACATCGGCAGTTGAGCCTCTTGTCATCGTCGATCGACCGCTATTATTTACGTGAATTAATTCACGTGAACAACCCGCTACATTGTTTATGTTTTAAGAAAACGTGAAAAGTGCAGCGCACTGTTTCATTCTATATATTTAGTTGGGTTAGACCTAGTCTAATTTCTTAATTTTATTTAAAAAAATATATATATGTAGATAGAGATAAGTCCTAATGAAAGGGGAAAACGCGTGACTTCGTTTCACTTCACAACCTTATTGTTTTTCGATTGATTATGAATAAAAAAACTTACAACTAGATTTAGCCTTGGAATTATATCATTTACAACTAGATCGCAGATGTTATTACCGATAATATTGTTATCAGATATTGTTCCTTGATCAAATAGCAAGGGATTGCAGAGGCATTCACGTATCGATTTAGTTCGTGATGAAATTGCAAGTAGTTTGATGGGAGAATAAAAATAAATATCTAATTTACTGGAATTATTAATTATATTTTATTGTTATGATTATTAATCTACAATATTTAAAAAACAATATATGTGTGTGTGTCCTTTAAAATAATTTCACAAGTCGACAACAATATGAAAAGCATGGTAACCAAACATACGAAACTGTTTTTCATTAAACCTCAAACTCAACCACAGTTTTAACCAAATACTTCAATTTTAGTTATGAACCGCAACTAAAAGTGATTTTCATGAAACCTGTTTTTTTTTAAACCTCAATCACAACAGCAACACCAACCGTAATGTCAAACACACCCTTAATCGCTACCTTTTTGGGCGTCCTGGTGGCCATATACAAAAGATATAGTTATTGTTTATAATTGCGTTTTAAAAATATTTTTTAAAAAATAAAAAAAATATTTAATTTTAATTTTAATTTAAACTAAGAAAATTGGTGTTTTTAAATCATGTGTTAGTATAATTTTTTTTATAAAAAAAAACATTATTTTAATGTATTTTTAAATAAAAATATTTTTCAAAATCAATCTTAATCACACTCTCAAAAAGGACACAAAATAATAAAATAGAAAACCAAACCAGACATTATAATTGATGTCCGGCTTACACAACTGGACTAGATCGAGCTGGTTTGGTAATTCATTATCGCCCATGTGGATCGCAATGAATTACATTTCCCTAAAGGGAAAGCTTGGAAGATCAAATTTAAGCACAGTCACTTTGATGATTAATGGCGCCAGAAGAAACAAAATGCATCGCCGATATTCCTACTATCAAAAGCCCCAGAACCTATCAGGTTTCTGCCAGGTTAGATGGGGTGCTCCCTTGAAGTAGAAACTACCCAATACACAGAGTACAGATCTGTTCATCCTCCTCAAAAGTCTGAGAAAAGGAGAGGGGGGCAAGTAGGGATCGATCGGGTTGAGTTGCACAGAAGAAATCTATAAAGCAAATCCGTATTCCATAGACCCAATGTCCCGTTCAACATTCCACATTCTTCACAATTATTTGATTTCTCCATGCTTTTCCTTCACCTTTTCTTTTTCCCCGAGTGTTTTGCACTGCAGAAGCTCACCATCAGAGAAGAAACCCTGGAGTCTTCGTGGGTCATCCTGTACGGTACGAATTACCATTGAAATTGACATGTCGGGTCATTATTCAGAGCATGGATGTGTATTACAAGGCTCGGCTACACGAATCCGAAATAAAACTTGATTTCATTATATTAAGTAATATCTCAATTTAAAGTTTAAGCTGTTACTTGATATTTTAAAATATGATTTATATTATTCTTTAACATATTTTTTTAAATGAAAATTTTTTCGGCTTGAAACTTGTACAGACTCACACTACCTTGTACTTAATTTTTATCAAATAGAATGGGGATGATGAGATTCGAACTAGCAATACTCTGATACTATATTAAAGAACTATCTCACCTAAAAATTTAAGTTGTTAGAGTGAACTTCAAAATATAATTTATATTATTCTCTAGCATATTATGTCATGTACAAAACACTGAGAGTGCTTTTCTTCTTTCTTTTTCTTTTTTTCTGTTTTTTTTGTAAAAGAATGTATGTCCAAAACACTGAGATTGCTTTCTTCTTTTCTTTTCTTTTTCTTTTTTTTTAAAGAACTCCCCTCTTTTCCTTCGATCCTATTGAAAAATGTTCACAAATACATGGTATTATTTCGTTTGTGATGTTTTTTTCGTGGTTGCACGGCTTCCTCGATAAGACATGGAATGATGCATGGATGTTCTTGGGGGAATTTGTCGAAGTTTGCTGTCAATTACTTTCACTTTCATTTCGAAAGGAAAAAGAAAAACTGTAACTTAAAATGACGCAGGAACCAGAATACAGAGGAAACTGTCGGTGCTTCATGGGCCATTCGTAGTTCTAGCTGCTCGGGGCTCACTCCTGTTGCTCTCTTGGACTTGGACACCATTCATCCATCTACGAGAATATATGTATAATAAAGTTGTTGATTAAAATATTTTTTCATAATTTATTGGAAGGTTTGGTTCACGTCCTTTGTCACTGCCACGGCCGATTGACACCCTGATAAGGAAATCTCATCTGCAACGACGACCATGTGTACAATTATACAGTCCCTGTATTTTTTATCAAACTTTATACACCTCATGACAGGCCAAAACATGAAGTATTAGTGCACACAATCATTGATTAATCTGCTCAAATATAAAAACTGTAATGAATGTTTGTGATTGATTAAATATATATATTTTCCTGGTCGAGTGTTGACGGCGTAGTAGCTGGTAAAGCGATCGAGATAGAGATTCGCCTAAGCAGGAACAGCCACCGACACTCCACCAATCACAAATCCTGGCCGTGAGATTGGTCAAGCATCTGAGACAGGTTTGTATTCTCGGTTGAGGTCCATGGAATGCTTTAAATTACCAGTGATCGATCTGATATGGAACTCATGACAAGTTTTGACGTCATGCAATATGTGTCAATTTGGTTGTGTGGTTGCGGTTGTTTTTGAAAATTATTTTATCTAAAAATATATCAAAATGATATTTTTTATTTTTTAAAAAATTATTTTTAATATTAAAACATGAAAATGATATAAAAACATCAAAAAAAATTAATTTAAATTAAAAAAAATATTTTTAAAATACAGTTTCAAACATCCCAATATCATAAGGTAGAATTTTATGACGATGGGGTAATTCATGCTCTTGCAATAATTATGGTCTGCGCAGACAGAAACAGGAGATTCTGCAGAAGTATTTAATTTCTGGCAGCGACGGTCTCAGATATGGTTGGTTAACGCAATTTATACAGAATACGAAATTGACAGGATGCCTGTTAAAGAAGCATCCATGCTGCATGCCCTGAATCTTTTTATACAAAAAACCACCATCAAAAGAAAAACTATGCGCATGTGATGCATCCTGTACACATCAATTATAATTATCTGTAAAATTTATAAAATCCCCCCTTGGATTCTTATAAACGTGCTGTGTATATTGAAAATGGTTTCACTTGGCTGTTCTTGACTATTTTTTTCAGCACAAAAATATCACTGCCACTCGTTTCAGGGTCCATTGATGAGCGTCCGATTATCTGAAGATGCTGCCCTGACAGAATTAATAAGCTGCTTAATTTTTTTTTTCCCTGGAAACAGTTGCCCGGTCACTTCATGGGAGTTGGAAAGAAAAAGAAAAAAAAGGAATGGCGTGGCGTGTTCTCGGTTAGTTTAAAGATGAGATGAAATATTTATCATGACCGACACTAATTGACAGCAAGAAAACGATCTGCTTTCGTCCAAAGTTTTAAGAAAGAAAATCACATTTGCTATCTTCTTGTGTTGTGTTCGGTTGGGATATCAAATCTGGCATCTAAATTTGCACGCTCAGGATCAGATCATTGAAAGTAACACCACCCTTGATTTATACCAATATATTCAGTAACTGTTTGGTAGTTTGATTGTGGTTGTTTTTAAAATGTTTTTTTTGTTTAGAAATGTACAAAAAAATATTTAAAAATAAAATTATTTTGACATGACATATGATAAAGATTTAAAAATACCAAAAAAAAATTAATTTAAAAAAAAAATCAAGTTTTTTGAAAACATTTTTAAAACATACCTTTTAGTATTGATGGAACTCCAGGTGTCCATTTTGGAGGAGGGAGTACTGGTACTGATGAGAGGAAGAAAAGAGATTTCTTAACTACCTCGTCTAACCAATTACAAAGCTGGTGCCTGCAGATAGTGTTTGGCGTTAGGTAGATGGTTCGGGTGTGCTCTGCAATTTGCTATGTTTTTCAGGGAAACCATGATTTACCACTTGATTCTTTACAGAATCATTTCTTTTTAGAATTAGTAAATTCAGAATCATTATTTTTCATCTTTTACGGTTAGAGATGTCGCCACGTCAACACTAAATCCACTTCTCGATCCCGTCATATACAAGTTATCCATCTTTGAATTAACAGTGTGTTTTATTTTTAATTTTATATATAATTGTGCTTGTTTTCAAAATTTTATTTTTAATATAAGAACTTTTAAAAAATAAATAGATAAACAGTGTTTTGGCCGCACAGAAAGAAAATTCTCTATAAAACTAATGAGTATTATTTTTTTTACATGATTTGAAGCCTTGCTCTTATAACTAAGTGTTTTTGTTTGTCATCGTGTTTCAAAGTGTTTTTGAAAATTTTATTTTTATTTTTTATTTTAAATTAAGATTTTTTAGTGTTTTTATATTATTTTGATGTGTTGATATTAAAAATAATTTTAAAAAAATTGTTGCTTTTCTGAATGAAAAATACTTTGAAAAACAACTTTAACTACACTCGTTAAAAGAGACTGAGAAAGAAACATGTTTTTCTAATTAATCGAGATAACATTTCATGTTTCAGACTTATTGATCGACACTAACTTTAGCTTTAGCTTGGTGTGTCCATTGTTTTAAGAAATTACAATGAGAACAAGAATAGTCCCATTTCTTTTATTCCACACATTATTGTCAATTCTATTCTGGTTTGTTTTCTCAATTGAAAGAGTGCATTTTAGTTTTAAAATATTTTGATATTTTATTTTCATGTTTATATATGTATTAATTCAATAAATATAATTTCAGTTAAAATTCAAATATGACTAAATTGAAATTATACAAGTCAAATTTCAAGTACAAGTACAAGTTAAATAGATATGACATAATTGATTTGACAAGTTTAGAGTAAACCTGAATGACAAGTAGAAATATAGTTTAACTAAAAAAATTAAGATAATGATATATTACATCGATTCATATCAACTTGGATTAACTTTTTAAATTTATAACATGGAACATGAAGCATGATAACCTTAAATAAAATAAATAAAAACAAATTATAAAAATCAATTACCAATAAACTCATTATTGAATGATGATTTTGAAAAAAATCAATCTTCAAAAACAATATAATAAAATGATATCCAAGAGCAAAATCATGAATTTAAGCAGAATTACAAAAATAGCACCAACAATCTCTCAATACTTTTCCAAAACTCTTATTTCCTTAGGATTCTAACATGACATATAATAATATATAACGAGATTTCTTGTGAAAATTTTTTAATAGTCAAACTAAGAGACAATGATATCAAGAAACTTATCAGTGTTTTTTTTTAAAATAAATTATTTGATTGGAAAGGTAAAAATTGTAATGAAACCAAAATCCAATACTATTTATAAGGAAGATAAAATTTATTTTGGTTTATTTTATTTTCTTAAATTAAAACGACACGAACCGGTTATTTCATATTTGCATGGAGAGAGACACAAAGCCTTTTAAATGAACATACGCCAATTTGACCTGACAAATACATATATTTAATAATAAGTAAAGCAAATTCGAATTATTATAGTCTTCTAATACTATAATATAGCACAAGATACCTTGAGCCGTCCCAAGGAAAAAGAGATCATGTTAATTGGGCACTCATCCATGTGCGCTGCCTCCACAGTTACAATTAGAACACATCAATTGACCGTATATACTTTGCTATTAATGGGTCTGTTTTGGAAGGTGGTTGCGGTTATTTTTTAAAGTGCTTTTCATTTAAAAATACATTAAAATGATATTATTTTTTTAAAAATCATTTTTGACATCAGTAGCACATCAAAATGATTTAAAAACATAAAAAAAATTCATTTAAAATGAAAAAAAAAGAGAAAACAGCGTCTCAAACGCCCTCCCAAACATCTTCTAATTTTTTTTGAAATTATGTTTCAGTATTTTTTATTTTAAATGAAAATTTTTAGTGTTTTTAGTTTATTATCATGTGTTTTTATCAAAAATAATTTTTAAAAAATAATAAAATAGTATTTTTATGTATTTCTGAATGAAAAACACTTTCAAATACAACTTCAACCCAACTATCAATCAAACAATAAAATATGTTTTAATGACTAATGAATCATTAAAAAAAACCAACGTTAAAATATTTGTTTTTTTTTAAGAAAGGCAAAGGCATTATTATACTATTTGTCTACAGTATTTTTCAATGATGAAGCTTTTGATAATTACCTAACAATGAACACATTAATTGACTGCATTTACTTGGATAAAGATAGGCAAATTAGGTGTGCTCCTTTTTTAAAATAATATATTTTTTTAGTGCTTTTAATGCGATTATGTTAGAAATGAAAGTTTAAAAATAAAAAGAATCAATTATTTTTAATAAATTTATATAAAAAAAAGGAACTTTCAGGAAGCGCGTTGGCTGTGCATACATGGTTGATTTCCATGATGGAATAAAAAAAGCATGATTGCCAATGTGCATCAATACAGCAAGGGAAAGGCCACTCTCGCTTTTCTTCACTGCCAAGGTAAACATCTGATTTGCTGGAAGGTACACGGAAAAGGGTGGACATGTAACGTAGCAGATTTTTATCTATCACAAGTCACGTCACCAAAATGAGCTGGAGACAAGTATTTTTTTTTAATTTCTTTTAACTTAATTTTGTTGTAAGTTATCTATAAAAGAAAATAACTCTTATATTATTTTATAAAGTCAACAATCATGTTTAAAATGAAATTTTATTTACTTTCAATTTGGTGAAAAATAGATCACTTGTGCTGCAATTTTTGAAATCTATATGAAAACAAATAATCAAAACTTATATATATATTAACTAGTAGTTATAATTTGAAAAATCGTATAATTTATCCTTGAATTTGAGAGGTTATAGAAATAATTACTACTTTAAATAAAAAAAATATACACATCTATTTATTAATAATTACTATAGTTTATGTTTTTTTATCAAATAATATAGAAACAGTTGTTTTACTAGTTAGAAAGTTTTATTTTCCATATTAAATTCAATATATAAATGAGTTTTAAATCTTGACTTTATAAAAACTAATATAATTTACTTTTTATTTATTTTATATACAAAAACCAATCTCGTAATAATTACTAAAAACACCCTTTTACCACTCTCAGAAAAGCATCTCCGGTGGGGCACCACCTTGTCCCCACCACCAGCCACCACTCCCCATAAAATAATTGACGCACAACTAAAATCCCTTTAACCCATTTTGTTCGCTACATAAAACCCACAGATGCAAAAACGTATACATACATATACGTACACACATACACAAATACATACATAGATGAGGGGTAGAGGTGGACAAACCGACCGACACACACATGTAGATCAATACGTTAAGCTGATCTTTTTTACTGTCTGTGTCTCTACCTCGTCTCTTGTGTATTACGCGTTGAATTTCATTTTCCCTTCTGTATTCTCTCTCTCTCTTCTCAATCAATATAATAGTTTCTCACTTTCTCTTTCTAAGGAAATTACCTTTTGTTGTCTATAATAATTATTTTTGGCAAGCAAAGTGGCGTCAGCCAGTTTAGCAGAGAGAACCCAGCTGGGTGATCCGTGAAGAAAAGAATCAACCAGAAAAACAATCGAACAAAAAAGGGGGGGGGAAATCAAGTTTTTTTTTCTTTATCTAATTTCTCTTTATAGTATTTTATTTGCAATTGAAATTGACAGTCCTAAAATTCTTTCTTTCTATATATATTCCTCTCTCTCATAGTAGTACTGTAATGTCGTGTTCTCTTGAACTGGGAGGGTGATAGGGTGGGCTGAAACTGAAAGTGCTGATAGACAAGAGCTACAGTCTTGTGGATTTTTGAGTGATGAGAGGCAGAGAGAGAGAGAGGGGAAGATTGTGATATTGTGAGTTGAGATTGGAGGATTTTTTCTTGTGTTGTAAGCTTTAAATGGAAACCAAAGGGAGACTCATTGCTGGTTCTCACAATAGAAACGAGTTTGTTCTTATCAATGCTGATGAAATAGCAAGAGTAAGTGCTACTTTGATTTTATTTTTTCCCCTCTCTTTTCAGTGTTTTGTGGATTTAAACAGTCTGATCCTGGAAAACACTGTTTCTTTCGGTATTTGAAGTCGTTTTATGGCGCTCCATTTCTGCATTTTGAACTCACCCATTTGCCTATCTCGAATACTTTTGACTGTGACAACCGAATTTGTGTAAAATTCAGGGATCCCAAGTGGTTTTTAAACGGTGATAACGATTCTAATGGTTTTTCTTATTTCTTTTTCCAGTGTATATTTGGAAGATTTTTAAGCATACTACTCGTGCTTAATCTATTGATTTCTTTAAGTTGATAGAGGATCGTATTATTGCTAAATGTGCTTTGTCTCAAATTTTTCTCTTCTTGTGCACTGCGGTAATGTATTTTATAAACAGTTTTCATTAACTAGTCCCTATGTTTTTTCCCTTTAAGTTCTAGATTCCAGACCAGTTAATGAAATGTTTGTATTGAATTTTGCAACCTTTGATTCCCATCAGCTCATTTTGCTTCTTTTTTTGTGCGATCGAGCAGCTAAAATATCTTAAGCTTTTGTAATCTTCATGGTCTGATTGAGATTTAATTTTATAGCTGCTGTCAATTCCAGGTCACATCTGTTAAAGAATTAAGCGGGCAGATTTGCAAGATCTGCGGGGATGAGATAGAGATTACAGTAGACGGGGAGCCATTTGTTGCTTGCAATGAATGTGCATTCCCTGTGTGTAGACCTTGCTATGAGTATGAAAGAAGAGAGGGCAATCAAGCCTGCCCTCAATGCCGAACCAGATACAAGCGTATCAAAGGTTAGCCTCTCGCTGTTTTGCTATATTGACCGTTTTATGCTTTATTCGTTGAAAACCCTTGGTGAGATTTTGATTTTAGTTTAACAATAGCTGAAACATACGACCTATTGCAGGGAGTCCTAGAGTTGACGGGGATGAGGAAGAGGAGGATACAGATGATTTGGAGAATGAATTTGACATGGGAATCAATGACAGGAGAGACCCTCACCAGGTCGCTGAAGCCTTGCTAGCTTCTCGTCTCAACACTGGTCGTGGTTCCCAATCCAATGTCTCTGGGTTTGCCACACCATCTGAGTTCGACTCCGCTTCTGTTGTTCCTGAAATTCCTCTCCTTACCTATGGTGAAGAGGTAAATTTGATAATTCTGGTTCCACTCTTCAATTTGTATCTTCTGTATGTTAAAACTGTAATTTTTACTTATTTGGTGACTGGGTTTTTGGTGTAGGATGTTGGAATCTCTTCTGATAAACATGCCCTTATTGTACCCCCATTTCGTGGAAAACGGGTTCACCCAATGTCATTTCCTGATTCTTCTATGTCCTGTAAGTTCATTAAATTGATGATTTACAGCTTTTCTGAAATACATCATGACTTAAATGGTTGGTTGTTTAGATTTTTGCCTGATCTTAGCCTGGTGTGTGTTGACACTGCAGTGCCACCAAGGCCTATGGATCCTAATAAAGACCTGGCAGTGTATGGGTATGGAACGGTTGCATGGAAGGAAAGAATGGAGGAGTGGAAGAAAAAGCAGAGTGATAAACTTCAGGTGGTCAAGCACCAAGGAGGAAAGGGTGGTGAAAACAATGGTGGAGATGAATTGGATGATCCTGATTTGCCTATGTAAGTGCGCTCACTGACATAGAAATTCTAGCTCTTAAACAAATTTAGTGAGCAAAGGTCTGTCAGTCCTGTTTTTTCTTTCACTTTTTGCTTGTAGAGAGTTTGGATTAGAAAAACTAATTGTCTACCATGATTTGATAGGATGGATGAAGGAAGACAGCCTCTTTCAAGGAAACTACCAATTTCTTCAAGCAAGATTAGCCCATACAGATTGATCATTATACTCAGGCTTGTGATTCTCGGCCTCTTTTTTCACTATAGAATTCTTCATCCAGTCAACGATGCCTATGGATTGTGGCTTACATCAGTAATTTGTGAAATATGGTTTGCCATATCATGGATATTAGATCAGTTTCCAAAATGGCACCCAATTGAGCGAGAAACATATCTTGATAGATTATCATTGAGGTACTGCCTCTCTCTCTCTCTCTCACACACACACACACACACACATCACGGTTATTATTCTCAGAAATTTCATGTTCAAATTTTAATTGTTTCGTAGGTATGAGAAAGAGGGGAAGCCATCTGAGTTAGCAAGTGTTGATGTATTTGTTAGTACTGTTGATCCTATGAAAGAGCCTCCACTTATCACTGCAAACACAGTCTTGTCCATCCTTTCTGTAGATTATCCAGTCGAAAAAGTTGCGTGCTATGTTTCAGATGATGGTGCAGCCATGCTTACTTTCGAAGCTCTCTCCGAGACATCTGAATTTGCAAGAAAGTGGGTCCCTTTCTGCAAGAGGTTCACCATTGAGCCTCGGGCTCCAGAATGGTATTTTGCTAAGAAAGGTTGACTATTTGAAAGACAAAGTAGATCCAGCATTTATTAGAGAGCGCCGTGCCATGAAGGTTTGTGGCTTATCTCTTCTAGTTGCTTATGCTATTATTCAATCCTTGCCTCAGTCTTTTACATGACTTGTTCCAAATATTCATAAAATATGACTAGGGAAGAAGCTTGTCTTTGCATTCAATATAAAATGAAAGCTAAACTTGTTATGTTGAAATTATTGTAACCACCATAATGATATCCACATCATAAATAAATAAAAAATTGATTTCATTTAAGCAAAAGACATTATGGTTTTGTGTTGTATTCTTTGTTGGCACCAGAGAGAATATGAAGAGTTCAAAGTTCGAATAAATGGGTTAGTTGCCATGGCACAGAAGGTTCCGGAGGATGGTTGGACAATGCAGGATGGGTCTCCATGGCCAGGGAATAATGTCAGAGATCATCCTGGAATGATTCAGGTGAAAGATGTTTGAATACATTTAGTGTGGTGTCAGATGCCATACCATCCTGCTGACCTTATAGTTAGTGAGGGGTTTTAAGTAACTCTAATTCTTGCTATCATCCTTCAGGTTTTCCTTGGTCATAATGGAGTTCATGATGTTGAAGGACATGAATTGCCTCGTCTAGTTTATGTGTCTCGTGAGAAGAGACCAGGATTTGATCACCACAAAAAAGCTGGGGCTATGAATTCTTTGGTAAGACTCTCTCACACATGCACACAAATTGTTCTGGCATTTGATCATAGTTTTCCCTCTCTTAACATCTTGTGTTGGCTGGTTGATGCAGGTGAGGGTCTCTGCAATCATATCAAATGCTCCTTACATGCTGAATGTTGATTGTGATCACTATATAAACAATAGTAAGGCACTTCGCGAAGCCATGTGCTTCATGATGGACCCAACATCTGGAAAGAAAATTTGTTATGTTCAGTTTCCACAAAGATTTGATGGGATTGATCGTCATGATAGATACTCAAATCGTAATGTTGTATTCTTTGATGTAAGTAAAAATATTGATAATGTTGATTTGATACACACAAGCTTTCTTGTTTATTTTTATTTATTTTTTATAAGCTGATTCCATTTTTTATAAGTGCAGATCAATATGAAAGGATTGGATGGCATACAAGGTCCTATATATGTTGGTACTGGATGTGTTTTTAGGAGGCAAGCACTTTATGGATATGATGCCCCTGTCAAGAAGAAGCCTCCAGGGAGGACATGCAATTGCTTGCCAAGATGGTGCTGCTGCTGCTTCCGATCTAAAAAGAAGAATAAGAAATCAAAATCAAAATCAAATGAAAAAAAGAAGAGCAAGGAGGCTTCTAAGCAGATACATGCATTAGAAAATATTGAGGAGGGTATTGAAGGTAAGAGTAACACTTAATTGTTTCGTGGAGTTAAAATATCAATAGTTTCTTGAAGATATCAAAGGATTAGTCTCAGTCATTTGTGTGTTTTGAGTCTGATATTAATGCTTCTTGACTTCCAGTAGCCAGGTCAAATTAGTCCCTCTTCTATTTTTGAAATCATGGATGGTGTTGCTCTTTGCTTGCCTGAGAATGAACAAAAGCCTGATCATTGCTGTGATTATCAAACTTTGATTGCAGGGATAGATAATGAAAAATCAGCCTTGATGCCTCAGATAAAATTTGAGAAAAAATTTGGACAGTCGTCAGTTTTCATAGCCGCTACACTCATGGAAGATGGTGGAGTTCCTAAAGGAGCAAGTTCTGCATCACTTTTGAAAGAAGCCATTCATGTCATTAGTTGTGGTTATGAAGATAAAACTGAATGGGGAAAAGAGGTATGCATGCCATGAATGTTCCGAACTTGACAGTTTAGCTAACAGGGTTTCCTTTCGATTAGAATTGACACTTGACTTTCTTGTTGTCTTTCTTGCAATGTTGTTCTAGATCGGGTGGATTTATGGCTCCGTTACTGAGGATATATTAACCGGCTTCAAGATGCATTGTCATGGCTGGCGATCAGTGTACTGCATGCCAAAAGTACCTGCATTTAAAGGTTCAGCTCCGATAAACCTTTCAGATCGTCTACACCAGGTGCTCCGATGGGCACTGGGGTCTGTTGAAATTTTATTGAGTAGACACTGTCCAATATGGTATGGATATGGATGTGGATTGAAATGGTTGGAACGCTTCTCTTATATAAACTCTGTTGTCTATCCATTGACATCGATCCCCTTGATTGCCTACTGTACCCTACCTGCTGTCTGTCTACTGACTGGGAAATTCATTGTTCCTGCGGTAACTTCTCTCCCCTTATCTTTCTTCAATGAATGGATTAATATTGTCTGAGTTGCAAGGCTTTCTTCTAAACCCTATTTTCATGTGGTGTACAGATTAGTAACTATGCCAGTATCATTTTCATGGCTCTCTTCATATCCATAGCTGCAACCGGTATCCTCGAAATGCAGTGGGGAGGCGTTGGCATACACGACTGGTGGAGAAATGAGCAGTTCTGGGTCATTGGCGGTGCCTCATCACATCTATTTGCTCTCTTCCAGGGTCTTCTTAAGGTATTGGCCGGAGTGAACACCAATTTCACTGTGACCTCCAAAGCAGCTGATGATGGAGGTTTTTCAGAGCTCTACCTCTTTAAATGGACATCTCTGTTGATTCCTCCTATGACTTTGCTTATCATAAACATAATCGGAGTCGTAGTTGGAATTTCTGATGCCATCAATAATGGTTATGAGACTTGGGGTCCACTGTTTGGAAAGCTATTCTTTGCGTTGTGGGTTATTGTCCACCTTTACCCATTCCTCAAGGGGTTGCTTGGGAAACAAGACAGGCTTCCCACCATTATTGTTGTTTGGTCGATCCTTCTAGCTTCTGTCTTAACACTCTTATGGGTTCGAATCAACCCTTTTGTGTCGAAAAGGTGGCATTGTTTTAGAAATTTGCGGGTTGAATTGTGATTAAGACACCTGACGTAGAAGGTTTTGAGTTACTTGTAGAAAGGTCGTTTTAGGAGTGCATAAGCGAGCTGCAATATTTGTCATCGAAGATAAAAGGCATCCCCTGACAAAAGCATGATTCCTCGCAACAAGTTTGGAATGGAAATTGTAGTGGGGATGTGTAGATACGACTGTCATTTGTCTTGTCTAGTTTTCATTAATTCATTTGATACTTTTCTTGTTGATTATAAGATCTGTTTGTAATATGAGAAAACATGTATTATTTCTATATAATTTATGTGCCCTTCTTAAGAGGGAATTCAAAATCTCCTCCCTGTTGTGAGAGCTTTCACGTCAATTCACTTCTAAATAAATTTTAAAATATAAAAAATATATTATTTTAATATATTTTTAAATGGAAATTAACAGCTACAACAATATTAAATGTGCTTGGTATTATGGTATTTTAGTGCCTAATTGGCACTGTATTTAAAAAATGTTATTGAGTAAAAATAATTTTTGATGATGTTTTTAGATTATTTTAATGTGTTAATATTAAAATTGATTTAACAAAAAATAAAAAATATCATTTTTATATTTTTTTTGAATGAGAAACATTTTGAAAAATAATCTCAATTACACTCTCAAACAAGGTGTGTTTAATTAGGAGTGCATTCTAACCATGTTTCTGAAAAATATGGATTTTAAAATATATATTTTTGGGAATTATTTTGATATACTTATTACTTAAATGCATTTACAAGTAAAAAACATATTTTGAAATACAACATATATTACATTCTCAGTTAAACTCTTTGTCTACTGCCTTGTATTAAGTGTATTTATTTATTGTTGAATTTAGAAAAGGTATATCAGAGCTAGAAAAAAATTTATTTGTTTTGATTTAAAAAATCTAGGTTGATTAAGATGTGTTATAATATTATAAATAAGATTATAAAGATTTATGATACTTTTCTTGTGCTTTTTTGTATGAGAAATAGTTATAATTTAGATTTTTCTTATCTAAAAACTTACGTATTTTTCTATGATCATAAATGTTGGCCAAATAAACAACACGTAATTTACTTAAAAGATGACGCATTATTCACTAATTGTTTTAAGAAAATTAGGTCATTCGTCCCTTTCTTTTTATTTTTATTTTTAAATAAACACATCAAAATTTTAAAAGATAATTTTTAAGAGTGTTTGTGTCACAACATCAAATATCTTCATATACATCTATCTTTTAGCTTTCCATTTAGTTTTTATAAGCTTTGACAACTTTTATAATTTATTAGTAATTTTCATTTTATCTTAGTAATTTGATCGTGTTTTTAATTAATTTATTTATTTATTAAAAAACTACACCTTACATCACAGCAAATAAAATTAAAAACACAATCAAATTATAAAATTATTCTCGTATAATCAAATCAACCTTCATCGTGCAATTTCTTTTTGCCAAACTCTTCCACTCCCTTTTCTCCTTCCCTTCTATAACCCATAAAAATCAATCTGGTTTTTTCAACACAATCACTTTCAAATTGTACAAATCTCAAGCAAACTATTCTTCTCGTAGCTAATCGCAGGGCAACGGGCTTTTCGGATACACTGCTAGACAAGGAAGTTAACCATATAATTCACTCCTTCAATGTAGTATTTTTATATAATTACTTTTAATGAGCCTGGTTAATATGGGCCTACTCACAATTCGTGATTGGGCCTAAACAACCCAATACAAAATTTAGGGTATGCATTTCATCCAATCAGTAGGCCCGTTTAAAAAATGAGGAAAGGGGGGGAGGGGGGTTTTATCTTTCATGTAACTTGAAGTGTTGTTATATAAAGGCCAACTAGGGTTTATTGACACTCTCTGTCTGCTCTAAAGTTGGGAGCTTAGCTGTTGTGCCTCGCCGCAGCCGGAGGTGAGTGTCTCCTCTTTCTGTCTGTGAGATTTCTCCTCTCTTTTATCGCTTGGTTGCAAGACAATGTGGAAGAACAGGAAATAAAATTTAGGTTTGTTAATCTCATTGGTATATGTATATAGTTGTAAATATCTTTGCTTCAGTGGAAAATGACCGAAACCAACAGTTGTTTTTGTTTTGTTTTTCATATTACAAGCTATTACTGCTTTGTTTTCTAGTAAGTAGCGGATCATTAGCGTAAGAGCATCAGAATCATTATAGTTTTTTTGTGTCTTGATTCCCTGAATATGTTCTACTGTAGTTTTTCATATTGCCTGTCTGATTTTATTAACACGTGTGTCATCTCATCTTGCTTGAGTTCTGCCTAAAGCGTTTACTTAGGTAGAATTCTGCGTTTGAAAGATCTTGTATTTTATGTAGTTTTGCAATAATGCATATCCAAGTTTGGATTTTTGTCATGCGGTGTACTAATCAGTTCAGATTTCAGATTAAAGGGCAATTGTAACTTTACCATTTTTTTCAATTAGATTTATCTGTAGCTAGTTAATCAATAGATATTTGATTTTGTGGTGAAGGAGAAGGATGTCTCACAGGAAGTTTGAGCACCCAAGACATGGTTCCCTTGGATTTCTTCCAAGGAAGCGAGCTGCTCGTCACAGAGGAAAAGGTTATTATTTATACCTTTATTCTTATTTTATGTTGTTTTTCAGTTGTAATATCGTCTCCCTGCTTGTATGCTGGCAGTTTAAGTCCAATTGAGTATTTTTATTCTTGTTTTTGCTTTACTCAGTGAAGTCTTTCCCCAAGGATGACCCCACCAAGCCTTGCAAGCTTACTTCCTTTTTGGGTTACAAGGCTGGCATGACACACATTGTCAGAGAGGTCGAAAAACCAGGATCCAGTAAGCAGAAAATTTCAACCTAACATGATAACTTTGTGATGTTCATTGATGTCCCTTTATATATCAGTTTTTTGAACCAGCACAAAAAAGGTATATTTGTTGTAACTTCTGTAATTTACTTCTTGTTCTGTAGAGCTTCATAAGAAGGAGACCTGTGAGGCTGTAACAATCATTGAGACACCTCCAATGGTGATTGTTGGTGTTGTGGGTTACTTGAAAACACCAGCTGGCCTCCGAACTTTGAACACTGTCTGGGCTCAGCATTTGAGCGAGGAGATCAAGCGAAGGTTCTACAAGAACTGGTGCAAGTCCAAGAAGAAGGCATTCACCAAATACTCAAAGCAGTATGAGACGGATGAAGGGAAGAAGAGCATCCAATCACAGCTCGAGAAATTGAAGAAATATGCAACTGTTATTCGTGTTTTGGCCCACACTCAGGTTTAATCCCCTACGCTAGCTTTTCACTTGATTTTTTTTATGTTAATCAATTTTATGTTTTTGAGCAAGTCATTTTGCCAGACCTGCGTGATTGGTTTTCCCTCAGCTTCTTTATTTTGTAATTTGTTTTGGTGTGATAATTGTTCTTACTTTAACATGTTACAGATCAGAAAGATGAAGGGGTTGAAGCAGAAGAAAGCTCACTTGATGGAGATCCAGGTCAATGGTGGGTACAGTTGCTCAGAAGGTGGATTTTGCTTATGGTTTCTTTGAGAAGCAAGTCCCAATTGATGCTGTGTTCCTGAAGGATGAAATGATTGATATTATTGGTGTCACAAAGGGTAAGGGTTATGAAGGTGTTGTGACACGTTGGGGTGTCACTCGCCTGCCTCGTAAGACCCACAGAGGTCTACGTAAGGTGGCTTGTATCGGTGCCTGGCACCCTGCAAGAGTCTCATTCACTGTTGCTAGGGCTGGTCAGAATGGATATCACCACCGTACTGAATTGAACAAGAAGGTCTACAAGGTTGGGAAGGTGGGCCAGGAGACGCACACTGCCATAACAGAGTATGACAGGTAACGGAATCTTGGGACCTTGCCAAATTCTTTATGAAAACTGTGCGTTCTGTGTTTCCTTGGATAGCATTTTCCCTGATTCTCATCGGCTGGCAATCCCAAAGAACTTGTCACCCAAGCCAATTCAATAATTTGTTTGATAAAGTCAGCTTAATATGCTTCCTCAAGTTCATTGCTAAGTTATCTAGAAATTCAGTTGCACTTACAATTTTTCCCTGACCAAATTGAATGATGGAACAGGACCGAAAAGGACATCACTCCAATTGGAGGTTTCCCTCACTATGGTGTGGTGAAGGATGACTATCTGATGATCAAGGGATGCTGCGTCGGACCCAAGAAGAGGGTGGTTACGCTCCGTCAATCTCTACTCAAACAGACATCTCGATTGGCTCTTGAGGAAATCAAACTCAAGTTTGTGGACACGTCCTCCAAGTTTGGGCATGGTCGCTTCCAGACAACACAGGAGAAACAGAAATTCTATGGACGCCTCAAAGGCATAATTATGCAGACTGGGATTTTTTGTTACTGTAGTAAATTGAGTCGATTTTGGATTCTATTCCGAGGCATTGCCATGACACAATTGTGTTTGGTGGTCTGAACAACTCTTGTTCGCATGGATTTTACATTTGCAATTTTGAATTAGCATACCGGTTTACTTACTGTCGGTGTTCGTTCGTGATTCTCCCTGTCAATGTGAGTTTACGTTTTGCATCTCCTTTTTTTCCTTATCGTCAACAAGTGTCTTTTCGTTTCAAAACAAAGTATTTAGCTATAGAAAGTAATTCCTTAATTTTACACGAGTTTATTAGTCATTGACAAATTTAAAAATAATTATTTAAAAGTACAAAAATTTCTTCAAAAGGTATCTAGGTGGCGTGTGGTTTCTGTTTTTCTTCTTTTTCTTGTATTTTATTTTTTATTCATATCACTACAAAATAGCTCTTCAATTTTTTACCTTCATATTTATTTCATTTTTTATTTGTTTAATTTGGAATAGTTGATGAAATTGAGTTTTTTCATTATCATTCTCTAATTTATTATCTATAATGTCTGATCTATTTTTAAAATAGAGTGGTTGTCATTACTACGTCAACATTCAAAAATATATTTGGATGTTTTACGAATTTGAAACTCAACTAAAAACAATAAAGTAAACCGATACTCTTTATCTAACCTAGAATTTAGTTTACTTGCAAAATTAAAGTGGTAATGTGTGCGTGCATGAGCTGGAACTAAAAATGCTTGCTAAAATGATAAAAATACATGCTGAAATTAAATACACCAATAAAAATAATAGACAAACAATCGAATAAGTCAAACTCGCCTTGACCATACAAACACCAGTGGAGTCCCCATCATGTTGCAAGGCACCTCATATGGCTAATTTACCTCTTAATATTTGTAAAAAATAGATGGTGGGTATAATCATAAAATTATAATTATAATTTTCAAGAGTTGTTATCTAGTATTAAAATCATTAAGAATGGTTTGGAAAGTCTGAGTAAAAAGATTTGTTGAACAAAAAAAAATGCATTACCCTCATTGCACCCTGTGTAAGGTAAGTTGTATTACTTTTAAATTTCTAAGGTTCAAGATAATATTCTAAGACTTGAATTTTAACATTGTTTTTATTTTCATATCTTCAACACTCGAGGTCATACTCTGTTCTGTAGTGTAACTTCATACTCTCAAATATTCAAGTTTATAGAAAAATATTAATATTTAAATTATAAAATGAACAAAATGATTGGTAAGGGTTTTTGACAGTTTTTGTTTAATCCTAACAAGCAATGGTAAACTCTTTATAATATCTTTTTTTTCATTTTAAAATATGAGAAAATATAGAATTTTGTTTTATGAAAATATGGTTGGGAAATTTTAGGATCTGAACATACGCAAAAAACAACACTTTTTTGATGTTTTTGAGATTATTTTATTCTTTTCTTTTTGAAAATTTCAAAGAAATCAAGTGTTTTAAACGAGTTTCTATCTTGCAATGTAAGTTTATAGCTTGATATTGAACAAAATTGATAGAAAAAACTTCCATAAAATCATAAATATTTTGGAATAACAGTTAAAAAATTTATGAATTTTTTTAAAGTTTTGGAGAAAATCGGGTATTTTTTAATATATGAAAAAATTCATAAATTATTTGAAATACCTATTTGAAATTCTTTTAGAGTTTTGATTTAATAATATATATATATATTGGGTTGGGCTGGGCTGGGTCAGGCCGGATCGGGTCCAACTCATTACCGAAGTTAATTAATTTAGCCTTGCATGCATAATGATTTATGTATGCAGAGGTTTACGAGGGTTCTTTCAAGGAAACAAAAAAGAGGGAGACTTGCTTGGACAAAGAAAAGTAGTTACTGGAAGTGTTGTCGGTGATGACAGGGAAAATGGTGGCTAAAAAGGAAAAGGGAAAAAAAAATATAGGTTCAAACCCGAAAAGATCACAACCATTAACTTAAAGTTGATACTACTATCAGATTTTGACAACTCAGCGTGGGATCAATTTTATGCACGTTTTGTCGAAATTTGATTTGCAGGGTATAGATATTAAATACACTTGTAAAATAAGTCCCTTTGATCAACATTAAAAGTTGGTAAAGAAGATAATGCATAGTAACTAAATGACATGTCATTTGATCCTTTTTCTTTTTTCTTTTTTTCTTCTTCAAAACGGCTAACGAACTTAGTCTTTCAACTTTTAATTGCTTTTAATTTCATCTCTAAATTGGTCTCAAACTTTCAATTTTATGTAATTTTATCCCTTATGAACTCCAATGGCATCTTTGGATTTGTGTACCCTTTTCATTTTGTTATTTGATCTTGAATTTATATATTTTAACCCTTAATTGACCATTGGAATTTTAGTTTTCTTCAATTTCACCCTTGATTCTAATCATTTAAGTCCTCATAATTTGATGTCTTTTCATATTGGTCCTTGACTATATATTTATTCTATTTAGCCCTTAATTGACTCTAACACTTTGATTTTATTTTCAATTAACTGGCTTATTAAAAATTAAAGCTAGTCTACTAAAATTCCAAACTTCTCAATGAAGTCTAAATTTGGGCTCACAAACTTATTGTTTTACCAATTGAGCCCCTAATAAAATTATTTTGGTCCCATGATTAAATCAAGTGTCCATTAAAAAAAATCTAATTATGTCATTCGATGTAATTTTTATGCATATTGTCCAATAATAAATTTATTTTCACCTTGAATTTGTAATGTGTCTTCTTTCTAAGGCATAATATAATAGGGTACAATGAGACTTTCAAATTCGTCTTTAATTTTCCACCATGCTAATCCCTTTATTTTTATTTTTATTTTTATTTTTATTTGGATAAATTTAGAGGAAATCTAGAAATAAATTATGACATGTACAACCATGGTGTGTTTTAGAATGTAAAATGGGAACAAAAAAATGGAAAATAATGAATATTGTTTTATTTTTAATTATTTTTTTCGTACTCTTAACATTTAGTGTTTTTTCAAATTTATTTTCAATCATTAAGTAATTGACTTAAAACTTAAATCCTCAAAGCACATTTCTTGAACTTAGAACTATAAAAAAATAAAAAATAAAAATTCGAAAGTGATTTTAAAACATAAAAACAAGCCGCCACTAGGGAACAAAGATGCTGTTTTTTTGTGTCTCAGATAATGCAACTCAAAAATACAAGGGTCCGTGGCGAGCCTTGTTGATCTCCTCTTTCACGCCCTCACCTTTTAACCGAGAGCCAAGGCCTAAGCGACTACGCTGATAAAGCCTTTATTTTAGGGTTTCACTCCAGGAATGTCAAGAATACAAATTGATGAACCAACAAAGTGTTATTGCACCATTCTATGTGTAATTTTAATAGTCCGTTTTACGTTTCAAATCAAATAAATAATGTTTACAGAGCTCAAATTCGAGAAAATAAAAGGAGATGTCACAATAGACAATGATATCAAACTATATAACTTGTGAATTATCTGTAAGATTTGCCTAATCTTTAACAAAACAACTAGTTTGATTGTTTCTGTAAACAATGAATCATTAGTATTTTTTTTAATTGTGGAGAGGATTATTTCAAGCCTTTCGTTGTTTTTTTCCATCATTCACAACCAGTGTTGTTAATTTCGTTTCGTTTTAGCCCAGTTAAAAAAACGAGATAAAACAACATAGTTTTTACCTCACTTAAAATTTTGACTCGTTTCCGTAAATTACGTCCAAATTTCAGTCCTGAACGTTCCGATTTCATTCTACCCTATCTGTTTTGGCCAAATAGTATTTTTTTTTAAATAATGAATAATTTTACAATATCAATCATATCATTTAATTCAACCGTTAGATTGACATGAAATTTTACAAGAAATCTCTTGACATATTTATATATATTATGTTAAAATTTCATATCAATCAAAAAATTATACATATTCATAATTTTATTCAGAAAAATCATTTTATAATATTTTTTTAGATTAAATTGCATAATTCTAAATAATTTTATTTTTGAATTTGAATTAAAATATATATATATATATACATAAACATTACAACTTCGAAACGACATGCCGAAACCGAAACTTTATATTTTAATTGAAAAAACAAAACACCAACCAAATCAAAATTTACATCCTTTTTCACTTCTTTTCCTTTCCTGTGCTAAAATTTTTAGAAATACGAGAATTTATCTATTTTATTAATCTCTTGATTCTGGATTACTATACAAAAGATCACAATCGGAGCATATTGCTCTCTAAACAATCCAACACAATTTCTCGAGTGACAACGCACGAGAGGAGATTGCATCTGTTTATTTGAATAACTGGCCTGACGTAACTTCAAAACGGCCATACACTACTTCTAACGCGGTTTGACAAAAATGTTCTGACAACCTATGAATGTCTCGGCAGGCACAAGGGTAAGAAATCGAACCATTGCAATGAATTTGCACTGTAAAACACAGGGAAAGAGTTTGCCTTCATGAGAAGAAAACATGGAAGCTACTGCCCTTCTTGTGAAAACAAAGAAAGGATGGAAAGGAACTGGAAGAATGTACTGCTCTATTATTCCCTACACGAAAGGAAAGTATACAACTTTTTTGGTTTTTGTCAGCAGCGGTAAACAAGAATAATCCTACCTTCAAACTACAAAAACAAGGCCACCACGCACGGGGAGCAGGAGCTTACTATAACTAACATGCCTGGAAATTAATTAGTGAAATCCACTGTTTAATTTCTATTTCACTTAGAATAAGGCAAAATCAACAGAGCAGGCATCCATTCTAACCAAATTCTACAGACAAGACTAGGGCTCACTCAGCTGTCTGGGCCGGGACATCCGGTCTGAAACCCTGGCCATACCCACGACCCCTTCCCCTGCCTCGTCCGCGTCCTCTCCCTGCATGGCCAGATAGTTCTAATTTCAGATCAAAATGATAACCAGAAGAGCATGTACCATTTGAAAACCATTTCAGCAGTTCACCAGTGGATAACTATCATGCACTCCATCATCACCTTATTTGACACAATGAACTCCAAAAGAGAGCCAAGAAAGAACTCATTGTTTTCTTCTCTGTTTTTTTAGCTAAACTGAAGTTCTGGATACTTCCAACAATGGATGTAAAAATGTTTTTCAAATTACGAGGAAGAAAGGTGTGATTGTAAGAAAACAAAAAACGATAATTGGTTGCTAGAGATCATGAAAAATAACCACCATGCCCGCAAATAAAATGAAATTGAGTTGTATCATATGGCATAAATGTGGAAGAATTCCATGATTCAATGCAAATGAGGAAAGGAGCACAGGAAACAACTACAGGGTTTCTTTGATGCAAATCTGGCCAATTATAAGCAAGAGGAGGTTTTCTATTTGTATCTATTTCAAATTTTATTTGTTTCTTAATATTTATTGAGCAAGAAACAAAGTCATGATGACATGATTAGGAGATCTTACCACGGCCCTGGCCAACAAATGCTCCGCCACCATAATCGTTATAGCCACCAGACTGTTGTGGCATATATCCACCACCATAACCTCTTCCACGGCCACGATAACCCCGTCCTCTTCCACGACCTCTCCCCCTGCCACCATACCCACGCCCACCATCCCAGCCACCATCTCCATTGTACTCCATCACTCCATTGCTAATATTTCCTGTGCACAAAATGGAAATTGTTCTTGTTACTTTCCCAAAATAAAATCAGATATAATAATGATAAACAAAGGGCAAGTAAACAAGTTGATCTGAGGTGGAAACAGATCTAGTAGCCAGTTCAGATGATAAAACTTGAAATAAATGTTGTGATGCACTGTTTTGTGGAAGTGATCCAGCTATTCCGACATATCATCCCACCAAAATTTCCTGCTCATCTATAATTCACATAAGCACAAACATAATATACAGATCAGCACCAATTGTCAAAGTTCATGTCATAATGTTCCTACCAAATACAAGGACAGCCTATATGCACACCCCCATTTTAGCCAATAAGAAAGTTTAGTTAGTTAAGGCTTTTACAAAAAGATTGCTCACCAACAGCTCAAGCAAAGCATGATTTGGCTGATTTACTTTATCTCCTAAATCCCATCCAATATTGCTTCAAAAATCTATTGTTTAATTTAAAAATATCCACTCATCAACAGCTACATTGCATAAAATATAAAGATATTAAGAACTGTTAAGGTTGTGCCCATTATTACCTCTACCTCTAGCCATTCCTCGACTGCCATGCCCTCTCCCATGCCTACGAGGAGAGCCCCCCTCTATCTCAATAAGAAGAAAGATAAATGTCAATTGACATGCCACAGAGGGATACAATCAGAAAAGAAATGTGAAGCGTTTGCATTACCTCCTTCATGATCATATTCAGTCAATGGTTTCACTTGATCAGCTGGAATAGGCGATTGGTAACTAGATAAGAAGTAAATCACTGGTTTAAAAATGCACTAAGATTAAAACAAGAAAGTACTCCAAAATCTTGTGCATTCTCCATAGAACATGATGTTAAAATGCTAACAGTTTTATATATGCATGCTTACTTATTTATGGATGCAAGCATATGTATTTATACAAGTATAATACAATAGAGACTGCGGTGAAATAGTATTGATTGAGTTTTGTCTCAACGAAAACCAATTTGATCAAAGCATTAGCTTTAGGCACAAAGCCAGATCCAACTTACCCTGTGGAGGTTGTATCCAGTTCCTTCTTGGATAGAGTGATTGTTATCACCGACACATGACGAGTGGTTTCCAAGCTGCATTGACAACAAATAAACCAGTCATTGCAATCAAGACAAAACAACACACCATAAAGGGAGCATAGAGAATGCTCCGGAGAACTCTTACGGGAGAAGACCCTCCTCTAGTGGCTCCCACGTGTCAGTTATATCAGTAGAACCAATGGATGTATTCTGATGAAGATCGGCAATCCTTCTCTGAAATAGAGAGGAAGTTCTCAGTATAATCAAAAGATAAAACAAATGGAATGACAGTTCTGATGATGCGTTGCAAACATATTCTTGTCTCTGTGTTAATCTCAATGAGAAGGTGCGGAAGAATTAAAAAAAAGGAGCATATTAACAGGGAAAGGAGCAAAGCATGGCAAATTATGGAACTACCTTAATCAATTCAGCAATCATCACAGTCTTGTTTATGGCTCTGCCCATGGCCTTGAGAGAGATTTCATCAGATCCTTTCTCCTGTTAAAGTAACAAGAAGAAATCACCTATTCAAAGCTATGTCATGCCATAAATGAATATTTCACTTAAAGACATGCCAACAATTCTTACATAGGATGAATTAGCAAAAACTGGTGACTGTCAAAACAAAACTACAAGACAGAAACATATCATCATAAAATATGCATTTTTTTAACAGATAAGATCAATTATATCCATGGATCTCATTTGGCTCGGACAGACCCATGGAAGTTAAACAATGCTGTCTACAGCATCATCTGCAAAGTTTTCACTCTATCAGGTTGTGGTGAATAACAGTATTTTTACTTAAATAAATAAATCAATAATTAACAGTGACAGGGACAAATCCCGCTGCACTACACCCAGGTGTCTAAAAAAAATAGCAAATCATAATAAAGAAAGCTACCGAGAATCATTATGCTTCACTTGCAGTCTTGACAGCACAAATAAATCAGCCTAAATTTTCTTTTGATAAAAAAGTGAGAGAACGCAATCTCTGTTTAAGCAAGCACACGCACAGGTACTCGACTTGTGAGGTCAATTTATCAATCAACAATGTAAGGTATGGAATAGTTGATCGAAACAGAGAGAGAGAGAGAGTAAAAGAGAAGGACCAGAAAGAGCGTAGTGGAATAAGTAATGTAGTTCCTCATTCTTCCTTGAGTAGTGATGCGAATCTCGTTCTCGTTAATCGGTGTTTCAGTTCTTGGCTTCTCTACCCTCTGGTACCGATCCATTCTCTATGACGCGGAGAAACTAAGCAGATAGAACAAATTGAAGAAGCTAGGGTTTTTTTACGGTACCGTTTTTGAGTTCTGAGTAGCAGCACAGGTTTTCTTCTCGTGTTTTTTGTTTTTCAGCTGCGAAGAGATGAGGGAGATAAAGAGGGGTAGGGTTTCTTCTGTTTTTTTGAAAAGAAGGGCGGTCGCCTCGGCTACGAGACCGGCTTATTGAACTGATGACGTGGCAGTTTTGGTGGATGTTCGGGAGTTTGTGTTGCTTTTTAATGTTATTTTCGTTTAGAATAAAAATGATGATATTTATTTTATTTTAAAAAAAAATATTTTTGATATAATTATATTTGAAAATATTTAAAAATATAAAATGTTTAATTTAAAATTTAAAAAAAAATCAAAATGCTTTTAAAATACAGAGCAAACACCTCTTTGTGTACTTTCCTTCCCTTTGCTGCTTGTTGCCACAAAAGAAACACGGGATATCTGACGAGCGATGTCGTTTTGGCTTAAGTACCCTCAGAGTTTGTTATTGGCAAATTCTGAAAAGTTCAGTTTTTTTATATATATATTTATATATATGAATACATTAAGGTGAAAAGAAATATGTGTTTATTTTTCATAAAAAGTATTTTGTAAAGGGAATGAGTGTCTTGTATTTTTAAATAATAATATATGATTTAAACAAAAGATACAAGTATTTATAAGTCTATAGACATTTTTGACAAAATAAATAATGGATTTTTTTATTCTCTAAGGATAACAAGCTACTTTTATGTTAAAATTATAATTATAAAAAAGACAAGATGAATTGGTTGTTTCACTGTTGACCAGGAGAGAGCATGATGGGTTCCAAAGTGTTTTTTTTATAATTCAGTTACCAAAGCTTTTTTTTTATAAAAAAAATCCATCCTCTCATACTGTACTGTGATGGTTGGCAATTAAACATAATAATTTATTTCGTTTAGCTTACGACAAGTTCTTATATTGTTAAAAATATATTTTTTAATATTAAATTAATTTTTAATTTCATAAAATAAATTATTATTTTATTACTTTAAATAAAATAAAAATAAAAGGACCAAAATTTAATATAAAAAAAATGAATAGATTTTTTCTTATTGTTTACTAGCGGTGAAATTTAAAATTGTTTTTTTATTTTTCTATCCATGTTTGTTGAAGTTTTGACATTTCAGTATTATACTTTATTTGTTTTGTGTTTCAATCACTAATTTTACAAGTAGAAAGAGAGTCATAAAAAAAACACCGGAGGAGAAAGACATTTTGACAACAAAAGAAAATGATTTTTTTATCAATAAATTTTATTTGAAGAGAGTAACTTTTATTTAGGTGCTTTTGACTCCCTATCTTGCAAAAAAAAATGATTTTTTTTTGGTAGGATTTTTTTTTAATTTTTATCAATCAAATGTTGTTTTGAGTTAAATAAAAAAAAAAAAAACTATAGGCAAACAACACTTTCATCCATTATTATAGGAGGAAAAAAATGATAGTCATGTGCAAGCTTAATCTCTTCTTTAATTGGTCAGGCGTGTTAGCCCACCCGGTTCGTGCAATTATTTAAAATATATATATATTTCTCCTTAATTTATTTAATATTTAACAAAATAAATTTATTAAAAATGCATCTAGTATATTAAATAAGATTTTTTCATAATATTAGAAAATGCTCTTTTTGTATAACATCTTATGATGATTTTTTTTATGAAATTTTTATTTAATGGCTTCCCACACCTATCTATTTTTATCATCATATAGTAAAAAAAAATTTAAAAATAAAATTTTTAAACTTAATCATATTTATGACACGAGTTATGGGTTTAACCTAAATCTATTCAAAACATGGTTGTCTTGATAGTTTTTTAAAAGATTGAAACAAAATTGATTTAAAATATTTTTTAAAGTCAAATAAGTTTTTGGTTGGGTCACAAGTTAACTTGAATCCATACAAAACTTATTTTTATAATCATGATAGGGATGTTGACATCATGGGATATGAGAATAGAAGGTCATGCCACAAATATTAGATTTATATGAGAGTATTATAATTTAACACTACAAACAAAGAACTAATAGCTCAAATGCATAAAAGAAAAAATTTTATATTCACTTTCCGATGCGATAATTATTGTATTGTGTACAAACATTATATTCCATAAATGTTTATAAAACTATTATGACATGAATATGATGTAGTTATATATTTCATGTAAGGTCATCATGCTATATCGCGACATGTTAAAAAATAAAATTTACTTGCAGTATAAATTCGTCAATTTGTTTTCTTTATCATGACCCACCTTTTTTTTTTATTTTGCCATGTATATTCTTGCATAATTCAACCATATTTTTGTATTCATGTGAGTAAGGTCTTAATTACTACCATGATTTTTGTATTTCATGTCAGCAAGGTCTTAATTACCACTCTTGTTTCAACATACTATTAACATCATTAATGTCTTCTCACACAAACATGTATTTAAGTTTACATCCTTGTTTTCTCTATTTCTAAGTTTATTCATGATTCAAAATTCATGATTATGTTTAGTTTTTCCTTCCTTTTCAATTAATATCTCCTACACTTTTCTACCATATAACTTTTCAAATATCCTAGCATTCATGATTATCAATCACAATTTATGTTATTCCATCTTTTAAATTGTTGCCCTCGTAACACCAAAATTTATCAAGTATAAATCATTAGCATTGCTTATAATCAATGACACACTTGAGAGCCATTACCTTTCGTTTCTTCTAAGATGGTTGAAACCCTAGTTGTTTGAGATTCAGAATTTGTCTCCAGTATATTTTTGAACATGTGTAACCTCGAATCATCAATAAAACTCCTTTCATCAAAGTTATTTATTCATGTGATAATCCATGCATATACACGCTCACACGTAAATCATTTCATTTTTTATTTTCATATAAAAATGTTTGAAACATAGGTCATCATTAAATATAATTTTACCTTTAATATATTCTTAACCATTTACAATTATCAACTAATAACAAAAGTTATCTAATTGCTCAAGTTGTGTTTTGATATAACTAACTTTTCTCCAAATTATTCATTCACATAACATATGATCATCAACTCATGCATATGATCATTTTTTTTCTTCTAATGTTTCCTAAATGCATGGTTGAAATTGTGGTTGAAATTGCTTTCGAAAGTGTTTTCTCGTTTAGAAATGCATTAAAATGATTTTTTTTTAAATTATTTTTAACATCAGCACATCAAAATGATCTAAAAATACTAATTTTTTTTTAATTTAAAATAAATAAATAAATCAATTTTTTTAAAAATCGTTTTTCGATCGCAATCCCAAACACCCCTAGAATATAATGAGTTTCTTGACTATTAATAATCGTCAAAATGATGGAATTCAGGTTAAATAATTGATTATATGTATAAACACACATTGGACAACTTTTTTCTTCTTTTTCGTTGAATAAGTGAAGCTTAATTTCACCCTCGATTCTTCGCTATTTCTAGATAATTAACTAAACAATAAAAAAGTCGTGCTCTGCTTTTATCTGCGGCATCACGCATTAGCATTGTGGATCATGACGAGTAGTTTTTGTTTTTTTTTGTTTTTTTTGTTTTTTTGCTTTTTTGCTTTTTTTTTGCCTTTTTTTTGTATTTTTTTACTTATTATTTTTTTTTCGTTTTTTCTTATATATATATATATATATATATATATATATATATTTTTTTTTTTTTTTCTGCTTATATATTTTTTTGGTTTTTTGTTTTTTAATAATCGGGGTGTCCGAGCTCGCTTAAATGCACCACGATTAATCTCCATATCCAAATTTTTTTGATAACCAGGGTGTCCAGGCCAACTTATGCATACCACGACAATCCCAGGACCCACATTTTTTTTTCTTTTTTTATAATTTTTTTTATTCACTTATATTTTTTTTTTATAACCGGGATCTCTGACCAGCTTAGGCAAACCACGACTAATTCTTAGGCCCAATTTTTTAAAAAACAATTTGGATTGCTACAGTGCTTTCATGATTATACTTTTTTTTTGTTTTCTTTCGCTTATACATTTTTTTATAACCATGGTCTCTCAGCCAACTTAAGCTCTTTTTTTCACTTATATATTTTTTTTATAACCACGATCTTCGGGCCAGCTCAAGTGCACCACCACTACTCCTCGGACCAAATCTGTTTTTTGATAATCAGGGTATCCAGGCCAGCGTGGACACACCATGACTAATCTCCGAACCAATTTATTATTTTTTTTTCCTTATACGTTTTTTTGTTCACTAATCTCCGAACCAATAATAATGATAATTTTAGTAATTATTTTTTAATAAAAATCTTTTGATTTTTTTTAAAGATTTTCCTGAAATTTTAATCTATACCGGTGATCATTTTAAAAGTAATATTACTCTATTTTTCCCTTTATTCGTTTTTTTTGTTTTTTGTTTCTTTATTTGTTCTTTAGATTATATGATTTTATTATTTATGCAATAATAATGATAATTTTAGTTATTGTTTTTTTTATAAAAAATCTTTTGCTGTTTTTTTTTTCATGAAAATTTAATTATTTTAATTGTTTTGGAAGTAATGTTAGCAATAATTTTAGCTTTAATAGCAATGATAATGGCAATAACGTCAGGATGAATTTTCAATCTATGTTTTCATCTTTTTGTTGATAGAAAATTAACAACTTATTTTTTTATTTGATTATTGTAGGTATTTTCACAATTTATATTTTATTTTTGTTTGATTTAAATTGAATTATAAAATGAAGTAATCTTAATACAGTGAACTTAATAATTCAGATATCTGAGTTTTCTTGCTTTTTTAATGATGATGATAAATTTATGCTGGTTATTTCGTTTGAAACTACTAAACAGATAAATTTATATCGATTTTAAATTCATATATTTTATAAAAAACTTGCACTTGACATGAATTTTGCACAGATTATAATAAAAATTACACACAATTAATATTTTTACATTGAAAAAAATATTGTGCCGCCCGCGGCGAAGCGCGGGGGCATTGTCTAGTAATGTCATATTTATAAGTTGTTCCCTTTTTATTTAATATAAATTATGCATGTTCCTTACCTTTCCAAAGATTAATTAAAGAACCCTAACTAAAAAAATCTGAATTTCTAAAAGTCACTTATAAATTTCTATGTCGAATGTAATGTTAACTTGTGTTTTTTTTTTATCTCCCCTGGACACCTTTCACATGACACGAATGGCTGATTTGGTGGAGGTAGGTTTGCGAGAAGTTGAAGAGGATGGAGGCTTTTCTTCTCCCTCTCCATCCCATCCGTTTCTTCTTAAAATAGGGTTGATTTTTTTTTAGTCCCTCACTTTATTATGTTTAAGAGACTTAGCCTTTTTTTTAAAAAAAAAACACAAAAATAATTATCATTTATGTCATTTTTCAACTTCAAAAAAAAATTTTTTTATTTTATGTCATTTTTCAACCAAACACATTTTTATTTCTTCAATATCTATCATTTATGTTATAAAAAACTAAAGAAATGCAACTTGAAAGATCTACAATGTACCTTAGCATGAAGAAAAGGCTATTTTCTTATTGAAACCCTAAAGCTCAAATCATTGTGATGTCTAAGCATTTATTTAGAGTTAGTTGAGATTGTTTTTGATTTAAAAAATAAAAAAAATATTTATTTTGATGTATTTTTGAACAAACACTCCCAAACAAGCATTTAAGATTTGAATTTCACCGGTAATTTAACCTATTTTTATGTGAAAAATCTGTATACACACGAATATATGAACCTGAAAATTTTAATCAAGATATACACGAGCTCACTCAAACACGTGGATCACACACACACAAAAAAAATACTACCATATCTCTTAATATTATCATTAATTTCACTAGCAATGCCATTATTATCTTCGTATCCTTTAACATGATTAACTTTATTATTATCATGTTTCTATAACCACTCCGATAGTTACTATAATGTTTCTACTTCATATAATTGAAGCAAGGACATGACTATCATTATTCATTATTGATAAAAACGACAATCATTCATTAAATATTTTGTATCTTTTTTTTTAACAGACTTTTATTCTTATAGTTACTATAATGTTATAGATATTGTTGTCACAATGCCATAATTTACTTTGATGATTAAATCACACAATATTACTACTTTTTATATTTCTTGATTGATAATACAATATTATATATATATATAATTATAATTATAATTAAATGCACGAAAACTTTTCCCTCATGCACATTTCTTTTAAAAAATAAATACCTCTTATATAAAAGATAATAAATAAAAGTTTTTGATTTTCTAAAAAAAAAAAGAAGAATAAACTTCCAAGCATTATTCACTTTTTGTTATTAACAAGATCAATCATCTGGGGCAGATTGATCCTCTCAACTCTTAACCTACCCTTTTCACTCAATTCAAATTCAAATGCACTCTGAATCTGACTTTGTTGATATAGAAATTGATAGCATGGGTAAAATCTCTAGGATTTCATATAAAATGAGTAGAAAATAACTGTAAAATAAAACCAAAACAAAGTAAATAACGAAAAAATAGTAAAAGATAATATAAGTCCCACTTAAGAATCTAGAAAAGATACATCATCCTAGTAGATTATGTTCGTAATTGCAATTATAAATGTTTTTTAAAATACTTTTTTATTTGAAAATATATAAAAATAATATATATATATATATATATTAAAAAATATTTTTGATATTAACACAACAAAATATAAAAAAATAAAAAATACTTTTTGAATGCAAAAACAAACATACTATTTTACGTTTAAAAACTACATTTAGAATTTGTGAATCTTTTTCTTTATATTATTTTTTATAATTTTTCAAGTGTTTTAATATGATGGTGTAAAAAATAATTAAAAAAAATATTATTCTAATATATTTTAAAATAAAAATAATCTTAAAAAACACATAATTTCAAACTCTACTTTACTAATGTAGTCATTTATAAGAGTTGGATATAGGGCAAAATAATCACTCACGGCAGAGACGGACACTGTGCCTGCGTAGCTGTCGATCTATATAGTACTTTTCCTCCTCCTTATTCTTATACAAAACTCTCTTCCCTCTCCTCCCCTCTCCTCCTCCACTCCTCACTCTCTTCCCCTCCTCATCCTCTCTTCCTCTCCTCCTCACTCTCTTCCTTCTCCTCACTCTCTTCCTCCCTGAGGCAAGTTCTCTATTTCTCTCTCTTCGATTCTCGATCGCACTCGATGATTGTGCAAGGGTCTGTTTGGTAACTGAGAAAATCAGATGAAGCTGATAGCTTGGTGTTTTTATTGCACGATAATTTTTTTTTATTTTTTTTTAACTATTTATCAGCTTTCAAACGGACCGTTAGTTAGGGTTTCGGATTTCATGACCTTTGCTTGCAGCTATGCTATTCCTTTAGTGACATAGGGTTTAAATGTTATATTTTGCCTGGATGATCAGACTCTTTAATAAAGACGTTGTTTAAGATTTGCACAGGAATTGAAGTGGAAAAATAGTAAATATTGAACGAGTATTGTCTTTCTTAAGCAAGTTAGTATTACATGAATTAGTACTGCTCTGTGTTTCTTTAGCAAGTTAGCATTACATAAATACGTTGTTTGGTTATACTGCGAGCATTTTCCATGTGTAAGGAAGAAGTGGATGTTTTTTCTTTTGTTTCATATGAGGAACTTATGAATGCAATTTTTCTTTTGAGGATGGAAAATATGGATTAAATCCTGTGTTGGTTTGTTGCAGACTGGTTCGAAATGACCGAGCCTTCCAAAGTTATCCATGTTCGCAATGTGGGGCATGAGATTTCTGAAGTATACTCTCTATCTCTTTCTCTTGCTTGCATACGTACGCACATAAAAAATCAGGAGCTGTGATTTAAGTAATCGAAATTATAAGTGTATTTATCCAAACACCTCTATATGTGTTGGAACGTATCACAAGGAATGATGCATTTTTGGAAGGTGATCTTTAAAGACAGATAATACTTCTATTGATGCCTGAAGATATTAACTTTCCTTTTAGTTATGCTAAATTGGATGGCATATGAGTCAAACCTGTTTTTAAAGACGTGTTGAATCGCATTCTGTATGTAGCCTAGGAAGGAAAGTCTTACATTTCCTTATGCTAAATGGGATAGAGCAGAAACCCCTTTGAAAACATGAACCAAACAAATTCAACACTCTTGATGGGATGATGAGGATTTGTCCAAAAAATTTCGAAGACATGAGTTACCATCCTTTCAATTTCCCTGTGCAGTAGTATTTAGTGAACTTGAAGAAGACTGAAAACTTCTTTATGAAAAGAATCAGGAGGCGTAATATTCCAAAATGTGATAGATGAGAGAGCATGCTTTCTATTAGACCACAGAAAGACAACAGGGAAAATCGACAACCTGTGTTATATGTGTTATCTCATCTCTCTTTAATGCCTGGAGTTATTACCCTAGTGGTATAAACAAAAAATAATTTACATTAAAAAAGATGCATTATTTGAACTAAATCCAATGATATTAATAGCCAAGGCTGAGCTTAGCTTCATTTACTATATGGGATAAAGTTATGCTTGTAGGAAGCAATGCTAGAGCATCTTTGTTCGAGTCCGAGTTGCGGCATAACATTTTTAAATTATCTAATTATTAAAAAGAATGAAAAAACCCCTATAATGAATTCACTTCCAGGCTGGCTTTAATACAAAGAGTGTGATTGACTATCTTAATTAATAAAATTTTAGTCTGAATAAAACTCAGAGTAGATGCTCTGGGTTTTCTTGACTGTTTTTTGTCATTAAGTTTTCAAATCACTGAAATCAGCTAGAGTTGTCTCCTAATTAGTTAGAAGCTTTGCAAGTGTTGAAAAACAGTGATAACCAGAAATAGTGTTGGAAATATTCGTCTTTTATTTTGTCTTCAAAAGCATTTCTGAATTATGGAATGCTGCTTATGCACTGGTTTACATTCATGCATCACTGATGATCTTATGTTGTTCTTCCAGAATGACTTGCTTCAGCTGTTCCAGCAATTTGGGGTTATAACAAAGCTTGTTATGCTTCGTGCTAAAAATCAGGTTACTTCAATGCTTATTGAAAAGTGGTGATTATTAACACCAGGTTTTTGCGGAACCTGGAATGTGACATGGTCTGTTATGTTTGCCATGCATGCAGGCTCTCCTTCAAATGCAAGATGTTCCTTCTGCCATCAATGCTCTTCAATTCTATACAAATTCTCAACCAAATATAAGGTATATAAAAGTTGTACATGGTTCTCTCGCAGAACTTTCTGCAAGGGCATTTCCTTTTTCATTTTGTTTTTGGTATAAATACCACTACCAAATTGTCCAAACTGATAACTTCAATACGTGTTTTGAATCTCCTTTTCTTCTTGCAGGGGAAGGAATGTTTATGTTCAATTCTCATCGCATCAAGAACTGACTACAATGGATCAAAATACTCAAGGGCGAGGAGATGAGGTGGGTACTTTGTAGTCTAAGATATCAAAAACCAAATGATGTTGCATTATCGATAGCATTACTTTGCAATCCATATAAACAGGGAGCTAGAAGCTGCCATGATTTCTTGTTGAACCTCAGAGGGCTATAGTGGTTATTTCAGTCTGTCTGAACTAAAATGACTTAGTTTCTGCCAATACAAAAGTGTATAATGCAGAAATCAATCATTATCTAGAGATATAGATGATACTCTGATCCAATAGCTATATGTGGTCAGCATGATATGGCCTGGCATTATTGTGGCAAAGAGACTTTCAGTCTTCTGATTGAGGGTATCTATTGTAGAGACTAGAATTCTGCATGGCATCCTTTCCTTCTTTTGAAACTGAAAGGAGGTCTGGGATAGAGGGGTGGGGGTGCTAATGGATGAAAATGATTCTTTATATTGGTTGGTAAGGGTAATAGGGACATTAAGTTGGAGTGTGGGTTGTGGTGTTTTAGGTAATGATATTATTCATAACCAGAAAGCAAATTATTAGAGAAATATCACTAGTTTCTTCAATCACAAATATGAAGCTAACACTGTAATCACTGTGGATTTGTTTGTTTTCTTCCTTGCTTTTTTTCTTTTATTTACTTATCCACTATGGCGGCTTGATTTGAATTAAAATGTAGAGATATCTTAGATTTTTACCATGTCTTATGCATATCATTATCAGATGATGTGATGCAACTGCATAGAGGCATAGCAATTTAATTATTATATCTCTTTAATAAACTGTAACCTGCAATTTTTCCTCTTTCAGACATTTCATCTCTCAAAATTTGCCTTGGAATTTCTCATGTTTTTCTTTTAAGTGCCTTGATTGTATGCTTCCTGCGTGTTGAACCATCAACTGTAAAGGATCTGTTTTGTTTGATCTTTCTTCTAACTATAGTTCTCTATATGTCTCCTCTCGCTATCTATGCTCCTCTATTTATTCTCTTCTCTCTCTTCTGTCTCAATGATGTCTGCTGTTGGGCACTCTGGATGCACAGCCAAATCGAATTCTGTTAGTTACCATCCATCTCATGCAATATCCTATTACAGTGGACGTGCTGCATCAAGTCTTTTCCCCCAATGGATTTGTGGAGAAGATTGTCACATTTCAGAAGTCGGCTGGTCAGCTCCTTCAAGTTCATTTTCTCCTCCTTCCCCTCTAACTGTTCATTTTCTCTTTTAAGAATTGCAGCTCCTACATTAAAGAATTTTGGTATTTACTTTTGTGCATTCCAATTGTACGATTGCTTTATAGCTGACAAAACATCTGTGTTTTCTTTACTTAATTGATCTTACTGAACTGTTTACCCTGAGTGCTTTGTGGATTTATTGTATGCTTTTTATTAAAATGCATAGTATGATTTGAAATTGTCATGCATGATTTATTTTTTGCGTATTTTTAGGTTTTCAAGCCCTTATTCAATATCAGTCACGCCAGAGTGCTGTTGATGCTAGGACTTCTCTTCAGGTAAAGATGTTGCTTTCAAGGTGTTTTAGCTGGCTGGATTTCTATTAAGAGTTTTTGGAACTTGCTGTTTTGGTAGGGACGCAATATCTACGATGGCTGCTGTCAGCTGGACATTCAGTTTTCAAAGTATGTGATGAACATTCTTTGATTTTTATTACCGCGCCCACTCAATCCTCTATTTCTTGTCTTTGGGAGGCGAGGAAGGGGAGTGGGGGCATTCTGATTCTTGTGACTACAGAAAGAATTCTGATTTTTTTTTCTTCTGGTGATGTCAATGTACTTTTCATACTTGTCATCTAGCCTGGATGAGTTGCAAGTGAACTACAACAATGACACCTCAAGGTGAGAGGGTTATTCTTTGCTTGACTTCTATGTTTTCCTATCAAGGTTGCCAAAAATTTTTATCTTCCTTTGCACAGGGATTTCACTAATCCTAACTTGCCTTCAGAACAGAAAGCCAGATCTTCCCAAGTATGTACCCGTCTCTTGTTGTATTTTTCATGTTGGTTGATGATAGTTGGTATGAGTTATTAAATTCTTTTCGGTTTCTTTTTGCAGCAACCATCATATGGCAATGTAGGTATGTATGCTCTTAGAGCTACTGGAGTCAGGGCATGTGCTTGCTTTAGAGGTTACAATGATCTGTTACTCTTCACTGAACACTAAATCCTTTTTTTTTATTTCATGCAGCTGGATATCCTCAGGTGGGTATTGCTGCGGTACATCATAAAGACTATTTATCATCCGTGTGTAATATTCAGGGTGTAATATTCAGGATGTCTGCCGACCACAATTATTTATTGATTTTTTTGTCCTTTCCTACATTTACAGTAATGGCCTGCCTAATTGATGTCCAGGTGGTTTTCTTGCTAACTCGTTTCCAGAAACTAGCAGCTAGGGTTGAAACCTGAAAACTGTTATCTAAAATATGTCGTGGTGATGATGCTATTGATCAGTTTCAGGAAACTTGCACTGGGACATCAAACTTTCCTATTTTTCTTACTGCATTTTACACCTGAGTTGGTATTTTAATTTCCTCCTAACTTGTTACTGGAAATACCTTACTGTGTATATTGTTTACCATTGTGCCCTTCCACCTTTTTTTTTCCCCTGGAACTTCAGAACTGATATAAAGGAATTGGCAAGGCATGAATGACAGCCTAAAGAGCTACATCTTGTAAATCTTCTTAGTTGTCTTTTCTATCTTCTAAATTTATTCTCTGCATTTGAGGAATATCAGGTATTCCCAGGGAAATACATTCGCCATCTCTGCTGGTTTTTATAACATAACAATTTTTTGTAATAAAAAATACACCTTTCCTGTAAGAAAATTTCATAGAATGACAGTCAATAAGATGTTACCTTCTGTAATTGCCTGATATTACTTGAGTATTTTGCCTAAAAATAGATTTATTTTGCATATTCTACTAAAATGTTCTAGGATATGATATAATTTACTACCTTTGATCTCTTTTGGAAAATTTAGATGCCCAATGCAGCTGCAATTGCTGCTGCCTTTGGTGGAGGTTTGCCTCCTGGGATTAGTGGGACAAATGATAGGTGCACAATTCTTGTCTCCAATTTAAATCCTGATGTAAGTTTATTCTGATTTCTTTCTTCTTTTTTAATATAATTTTTAATAGACTCCTGATATTCATGTGAGAAAAATGTTTTATGTGCCCAGAAAATAGATGAGGACAAGCTTTTCAACCTGTTTTCTCTCTATGGAAACATAGTGCGGATTAAGCTTCTTCGCAACAAGCCTGATCATGCACTTATTCAGATGGGGGATGGTTTCCAAGCTGAATTGGCAGTACACTTTTTGAAGGTTCGGTCTATGAAGATTTCTCAGAATTCGTTGCTTTGCTATTACTGTTTGTTGGATGTAAATTCTTCTCCTTGAATGCTCCATGTCACCTTTTCTTGTCTAAACGGGCAGTGTTTATGCTCTTTCATATGTGGAATAGGGTGCCATGCTTTTTGGAAAGCGAATGGAGGTCAACTTTTCAAAACATCCAAACATAATTCAAGGTGCTGATACTCGCGAGTACATGCATTCTAATCTGAATCGCTTCAACCGTAATGCTGCGAAGAACTACCGATACTGCTGTTCACCAACAAAGATGATTCATCTTTCCACTTTGCCTCAGGACATCACTGAGGATGAAATTGTGAGTCTTGCAGAGGAACATGGCACCGTCGTGAACACCAAGCTCTTTGAGATGAATGGGAAGAAGCAGGCGCTTGTCCTGTTTGAAACCGAGGAGGCTGCGACCGAAGCCATTGTGTGCAAGCATGCTACGTCACTTGCTGGGTCAGTTGTCCGAATCTCATTCTCCCAGCTACAATCCATTAGAGAAAACCAATAAAAGAATTGCAGTGTTAAAGATCTGCTATGGTAATAATAACTCTTGAGGATTCATGCAAGGATATTCGCGTGTTGGTGACAGCTCCTACTCTTCTCTCATGTAACGGTTCATTGCTTTTTTACTGGTGGATGCTCTTTCATTTTTATTTATCGCACACCTATGATGTTTGTACCAATTGTTTCTTAAGAATGTTTATTTAATTTCAGAGGATTAGATTTCTTGTTTACAGATATGGTCAGTTTTGAAGAGTAGGGGCGGAGAGAGGTGTCGCCGCCCTCATCCAGAGGGGGGATTTACTTTGTATCATTGCTGTATATTCTTGTAATTCAGGCTAGTTGGGTCGTATCTGTTGTTTTCTTAGCCCCGCCACCTAAATTTATTCTTCCCTTTTTCCTGATGATCTTCTTTGGATATCTGCCATCTACTCTCACTCTCCTCCTCATTCTTCCCCTCCTCACCTCTCCTGCTTCTGCTCTTCACTGTTCTTCTTAGGTCGCCTTCTCTCCATCTCCATCTCCGTCTCCTGCCTCCCTCCCCTTCTCTCTATCTCTGTGTCAGCGCGTGCTGCGTGGACAATGTTCATAATCCCCTCGGCAATAATGCTGTTTTTCAGGGTGTTATCTCCTGAGCCCCAAGCATCATCAGAAGTTTTCAAGATGAAACCGGTTTGAAAAAAAATGAATTTTTTATTTTTTATTTTTATTTTTTATTTTTTTTTTTTGTGTTTATTGATTGTTTTAAGGTGATATTAAAAATGATTTTTTAAAAAATAACAAACTATTATTTTAATATATTTTTAAACAAAAAAATAATTTTCAAAACAACTCCAATTATATTTTTAAACAGGCAACAGACAAGATTGACGGTTTTGAAGTTGATCTTAACCTTGCTAGTTTATATCTGTATTTTGCCTAATTATATATATAAAAAATGTTTGATTAGCTCCTTTTCTTTTTCTAAGCCTTTTGCATTTAGCAATTTTTAACTTGAATAATGTATTTTTAAAATTATAATTAAAATATTTTCTTAAATCTACTCTTTTCTTTTTTAAGCTGCAATCTAAAAAACTACTGAAACACCCGCTAATAGATATGCTCTATCATCTTTTTTCTCTAAAATCCACGCGCAAAGCACATACTTCACTTCGTAACCCGAATTTCTAGGTCCTACTAATGGATTCAACTCTGACCCGAATATCAGCTCCATTTCTGCTCTCACACACGCTCCTCTTTAACCACCCCCTTTCTTCTTCTCCATCTTTAATTTGTTTCTCCTCGAGAACTCATAGCAAGAGGTTGTTCAATTCAAATTGCAAGCTGGGAAGTTCTAAGCGAAATGCCCACGAAGATAGCGTCGTTTTGGATGAGAAAGCTTACGAGGCCGAGAGGTTAAGACTTGATGCACAGGCAAGAGACTCAATGGCCGAGACTTCTAAAAGAGAGATGGAGACGAATTCAGAGGATGACCCCAAAGCTTGGAAATGGGTCATCCGAAAGAGAATTTGGGATTTGATGGAGGCCGGAAATATTGCTCAGAACCCCAGACCTGTTCACCACCGGATCCCCAATTTCGTTGGCGCCTCAGCTGCTGCTAAAATGGTAAAAGCGCCGACCCTTTGTTTTTTTTACTTCTCTCCTTTTGAACGCGTACTTTGCTTTCGACTGGTGAATGTAAGAGTTCTTTTAATGGGGCCGGGTTTTGGCAGTTGAGTGGGTTGGAGGTGTTTCTCGACGCGAGTTGTGTGAAGGTAAACCCGGATTCACCACAAAAACAAGTCAGATTTCTCACTCTCTCTGGTTAGTCTTCTATCATATTGAAGCCTTAGACCATACTCTTAGAAGTATGACTTGCATCAAACTTATGAGTAAGCTCCCAGTGCCTCCTCGTGCTGTTTGCAGGTGGAAAGAAACTGTTAACTCCTCAACCCCGTCTGAGAACTGGGTTTTTCTCTATGCTTGAATCTCACATGTTAAGCCCTAGTACCATAAATGAGGCATGCACCTCTGTAGGTGTTGCCAAGTATGGAAGGCCTATTGGATTGGATGAGAAAATCAAGGTTGATCTAATTGTCATTGGCTCTGTCGCTGTTGACCCAAAAACAGGGGCTCGACTTGGCAAGGGAGAGGTAATAATACAATCTATCTTGAATTATAAACTCAACGTAATCTTTGCCAGTCAAATGCATTGAAACAATTTTAGAGTTAATGAATGCATACGGTCCTTAACTACAATTTCAAACTTTCACTCTGAAAATGGAGATGGTTTTTGTTACTATGTGAAATGCAATACCATCTTTGCAGTTGAAGATTCTGTAAGATTAATGCCAGACAGATTTCGGAATGCAGGGATTTGCTGAACTTGAATATGGAATGCTGCGGTATATGGGAGCTATTGATGACTCAACACCCGTTATCACCTCCGGTAGGTGGAACGCTACTCTGGATCTCATTTCCTACGCTCCCTTTATTTACACTGTTGCTATTCTTATTATTACTGAACTATTGTTCATTTACCCCCCTTAAAACTCATGCAGTGCATGACTGCCAGTTGGTAGAAGATATTCCGGTTGAGAAATTGCTGATCCATGATGTTCCCGTTGACATCATATGCACGCCCAGCCAAGTCATCTTCACCAACACTAATATTCCCAAGCCTCAAGGTTTGTGAACCGCTGCTGCCCGTAGTTTCAAGTCTTTAGTGTGCTGTAGTTTTCTTGGAGTTTGTTTCATAAAGCATCCTTGTAAAGGGCTCAGGTAGTTTTCGTCGCCTGTTCTTAGAGAACGAGCTCTTTTAACCTGCAGGGATCTACTGGGACAAATTGTCTCCTGAGAAGCTTGCCCAAATTCGGATACTCAGAGAGCTCAAGAGCAGAATTGAAAGGGAGACGGGGCAGAAACTTCCCTGTGGTCCATCTGAGAAACTACCCCCTACAGCTCAGAGAAGACGAAAATGAGCTCAAATGTACATCCTCTGATGCAAAAACCAATGGTGAAGCGACAAAAACAGAGGTTTATTGCTGCCCTGTCTGTTAAATTAAAAGGAGATAAAACGTATAGATCGTTACTGTGCTGTTGTTCCTGTATCATTATCATATTCCTTAATTTTAAACAATTATGTATACGAGGTTTATGATGTGAACGAGTTCTCTGAACTAGAAGTAGCCGTGGGAAAATCACTTCCAAAAGGCATCACCGATCTACCAAAATAAAGAGACAATTTCTCTTCACCACAAGGGGCCTGACCGTTTAGAGCGCATACAGCAAATACTGCTGATGATCTCTACTTGAGCTTTTTAATGAATCTAGAAACCATTTGTCAACAAAAATAACCCTGTAAATTGAGTTAAGGTTTTGTTTGTTGAAGGGTTCCATTGTACAATCCCCTAGATTTTTCAAGCTAAGTGTGTGAAGTCAACGGCTCGACCTTATTATGGTCAACAGCCATACGCGCCGACCACCTGAGCTACTCCAGCTCCCTGTTATGTTGTTAGCAGTCGCACTCTCGCTAATTTAACCTCGCTCCAGGAATCATGGAATCATGGGGTACTAAGGGGAAAGAGTGTTTGGCTAATCACATTTCAAAAACAAAAGGATCGATATTAATGTCAATATATTCATTTTATAGATAACGGTTCAACGAAGGTAATGTTTTTCTTCAAGCATTTTCAGAAAAAGTAAATCATTATTATTCACTTTCTAGTCTCTACCCTCATTTTCTTATATATATCAAACAACAACAAATGTTTCTCAAAATACATATTATTTTTTTATAAGGACATGACAATCTCGACACTCAACCACACATATTTTAACCCTATTAGGACAAGTTCAATGACAAGAGTTATTTTGGAGAGCCAAATCATTAAAAATAGTTCTTTGAATAGTGTGTAAATGACTTTTGAATTGATGGGACTTGCCCTTATACTCAACAACACATATTCGTTATAACTAATTTTAACCCTGTTATTTAGTTAAAATTATGTTGTTTACACTGAAAATACAATATTTACTATTTTTTCCACAGTGAAATTTAACCAAAAGCTTGATTAACAAAAAATCTTGAAATTTCATTGGCTGGAAAAGAAAAAACTAAACCAAATACCCTCATAATATAAGTCCCTGAAGATATTTCTGGCGGGAAACTTAAATTATTCCCTCAAACCAGACTCTCATACACACATACATACATAATTACATCCATACATAAAGAAAAGAAAACCTCACAAAACTTTCAAATTCAAATCCTTCAAACTTCCCTGTAGCTTCTCTCGCACTCTCCTTCCTCTACACACCATCTCTTTCTATAAATATGTGTTCATCGCTGCTCGATAATCATTCACTTCCTTTTAAATTATCCACTTCAAATATCTCTATCAACCATGTACGTGATCAAGCGAGATGGGAGCCAAGAACCGGTCTGTCTTGATAAGATAACTGCCCGATTGAAGAAATTATGTTACGGGTTAAGTAACGATCACTGTGATCCAGTGCTTGTGGCAAGGAAAGTCTGTGCTGGGGTTTATAGAAGTGTCACTACAACCCAGCTTGACGAGTTAGCTGCTGAGACCGCGGCTTCTATGACTGCTAATCACCCTGATTATGCTTTGGTTAGTGATTTTGTAATCTCTTGCAATCTTGGTTTTTTTTTAATTTGGACTCTCGTGGTTTATCGTGTGTGTATTAAACTTGGTGTCAAGCTCGTGTTTTAGTGCAACTTTGTTTTTTAGTGGTTGTGTAGGCTGTTTGAGGTGATTTTCATTTCGGTTTTGATCATTCGGGGATAATTGTTTACGTGGTGATTTCTGTTGTTTGAAGTCAGCTTGATTAGTTAATTATTGACAGGCAGGGGTTGAGCTTCATTGTTTTTGTTTGATAATGTGGTGCAGTTGGCTGCGAGAATTTCTGTCTCGAATCTGCATAAGAATACAAAAAAATCCTTTTCAGAGACGTGAGTATTTGCTTTCATGGGGTTTTGTTTTGATTTGATTGTATTTTGTATTTACATGAGATTGATTCAAAGGCTGGTAATGCAGGATCAAATTAATGTACAATAACTTTATTAAAGGCTCTGGGCAAAGGGCTCCTCTAATTGCAGATGATGTCTATGAAATAATCATGAAGGTACACTCATCTTATTATTATTCTTATTGTTGTTGTTTTCAAGCTTCAGGTAACAGAAGTGTGGACAACATGCGAAACTATCCATGTTTTCTATTAACTTGTGAGCGAGGAATATATATAAATTATTTATATCTTTATATTAATCAATGCCTTCATTGGTATCAGAATGCCGAACGGCTGGACAGTGAGATCCTCTATTACAGGGATTTTGAATATGATTATTTTGGCTTCAAAACTCTTGAAAGGTCCTACCTTTTGAAGGTTGATGGAAAGATTGTAGAAAGACCACAGCACCTGCTGATGAGAGTTGCTGTTGGTATCCACAAACACGACATTGAATCTGCCACCAAAACCTATCACTTGATGGCTCAAAGTTGGTTCACTCATGCTACCCCAACCCTTTTCAATGCAGGAACTACCCATCCTCAAGTATGATTGTGTTGTATCAGTGCTCTACAGTATCTGAATAACAGTGCTAATCTTACATGAATTACTCATGCGATTTTATTATTTATTTGGCGTTGGGTGATTGGCAGTTGAGCAGTTGCTTTCTCCTGTGCATGAAAGATGACAGCATTGAAGGCATATACGATACTCTGAAGGAGTGTGCTGTTATCAGCAAATTAGCTGGAGGAATTGGTATTGCTATTCATAATATCCACGCTACAGGCAGTTATATTCGGGGGACAAATGGTGCTTCCAACGGTATAGTTCCCATGCTTCGAGTGTTCAACAACACTGCTCGCTATGTTGATCAAGGAGGAGGGAAGAGGAAAGGTATAAGCTCAATTATGATATATTTTTTAATGCGTTTGAGTGCAAGTTTCATGGATAAAGCAAGACAGCAGATCAGAGTGATTTTGCATGAATGTAGTTAAATTTTGTCTATGCTATGTGATTTACTGGAATCTTTTGTTTTTTTTGTTTTCAATGGCCAATCTTTTTGTTTTGATTAGGTGCTTTCGCTATATATTTGGAGCCATGGCATGCCGATATCTTTGAGTTTCTAGATCTCAGAAAAAACCATGGAAAGGTATGTTCATTACTCAATGGCCTTTCATAAGATTGACCTTAATCTAAGTGGAGGTGTATATCGGTTAGTTCCAAATGAAAAGGATCCTTTTTTTCTTTTTGATTCAGATCCTTGAATTCTCCCTTCTTATTTTTCCTGACTCTTTCTTGTGCCTTTTCTTCTTGATGCCTTTTGCAGGAAGAACACCGAGCTCGAGACTTATTCCTTGCTCTTTGGATTCCTGATCTCTTCATGGAAAGAGTTCGAGGTGATGGAAGATGGTCTTTGTTTTGCCCAAATGAGGCTCCAGGTTTGGCTGATTGTTGGGGACAGGAATTTGAAAAACTGTATACTCAGTATGAAAGTGAGGTAGAAAGCTTGCTACTTTTGTGATGGTTGTTTGGATCAAAATGTTGAAGTATTTGTCTGCACTGGAACTGACGATTACTTGTGTGTTTATGAATATAGGATAGGGCAAAGAAAATTATTTCAGCTAGGAAACTCTGGTTTGAGATTTTAAATTCCCAAATTGAAACAGGAACACCTTACATGCTCTTCAAGGTATTACATGTAATTTACAACCGCTATAGGCATTTCAATGCTACAGATTCATTGCTTTAGAGTATTCTAAATGGACCTTTTATTTTTTGAGGATTCTTGCAACAGGAAAAGCAACCAGCAGAATCTGGGCACTATCAAGTCTTCAAACCTCTGTGCTGAAGTTATTGAGTTCACAAGTCCAACAGAAACAGCAGTTTGCAATCTGGCATCCATTGGTCTTCCACGATATGTCATGGAAAGGGTGGGACACTGAAAATGAATGTTGCATTGATAGTTTCGTCTACCAGATCCTTTTTTTACCTTATTAGTAATTTAATATGCTGCTCAACAATCTTTACTTCTTGCTGTAGGGGGTACCTGCTGAATCACAGTCTTCCAAGATGGTTGGATGTAGAGAATCAAAGAACAGATACTTTGATTTTGAAAAACTAGCAGAGGTTGTTTTAGTTAGAATGTAGGAGATCTCTAAATTTAACTTGTTGCACAGAGTGGCAAGCATGCTGATGTACATTTGTTTATATAAACTCACTTGCACTAGATATATTTCAGATAGAACTGTATCTTTTTATCTTTTAAGAAATCTGAATTGTTCTATCCGGAAGACTTTGGTTTCTTATATACTTTTGTTGCTATCTTAGGTTACAGCAACGATCACTTCAAATCTTAATAAAATCATAGATGTTAATTACTATCCCGTTGAAACTGCAAGGAGGTCAAATTTAAGACACAGACCAATTGGTATTGGTGTTCAAGGTCTTGCTGATACCTTCATCCTGCTTGGCATGCCATTTGATTCACCAGAGGTATTAATTTGCTTCTCTCAAATTTGATACGGTTTCATTTGAATTGTTCATCCAGACTGATTTTTTCACTTGTTTGTCGCAGGCAAAAAGGCTAAACAAAGACATATTTGAAACCATATACTACCATGCACTGAAATCTTCTTCTGAGCTGGCTGCTAAAGATGGCCCTTATGAATCATATCGTTGAAGCCCTGTGAGCAAGGTTAGGTTCTCTGATTTTATCAGTTTCAATGAATGCATTCCACAGACATTTAAGATGGCATACCTTGGTGTCTGATTTTCAACTAGATGACCTCATGCCTTCACTTTATAGGATGGTGCAAATGTTAGGTTTAATGCTCAGAAAAATTCGAGAGATGTTTTTTAAAAAGGGATAATACGGTGAGCTTGGTGTAGGAAGTAGTCTCATTTCTTATATAGTCAATGCTTGAGAAATACAGAGAGAAGGGTGCACTTTTTCCTCGTTTTTCTTCCTCAAATTGACTCATCATGCAAATAAATCACCCATGATATGGCATTTCGCCTATGTCATATTCATTTTGATGCATGTTACATGCCCACAAGAAGACATATGAAAGATAAGATGGCTAGAACTTGAGCAGCCTTTCTTTTCTTTCAGGGGATTTTGCAGATGGACATGTGGGGTGTGACACCATCAGATAGGTGGGATTGGGATGCTCTTAGGGAAATGATCTCCGAAAGCGGTGTAAGAAATTCCCTTCTCATAGCACCTATGCCCACTGCTTCAACAAGTCAAATACTTGGCAACAATGAATGTTTTGAGCCTTATACTTCCAATATCTATAGTCGCAGAGTTTTAAGGTTTGTTTGCTTTACCAGGCTGATATCTGTAAAGTGTGGATCTTCTTCCCTCTGGCATCTAACCACTTCCATTTTCAGCGGTGAATTTGTTGTGATGAACAGACACCTCCTTCATGATTTAACGGAGATGGGTCTCTGGTCACCTGCTCTTAAAAACAAGATAATACATGAGAATGGCTCGGTTTCAAAAATCCCTGAGATTCCCGAGCAGCTAAAAGCTATCTATAAGTACGGTTATCTTCATCTTCATCCTATATTTTGTAGCACATTCGTATCTTTTCATGCCAAGGCAGAATTGCTGTGTGATACCAGGACGGTGTGGGAAATCAAGCAAAAGACATTGGTTGACATGGCTGCTGATCGCGGATGCTACATAGACCAAAGTCAGAGTCTGAATATTCACATGGAGCAGCCTGATTTTGGAAAACTAACTTCCCTGCATTTCCATGCTTGGTCCAAGGTAAGGTGCTTATATTTATTTTGCAGCATAAACAGACTGCATGCTTATTGCAGCGCACAACTTCTGATCAATTTCGCACTTCATGTGTCACTGGGAAAACACTACAGAACGTAGCCTCCTCCGTACTGGTTGATGTTAGAAAATAATATAAATTATATCTTGAAATCTTATCTAATAGTTTAAACTTTCAGGTGAGATGGTTCATTAACATAGTATTAGAGCCTTGTTAACCCAGTAATCACGAGTTTAAATTTCACCGTTCTCATTTCTATTAGATAAAGATCAAGCACAAGATAATATGAGTTTGTGTAAGTTTCAAGCTTAAATTTTTTTTGCACTTGAAGGGATGTGTTAAAAAATAATATAAGTTATATCTTGAAATCTTATCCTAATAATTTAAATTTTTAAATAAGATAATTCTTTAACAATTGAGAGTACATTATTAGAGCTCTAAGTGTCTAGTTTATCAGACGTTTCTCTATGCTATGATTGTTCGAAGTGCGTTTACGTTGTAACCATCGATATGTTTATTATTGATTTTGTCATGTTTTCTGTACAGGGCCTGAAAACAGGGATGTACTACCTGAGAACACGTGCTGCTGCAGATGCTATCAAATTCACTGTCGACACAACTGTTCTCAACACTGTATATGAGTTTCTCTTCATTGTATCATTAGATCACGTTCAATTGTTCCATAAATCTGTTTCGTATATAGCTCATGATGATGAGGGGACAAAATCCATTTTGAGATTGCAGACTAAGTAGTTGTTTATCACCGTGTTTTTGAAAGAAATTGATTTTTTTAAAAAAAAAATATTGTGATACTTTTTACATCATTTTTCATGTATTCTAAATGAAAAAACATGGCTTTTAAAAACAATTTCAAATACACTCTCAAACAACATTAAAGCAAATATGGAAAGAAATATAAAATCAAACATCGTCTCACTATTGACTCTTTTTTTTTCAATCTTTCCATTTCAGGCCTGATTTGCAGTTCTAGCTAAATAGATTGGATTTTCCGTAAAAGAAAATATTTTTAAATGATTGTCGACAGAATTTGCTGTTTTGCGATGGAACAGGAAAATGCAAACAAGGCAGAGGATGATGTGAATTCTGATATGGCTTGTGGAAGTTAACCTCCGTGCGCCTCTCATTCGACTAACGAAGTTCTTCAACGACAAGTTAGACCAACGAAGGTCAATAAGTGAAACCAACTCGTTGATAGGGATGCATAGTGTTCTAGCCCTAGCTTTTTAGCAGCCCTTGCACTCAAATTCTCACTAGAATTGAGTCTTCTTCTGGGGTTCAGAAAAGTTTGTATGTAAGAAGTTGTGTTCCTGTTTGATCGCATGCCAGTAAAGTAAAAATTTGCTCTCTCATGTACTACCCTGATGATGATGAAAGCCGACTGATGGGCCTAGATTATTTCTACATAAATGGGCCGGGCCGGGCGGGCGTTTTACTTTACCGCGAGGAGTGGACCGGGTTGTATTATATATGCTAATACACCCTTTTCTTTTGCTTATTTTTTGAGAAATTTGCCATAAAAAGTTATCCGGGTGATTTTACCGGATGCTACTTGCGGCTCGGCTGTGTAAAAAACAGACATGTGAGGCAGCTGGGCTGCGCCATTTGCTTGACTGGCTCGAAACAGTCTCGGACAATTCTATAATAGAAAGTTAGAAACTTCGAATCATATTTATTGCCTGTCAATGACTTTGAAAGTTTCGTTCGAGGAAAGCTTGGTTCGTGTGCAAATAATATTCAGGTTCAATTCAAAAATGTACTCTTTTAGCATCATAGGGCATTGGTCTTTATTGGACTGCGAGCCGATGACCCACATGAGTCAGAGAGAGGAAAACAAGTTTGGATCAGGACCAAGTCTCAAAATAATGGCCCAAGCAGCCTGTGCCTCGCATTTTTCTTTTTTCTGACTCGAACCATTCTGTTTCGGCTCTGGTTTTTCACATTTCTGGGAAGCAATTAACTGTATAGAAGCATGCTGCTGGTTAGGCTAATGATTGGATGGCATGCTGTTACTATTAAGTAATATATATTGTAGTCTTATTTATTAAGAGTAGAATAGTATTTTATGTTTGACTTATATATAGTTTATTTATAATTAAATAAAGCCAAACACTCATAATTGTAGCCTTTTTTTGTGTGTGTTTAGCTCTTAATTGATTCGACAATTACTCCCAGTGCATGTTTTTTGGATCGCATGATATTTTTTACTAATGTGGATGAAATTCTGATAAATTATCTCCTGTAGTTCCATTCCAAATATCACTGTTGGATGCTGATCATTTTGAGAAATGATTTTTTTTTTTTTGTGGAGACAGAGCCCTTTGTAGTTTGTAGAGGTCGTGGGCATGGTTGTTTTTTAGTACCTGTTTGGCACTGCAGCCAGCATTTGGCTTTTTTACTTTTTTTTATTTTAAATAAAAAAAATTTAGTGATTTTAGATCATTTTGATGTGCGGATGTCAAAAATAATTTTTAAAAAATAAAAAAAATATCATTTTGATGTATTTCTAAACAAAAAACACTTTCAAAAATAACCGCAACCGCCCTTCTAAATAGACAGCAATAGTGTTTTTCATATGGCTTTCACATGCTGGAATAGCAGAAGGATTTGTAGTTATCACTTATCAGCGACTTGAGATTGAGAATTATTTTAGGTGTATATAACCATCTCTCTCTATATATGTCACCCTCGAACTTGATTTATATGGGCCCAAATCAGGATGAAAAGAGAGATCTTTGACTGAAGAACAGCAACATTCTTCGGTTCATAACTTTCAAAAGAAAGATTTTTCTCCAAGTTTTATCTATTTGATGTTGAGATAAAGGAGAAAGTGAGGAAAACGTTACCTTTTTCTATTTCAAGCCATGCGGGATCTCTTCAAGTTCTCTTCCCATGCTTCTAGTTCACTTCAACGTGGAATGCAACTGTTTTAAATGATTTGTTTGGAGTGTTGTTGAAGTTATTTTTGAAAATATTTTTTGTTTGAAAAATGCATTAAAATTACATATTTTTTTTATTTTTTAAAAATTATTTTTGACATCAATACATCAAAATGATCTAAGAACATTATTTTTTTAATTTAAAGTATAAAATAAAAAAAAATCATTTTTTTAAAATGTGTTTTCCAAACGCATTCCCAAACACTCCTTAAATCAATACTTTTATTCTATATTACATTCATTGCTAAGAGTGAGTTTCTCTGTTTTTTTTATTTTTAAAAAATATATTTTGTATTTTATTTTAAATTTAAATTTAAATTTTTTGATTTCTTTAGATTATTTTTGATGTTTGAATAATAAAAATAAATATTATGTCAATGTATTTTTAATAAATAAAAACACTTAAAAAGTAACAAAATAATATTTCTTGCAAACAAATCAATGCAATAGTCAACGTTCATGAATCATGATCCATCTTCAATAGCGAATATTACTCTTTCATATGAGAAATCTAATGGTTGATTCTTACCAACTCAATAAATATAGTGTGTGTGTGTGTGTAAATTGCTACCCGCATTTCTTGTTAGCTACTACTCCGTCATCCTTCTTCTTTCGAGGAAAATTGAAGCTTTAATTATTTTTCTTCTCCATCATGGTCGGTCCAAATGCATGCGCAGGTGTTTGAACGGAATCAAATTCTGCGCACAGCTTGCTCTAATTTGTCCCACACCTTTACCACTTTCCGAAAATTGGAAAAAAAAAAAAGTATCATCTGGCTTGCTTGGTACAATCTTGAATTGCTCGAATCAAATTGACTTCATCTATTAAAATCAATAAAATACAATGAAAATGAAAACACAATTGAATAAAATAAATAATGCAAGGCTGCATATATTAAAAAGATCTCCTCCGAAGTTTTGCGCAAAGTGCTTAAGTGTCGTTTGGCATTGCGATCCCACCGGTTTTTGGCTGAAATTTGAATTATTATTTTTTTCATTTTAAATGAATATGTTTTTGTGTGTTTTATATCAGTTTGATGTGTTGATTTCAAAAATAATTTTAAAAAAATAAAAAAAAAACATCATTTTGACATATTTCAGCACGATAAACACTTGAAAAGCTACCGCAACCACACTCCCAGACAGGCATAAAATAATTATCATTATCCACTCCTTCGGTGCTTCCTCCTCGGTTCCAGATAAACTGGGACCTCGAAAGCATGCAACTTGATGGGCATGAAGTCCCGAACCAGGGCCCGGCCGAGGAAATTCATTGCCTTCAAAGCGCATTGTTTTCTGAATTCGAGCGTTGTATATTGTTTTTTTAATCGAATCAACGCCGAAGGAAGGGAGTCTTACTTTTGGAAGTCATCGCTCATATCAATTTGAGTTTTTCTTTTGCTCCGTCAATTGCCGAACGAACCTTCATCGTTCCACACCTCGTATAAAAAGGTACCACTCGATTGTTCGTCGAAAGACTACAAAATAAAGAAGAGAAAAGGTATATGTTCTTTATAAACATGTTGGATTTTTTTTCTTTGTTATCCTTTATAATTGTATTTTTTTTTTTTTTTTTTATTAAAAATTCATCACTCAATATTTGGTTCGTTATTAATTGGTCAATGTAATTTGTTTTGTATTGATTTTTTTATATTTTGTTGGTTTTCAATTTTATACATATTTATTTTAGATAAAAATATATTATTGAGCTCAATTAAGTTCATAACTCTGGTTACAAGTTTGACCGAGTAAAAATTGAGCTTGATAATTTTTTTATTGTATAAATAACTCTTAATTTATTTAATAAGATGTATACATAAAGTTCTCAAAATTTAATTGAGATTGTTTAATGTACAAAAACACATAAAAATCCACACACACACACACACACACACACACACACACACACACACACACACATATATATATATATATATATATATATATATATATATATATATATATATATATATATATATATAAAACATTAACTAGTATTGACAATTGCTCTCAATTACTTGGTCTCGAAATGAAATGCAATGATCGGCCATACTATTATAAGTTCTACTTCGAAATCCATAATTAATAGTGAACTAAGCCTCGCTGCCGATGACACCATTTTCTACCGTCCATGCTTTCTAGAGGAGTTTTTGCCCCACCATCACTAATTTCTGCACGATTATCTCGAGCATGGGGAACAAAGCTGCTTCGGCATATTTGTGCTGTCCGAGGTCTTCTATAATCCCATATGTTTTTCTTTCTTTCATTTCTTTTAATTGGGAAATGTAGGGTTCACATTTTATCTTTCTGACAAACACGTGGACATGAAACAGTAAAATACCTGTTGATAATTATTTTTTGAAAATAAATATACAAGAATACTATTGTTCTATTTTCAAAAAATCTTTAATTTTGAAGTGTAAGACTATGAGGTGTCCCTCTCCGGACAAGATATTCGGGAGGGTCCATTAGATATAGTCTGTTTTAATTGAACCGACCTTGTTGATTTTTTTTTTTTAATTTGACCACGTTCGACATTTTGAGTTAGTAACACGTGGAGAAGTTTGAAGAAAATCGCGGTGCCTTTTGTTATATCATAGTAATCGGATTCCATGGAGTTTGATGTCATGTATAGGTTTGGCCAATTTATCAATTTATGCATTTATTTAATTAAATAAATCAAAAATTATTTATATTAATAAATAAATAAAAATCTTTAACGAATGTAATCTAGACATTTAATCTTGTAACACATTTAACTGAATATGCTCAATAAATCTGTTTATTAGAGACACGTTTTTAAGTAAATAATAGTAGAGATAGACACACATATAAAATTGACTTAATAAAATCAAAGGGGAAGAATATATATATATATATATATATATATATATATATATATATATATATATATATATATATATATATATATATATATTAAATAAATTTAAATTGTAAAAAACATAAATTTTCTATTAATAAATTAGAAAAATCTCTTTAAAAAATAACCTATACAAAATACTTAAAAAAATAAATATAAAAATTAAAATCAGAAAGAAGAGTATTAATTTAAATATACATTAAAATGCATAAAAAACACATGATTTTTTTGGTAAGGTCTTAGATTTTTTTTTTCTAGGTTATAAATTCGAGTTTCATATATTTTAGGGATACTAGAATTTATATGATTATTAATTTTGAAATTTATAAAACTAGTTAAGATATATGTAAATTAAATTGATATAAACATTCTTATTATTATTATTATTATTATTATTATTATTATTATTAAATAAATAAATAAAATAAAAGTGTTTTTCAAGCCTTTCTACTACTCCGAATATCAATAGAAACAATCAAGAAGCTCAAAGCACGAGACTCGAGATGTTGACTGCATATTTTCAAATGTTAGCTAGCATTTAACGTTCAATCTACTTCGAAGTCCACATCCGTCAAGAAACTTTTTGATTTTGAGGCACAGATACTGTTTATTTGTGTATAGATGTTATTATTTTTAAAAATATTTTTTATTTATAAATATATTAAAATAATATTTTTTAAATTATTTTTATTATTATATAAAAATAATTTGAAAACATCAAAAAAATATTTAATTTAAAATAAAATAAATCTTCAAAATTTTAACAAAATTATTTTTGAAAACAAGTATATGTGTGGAGCTTACAAGTGTCGATAACAACGTATTGACTACATCTCTTCGACGAACAAAAAGAAGCTTAGAATTTTGGTGCTCCTTTTAATTCAAAGGTAAAGAGTCGTTGACATTGACAGCTGTTAACTAGGGTCCAAAAGGTTATCGATTGGTTGATTGCGCCACTGCTTGGACCCCCAGCTTTCGACCGCCAATGCAAGATCTCTTGTCAGAAAAACCAAAAAAAAACAAAAAAATTGATCATCCGAGGCCAAGTAAGAACCAGGTCGGCTGCAGGGCACATCCATGAAAGATCCAGGATGTCTTGTCCGTTTTCAAGTCCGTAACTTTCTTTATTTACTCTTTAGTCAGCACGTGGGAGTGTTTTTTTTCTTGTTTTGTTTGATTTTTTTTTTTGTAGATGAAATGTCTTTTCGACATCTCTATTTTGTGACGTGGATCTTCAACTATCGCAAGAAAAAGAGATCAAGAAACTGGGTGGTCATAGAAGTGGCAGATCAAGTTCATGGATCTGGACATAGCTTTAGATGGTACTTGAATTTTAAAAATATTTAAAAAAAAATAATTTTTTTTTAAAAAAAAATTTAAATTAAAAAATTTAGTGTTTTTAGATCATTTTATATAATAATATTAAAAATAATTTTAAAAAAATAAAAAATATATAATTTTAATATATCTCATTGATGAAAAAAATATTTTCAAAAATAATTCATAAAAGTCACTTACTTATGGTTTCAAGGTGGCTCATTCTTGCATTTCACTTTACTTTTATAACTTGCCAGTCAAGGCGAGGGGGAAAAGAAGGGAATGTTTATTTTTATACGAAGAAATTAGGGTTCCTCCCATGAACTGGATGCCCCTGGGTTTCTTTTTTTTTTTTTCTTGCTAAAGAATCTTATTCAGTTGCATTTAAGTGCAAGAATGATAAATTATAAGACTATTTAAATAATAATCTAATTAACATCCAGTTAAAATCAAAATTAAATAAATTTCTAACAACGTAATCAGGAAAAACAAATCTGAAAATGAATTCCAGTCTGATTTAAGCATCTGATAGCAGATTGAACTCGTAAAATAGTTGAATCTCTCAATAAAGAAGAAAAGTCATATTACAAGAAAAGAATATTTGTTTGAGTGGGGTTTCCAGTTCCACTCAAAATCATATCAACTTTGAAATTTGCATTCCACTCTATCTTTATTACAAGAAATCGTCCTTTCACATTAATCATATTACAATGCTATGATGATTTGTTTTTATCATTTATGGGATTAGCATTCATCCACGTTTATTCGGGCCATATCCCATGATTGAAATCCAAACTTTGAACCTGCCCTGCTTCTGTCCTCTCCAGCCACCGACCCTTAATTTAGCTGAAAATCTCACTCTCATTACAATCTACTGATCACTTTCTTAACCCTATTATAAATCATTTCTGATTTGACAAGTTATCATAATAAACCGCAGTTTAACAAAGATAATTACCATGTCCTATCTAAGCGTGTTTGGTGCCTGGTGTTTTTTTTTCTATCTTTTATTTATTTATTCTAAAACAGTAATGACACTATCAATCTTAAATACTATTTATTTAACTATGTGCTAGGCTTTTATCTGAAGGATCCCGTGCTATGGAATGCCTTCACCCACCCCCCGCCCAGCCGCTCATACACGCACGCGCGCGCATATATATATATATATATATATATATATATATATATATATATATATATATATATATATATATATATATATATATATATACAAGTGGATAATATAATTATTTTTAATAACCACAAAACTGGAATTGAAATAATATTTTTAATCTTGAACTCCTACTATTGGACCACCTACTACTATATAGTTATCGTGATATAATTTTGATTGGATGGTGAGGTGAACAACGAGGATCAAAGCAGATCTTTCTATTATTATTTTTTTATACGAAATGGGTGGGGATGCTCGTACTTATCCCTTTCTTTATTTCAGAACAACTCTAATTCCCTGTATTTAAACTACAAAATTAATTGATAATTTTAAAAAAAAAGCACGTTTACCTTTTCTTCAAAAAAGTGTGTGTGTGTGTGTGTATATATATATATAATAGTAAGAAACAGACGTTTAATTTTCATGGGATCGTACTGATGTTGCCATACAATGTTCGACATATTCCGTAAGTCTTACCTAATTTACTCAATCATTCACAAATCATGAAATAGGCATATGCAACACGAGTAGAGCTCCATCATTCGTTTTCAAACAAAGTGGCCCATTTGAAGAAATTCAAACTACGTTGACACTATATTCCTTTTTAAACTTAATCAAGCAAACTTGAGTTGAACTAGCTTGATCATGACATCTAACGTATAGCCAGACAATTATAAATATAAATACCTTTTTATATACTATATGTTTGGTTGTTATGAAAGGATATGTGTTCAATTAGTATATTTAATGTTAATATAGGACCACCAAATTTATTAAAAACTATACGTTCAATCGAGCCTCTTGAAAAAAAAGGAAAAACAAATACTTGTTATATCTAAAATCTAATGATTCGGTAATGGTCATACAAAATTCTTTAAAAATAGGCATTATAAAATTGTAATAAGTGTTACTATTCATAGAATATATGGTCATAAATATATCAAAACGAGTGATCATTGCAATTCGAATTCTTTTTAAAATAAATCATCATGGTATATTAAGAATATTGGTAATAATATCGTTTGAAAAAGATTTGGTGACATATATATTTTCACATTGTCACATTTCTAAAGCGCAATATTTATTAAATATCATGATTGTAAAAAACAACATGTCATGAAATCTAAATACATATCTTTGATTCAATAATACAAAAACAATAGCTTTTTTCTCTCTCAATTTGCCCTCGACTTATATCTTTATAAAAAAAACCCACAAAACACTTGTTTTTTCCCGTTTTAAACACCCAAAAAATCAAATTTATTCTAGTTTCTAAGCATTCTTTAGGTGTTTTTTTTTGTGTTAAAAGTTCATCGTTGTTGCCTTTACCACCTTTGTCACCAAATCCTTATCATTTTTTTATAATCCTACAAGCAAAGTAAGCATAATACATTGTTTATGAATTTGTGTTTGGTTTGGTTAAAATGAAATAATTAATTAGGTTGAATTAAGGGTTTATCATGAATTTAAGATTTGTTGAATTACTAATAAATTAATTTCTAATACCATCAATTAAGGTTGGTTTGATATAATTGAACACAAAAATAAGTTAAATTATTTATGAATTATTTGGTGTGTTTGGTTTTGGATAAGTTTTTGAATCAGGGATTTTATATGAATTGCTGGATCAACTAGTAATGCAAATAACCATACTTGATGATTTCACGCAATTGACCATGGATTCAGTATAATTATGATGGATTATATGTTGCTTTAAATTGTCTATGACTTTGAAGAATTTGATATTTTCTTTGAATTATTATAATTTGCTATGATTTTAGGTTTGATTTAGTGCAATTGATCATAAAAAAAAATTCATTATATTTCGTATCATGAATTGTGTTAATTCGTTCTTTTTTTTCTTTTTTTTTCTTTCTTATGCCGATTGCCTAATTCATCCTTGTAGTCCTTGATGTCTCACCATTAAAACATAAAAAAACAAAAAAACAAAAACAAAAGTTTCGGTTGAGCATGTATGTATTTCAGTCATTTGATGCATAGAATGAACCTGTTTAGAAAATTAATTTGTTTCTTGAGAAAAAAATAGATTAAAACATCTCTGTCCCTTTGTCCATTTCAGTGGATGGTGGGCCTCACGAATTCCGAATCTGATCCCCGCCCGATTGAACTTTGGAAACATCCACTCTTTTATGCGGCTCTTATACGAAATAAAAAATAAAAAAAACACGTGGAGATATCGAAACACTTTCCCACGTGTAAGATCTATCTAAAGGGAAAATCATCAGGTGCACAGTCACCAGAGCCTTCTGTCCACTTCCCCCACCCCCCCTATCCCGATACCACTGTTTTACACTTTCAATTATTTTATGTAAAAAATAATTTTTAAAAATAAAAATATATATTTTTAATATATTTTTAATAAAAAAAATATTTTCAAAAACAATTTTAACTATTCTCTATAAAAAAAAAATGCAGTTAAATAATAAAAAATTAAGAAAAACTTTTAAAAATTATATATCCGTCCGGGGACGAAAACTTCGGGTAAATTAACTTAAATCCAAAAAGACGTGACAGCACATTCAAGAATATCTACCTACCTACGTACCAACTTACGTACCAACTTTACTTTATAAAAGAGGAAAATAAATGAATCTGCCATATTTGATCTTCTAGCTACTGCATAAAACAGGCAAAACTGACTAGAAATCAAACAAAGGATTTGACAGCAGCAAATTACATCGATGCAAATAATTTGAAGTTATTAGAGTTAGGAGTACGTGCGTGCCTTTCGAGCTCTCCGTGGTGCCACGTACACCCATGCGGTGAGTGTACGTAGAGCCACCCCATGCTGCAGGTAATTAATGAATAAGACGACACGTAATAGAGGTAGAAACTACAGCGGCTAATCCAACATAATTTGCACGATTTACCTCCAAATAATTGCATGAACTATAATGATGCCGGTAAAATTATTGTAGTGGACCACGTCAGATCATGAATATTTTTCAAAAGCCAAAATGACTCCAGCGGACTCCCATCCATTTGTTTTTTCATTTAGTCTAGGTTTGATTTTGATGATAAGAATATCATTGGATTAACATTTTGTGTGTTAATAATCACAATGTTAAAAAAATTGGTTCTGACCGCGGCAAAGTGCAAGGTAAATAGATTGTATATATTTTTTTTATCGTAGATCATTTGTCCTAATTTTTCCAAACATTTTATTTACATGTGACTTCATATATTTTTTATTCACGTGATATTAAATTTAAAATATCATACATAGAAAAGCCACAAAGTCAATTTTCCATCAAATACAACATCGACTAATGAATTATGTCGATTATTATTTCACTTGTTAAATTGTCATTATTATTATAGTAGCTATTAAAATCAGTTATTGGAGATAATCAATATTTTAATTACTATTGACAATATCATCGTTGTCACCATCTTTATTGTCTATTATCGTTGTAATTATTATGACAATAGTTATTATGATAATCAACATTGTTATTTTTACTAATATTATTTAAATCATAATAAAGTATTATTATAATTATTAATATCATTGTTATAGTGGTTTTGTCATTATTGATATTCTTCATATTATCTATGAGTTATTGTTATTGTTATCATCAAAGTCATAATTATTAACAATATAAGCATTGTATCCATTATAATAAATCACTAATGCTATTATCATGATGATTAATAATATCACTATTATTACCATGATTATAACACCTAACATGATTATTACTATCACTATTAAAACAATAAAATTTATTAATTTACCCCAAGAAATAAAATAAAAAACTCAAAAACTTTAACAAAAGAGCAAAGTAAGAAAAAAAAATAGATTAAATTTATTAATTTTTATTATTATTATTGCGTAAATATATTGAAAATAACCCAAAAAAAATAAAAATAAAAACTAATATTTTTAACAAAAGATCAAACATAAAAAATAAAATAAGTGACAAAAGAAAAATAAATATTACTATCATAGAAAAAATCATTTGACTTGAAGAACAAGTAAAAATAAAAAAAAAAAAAAAGGAAAGAAAAAGAAATAGAAATTTTCAAATGATCATCAACACAGATTAAAATTTAAGGACTAAATTGAATAAAAACACAACCTCAACAAAAGAGTAAAATAATAAAAAAATAAAAACCAAAACTAAGAGCATATACATATAAACATGAAAAAAAGCATGCAACTTTTACATTTAAAAAATAAAAAAAAACAATCACCAAACCTATCATTATTATTTTCGTAAAAAACAAAAACCATGAAATTATCTTGAAGAATTTAAAAAAAACTTTAACAAAAGATCAAAAAACAAAATCAAAATAAATAATATGAGGATAAAAAAAATTATCTGATCTAGAGAACAAATAAAAGTAACAGAAAAAAAAATGAACAAAAAGGGAAAAGGAAGAAGAAATATCAATTTTTAATTTATCGATAACATGAAATTCAAATTTATAGATTAACCAAATAAATGAAAATGGTAGAAATCAAATTTCAAAGCATAGATACATAAATATGGACAAATAACAAAGACTGTCCAAGAAGGATAAAAAAATTAAAATCAAACTATAAATAAAAGAATAAGAGTCGAAATGAGAAACAAAATATATAATCATTTTCAATTGAATGACAAAACTATAACAAATTCAAACTTTGAGTACTAAAAAAAATAAATTGAATTTAAAAGAAAAGGCAATCAAAAGATAAGGGTCGAAATAAAAATAGCATATATGATGAATTTCAATTGGAGGATAAAATTCAAATAAATAAAAACATGGAGACCGAAAACATTAAAGAAGAAAAAACAAAAAATCAAAAGAACAAGGGCTTAAATGAAAATAAAATTATGATTAATTTCAATTAAAGAGTAAAATTGGAGAAAAAAAACTTTTATAGAAGCAATTAGGGGGAAAAAATAAAAAAGACGAGGGACCGAAATATATTTTAAAGTTGCAGGAGAGAAAAAAGGCACAAAAACAGCAAAATCCGGACACTAACGATCGACTACTGACATTTTGTCAACACGCGCACCACCATATGAAAGACGACATGACGGTGCACCTGGGGACACGACGATCAAACAATTTCCTCAGCCTCCATACACAGAATCATGAAACCTGAAAGGCGCGTAATGGAGGCAACAACAGGAGCATCCAACACAAACGCATGTGCAAGTAAATAAGATAATAATAAACAAACATGAGATCACTAAAAAAAAACCCTAAACGAAAGATAATAACAAAAAAACTTGGTACCAAAATATCATTTTGCCTACAACCCAATGCTCTATTTTATTTTTATATTTTCTGAGGATATTTTAGTAGTTCCATCCAAACATAAAAAAACTAAATATACCTTCATCGTCAACGCATTGTTTTTGTCACATCTAAGGATAAAGAAGTTAATTTATTGTTCACAGTCAGTGCACAAAACCAAAAAGTATTCTTGACCCCTTATTCGTTCTATCATCTGCTTCAGGGGTAAATTAATATTTTTATTAGCAAAAAATATTAAAAAAAAAGATGAGAATACACTCCAACAACTAGATAAAATCAACCAATTTCTAGGAAAAGTCGAAAAATACTCTTAATACCAAGAGTCAAAGTTTCAATGCATTAAAGGATGAACACAATAATTATAATATTACAATCTACAATAATATGAGTTTACTGCTACAATATTTAACAAGAAACGGTTCTAGCTTCTTCTTTTTTAAAGTAATAGATATTTGAATGGAAAACATTTAAAGCAATACCCATCGACATGAGCAAAGAGGTGGTATACAGATTTGTAGCTGCACAAGCTGCATTGAAGTTCAAGAAATTAAGTATACTAGAAATATCCAAGATTTTTTATGAGATATTTTTGAAATTTTTTTATTTAAAAATATATTAAAATATCTTTTATACCAATACCTTAAAATAATTTATAATTGCAAATAATAATAAGAATTTTAAACTAGAAATATCCAAGATTTTTTAAGAAACACGGTTGGACATTAACAAATGTTTTGAAATTTTATAACTTCAAGTTAATCTTTTGATATTTTAAAATTATTTTAATATATTAATATAAAAACAAACTTTAAAAAAATATTTTAATTTATATTTAAACAACAAACAATTTATACCACGGCTGTAATCGCACCTTCAATCTTACCGGATCCTAATTGTACCTGTTCAAAAACCACTTGGCATCAACCAGTTGACCAAAGTCGCTGGTTGACGTTACGAATAGCTTATCAACAACTGTCATTATCATAATCAAAAGCATTTGCTTTATGGGTTCCGAACAAATCTAATCACGCCACGTCATGCCTTAGTACACACAACTTTCCATGAAAGGAAATTGAAACCAACTTGAGCTAAACCACTAATTAACTACATTTGAACCTTCCAAAGCCAAATTGGCAACCGGGATCGATTTCCTTAAAAATGGACACCCAGACAGGCTTTCCTTGTCACCTCGTCAAACTCGAAGGACAACATCTAAATAATTAAAAATACAATTAGGCATGGTTATTAACCAGAACGGACCGCAGTAATTTTTTTATTAAGTTAAAAATACAATTAGGCATGGTAATTAACCGGAACGGACCGCAGTAATTTTTTTATTAAGTTAAAAACTAGCAATTCGTCTCTCTTGAACTAGTTGGCTTTGAATTGAACGAGTCAATAAATAAATAAATAAATAAATATGATCGTGGGAGCAAGGGGCTTTAATACAGACCCCCACAAGGAATATGAATATAAAAGGTTGTCAATGAAGCTAGTTGAAGCACAACTTGTCTGCAATCCAATTGGCCTCAAGTTTTACTTGGTAAATGCTTTCGTTATTAACAAGAACTTACTGATCGGAAAGCATTTGAAAAGGTAATTTTTTAGTAATTTTAAATTATTTTAATATATTATGTTAAAAATATTTTTTTTAAAAATAAAACATACTTTAAAAAATACTCACAACCACGAATATAAACACCTGAAAGGTCAGAACATAGCACCATAATGATAGTTATAATAATAAAACTAAAGCAATCAATTTAGGCCCAAAACTTCAACAACTTCCCTCGTCAACTCTAGATGGTGTTTAATATTACATTTCAAAAATATTTTTGAAAAAAATTAAATATTTTTATTTTTTACTCTAAATTAAAATAATTAGATAATTTTAGATCATTTTCATATGTTGTTATCAAAAATAATTTTAAAAAAAATAAAAAAAAATATTATTTTGATACATTTCTAAACAAAAAAAAACATTAAAAACATTCCCAACAATCACTTATTAACATTCCCAACAATCACGTGCTTCTACTTCAATTCACCCAAAATAAAAGGAAAGAGAAAAAATGATTACGACTAGAAACTACTTGAAAACCAGCATCTTGCAGCTCAAGTTACCGTAAACCTTTTCATAGCCCAGCTAGCTAATAATTAACAAAACCTAATTATCATTAGAAATACACGTTTGATACGTATCTATTTGTATTGTTTACTAGTGATATTTTTATCTATCAAGCCAAACAATATTGAATTGGTTGTAGGAGGAGGCTTTGAATACCAAATTGACTAGGAACAACTAAATATCTTGTTATTTCAAAAACATAGTAAAATGATCAAAATACACTTAAAAAAATATAAGAAAAAAAAATAATAGCATACAAGAGGTTTTAATATTTTCACAAAGTTTGTTTTTTAATTTTATTATTATCATATTAGCTAAGGATGATTTGATATTTATATAAATATAGAAAAAAAATACGGTGAAATAACCAACATATTATTAAAAACAAAAAAATAAAAATAAAACTAGCAAAACTTTAGAGTTTTCCCTTTATGAGACTTTTTCAATTATGCAAAGTTTTAGTGTTTTCCTCTAATTTATGAGACCTTTTCAATTATATCCATATTTTTTTTGATTTCTAGTTTTTTTATAATTGTTCTTTTTGTAAAGCTTTGATTTCAATTTTATCTTTTAATCATGATCTTTCTAGGGATTTCTCGTAAATTTTTTTTTCTTATCTACTTTCACATTTAAAACTGTTTGTATTTCATACTTTCAATCTTGATCCCTATTTTTTTTTTGTTAAATTGTTATTGCATTTCAATTTCATCCTTCTAAGATTTATTTTGTATTTCAATTTTGATTTTCATTACCTTTAATTGGTTTTTTCATTCCTTTTATATATTTGTTTTTCAATTTCATCATTCAAGATTTAATTAATGGAGAATTAAGTTTTATAGTTTTTTTTTCATATATGATGTTTCTGCTCTAACAATTTTGATTATAACATTAAAAAATTGACATAGGATGATATTTTTTTTTAAAAGAAAAACAAAACAAAATAAGTTATGTGAATTTTTTTTATAGAGTTATCCATATGCTATAACCCGAGTCAAGTGTTTTTTGCAGGATGACTCGAGTTAGCTCAATCCTAATTAACAAGGTTATATAGTTATTATGTAAACTTGAGGTAATCAAATCCTAATTCTTAGGATATTTTTACTCAATTTTATCTTTTTTCGTATTTCAGCAGCTGAAAATTAAATTATATCATTTATTATTTTTGGAAAAAAATAATATTTTTGAGGTTCCTTGAGCAACTTGTTTTCTAATTTGACTCATTTTATTATATATTTAAAACGAATTCAACTCATTTAAATCAATGAAATTTATTACCTGAATGACGAGAGAAGAATAGTAGCGTCATCCACAACTTTCCACAACTTTCCATGAGGTGTTCTTAGATTAATATCAAAGCCCAATTGCTTAAGCAGTTTGTCGGTTAGCGGAAGTCAATTCGGACACGCTCTGTCTCTCTTATCTAAATCCAAAAATCACCGTCATGGTGTGAGGCCTTGTCCGTGGAACCTTCAAGTTACCGGTCAATCTGCAGTGTGAACGGTTATTATTAGATTCTGTATTTAATTTTTTGGTTACACGCCTCTTTAAAAGAAAACAAAAGGTTACAAAATCTGCAAGACGAAAACCATTTTACAAAACCCCTAAGAAAACACAAATTCATATTTATCTTGTTTGGTGCTCTTCTGTGAATGATGCAGTAAAATTCTATCACTGTTTCAATGGCGGCTGGTCAAATTTGAATTCTCTCCTCGTATTTAACCCCCACCCTCCACAACAACTTCAAAAAAAGGTTTCCCTACAATTGGACAGGAAAAAAAACAGAAGAAAAAACCCCCACAAAGAAAAACACTTGGCTCGATATTGGCAACTGCTGTTTCATTCAAGTTTCATGTGCGTATTGAAGGTGGCGAACCCAAGAGGAGACTCAGGGGAGTACAGAAGGTACCCTGCAAGAGATAGCGATGATAACCAGGAAGAGAGATCATACACAGCACAGCAAATATTTTCCGAATTGAATCCGCCGAGACAGCGGCGTGCAGAGGTGGCTCAGCCACCGCAGATGTTCACGGGGTATGGCAACTCATCAGAGATGTCTGCGATGGTATCAGCACTTACACATGTGGTGTCAGGCCACAGAGAAAGCACCAGCGATTGGGGATCATATGAGCCTGCAGGTGTAGGGGGTGAGACAATAACGTCAGCTTTTGTTCAGGCGGCGCGTGGCTCTAACGCTACCCCCGCTTCTCCACCCTTGTCTGCTTATTCTTCAGCTTCTGGCTCTGGTTCCTGGATTGGCCAGAAGAGAGGGAGAGAAAAAGAACCCGGTGCAGCAACTCCATTGAAGGAGTCCTTGCCAGGGGTTTACAGAGGGCTTAATGGTTTTAGAAGTTCACTGGGCGATTCGTTGTCATCTGGTGCAGCAACTGGTAAGTTTAATCATCAATCCTGAGTTTTACCCTCAATTTTCATCCCTATTCCCATTCCTCTCTCAACTATTTTCAATACTCCATTATTTTTCTTGAATTATGTTACTTGTCCACCAAAACTATTTAGTCAATGATTCATATTCAATGTTTTTTCATCCTTTTATAGTGTTGATAGATTGATTTATATTGTGAAGTCCCTTTTGTTACAATTGTTCTAGTAGAAATGACTTAATATCTAGATAATATCTTTTTTTGATAATAAATATATAAATAATATCGAATATACCTATTATTGCATGTATTTGAAGATTTTTGTCTGTCAACTTCCCTGGAAGTCCTTAATTTTGTCAGCTTTAGAAAAAAACATAATTTGCTGTCATCTAGAAGGGTTGAACTCATCGAATAACAAAACAATGCGACACGGTCTCCGTAAAGAATTTGGCATCTCAATCATATTACACCCAAACTCCAAAAAGAATTTGCTCTCTTAGTCGATAAGCTTTCTCTACTTTTATCATTTGCAGAAACTGAAGAAGTGTCTGCTTCAACTTCAGTATTCCCGGCCACCGCCACACCCTCCGCCACAGCACCGCCATCAACTGAAACAGCATCTATGGGCGAAACTGGAGAACGGAAAATAAGATACAGAGGAGTCAGGCAAAGGCCATGGGGCAAATGGGCAGCAGAGATACGTGATCCACACAAAGCAGCGAGAGTCTGGCTAGGCACATTTGAAACTGCAGAAGCTGCAGCTAGAGCCTATGACGAGGCTGCTTTAAGATTCAGAGGAAACAGAGCTAAACTTAACTTCCCTGAAAATGCCAGGCTACCACCAGCTCAAACGCAGAATGTTACTGCTTCTCATGCTCCCGTTTTCCGTTCACAATTACCTTCCGGTCACCGGCTTCAGTCAATCTCATCTCCAAGGCAGCAAGCACCTGCATTGTTTCAGTCTCAGCCTGATATTATAAAAGACTACTGGGATTACTCCCAGTTGTTGCAGAATTCTGGGGATTTTCTTGAACAGCAACAACCACCTTCAAATTTGTTGCAGCAGATGTTTTATAATCCCCAGCTGGCTTCTCTTCAATCATCAACCTTCTCTTCATCGCCTTCATCCACTTCAGGTTCTTCATTTGCAGAAATATCTTCTGGTTCGTTATCATCGACGCTACCTCCCTCTGCTTCTTCGTTTCCTCTGCTTTTTGCTGGTCAACAGTTGGGTTATTTTCGGTCACCACAAAACCCAGAATCCAGCTGCTAGTTTCGATTTTCCGGTGCCCCCGTGGACAGATTCTAGTCCCCGCCATCCCTTCCTCCACTGGTTAAAACTGACACAGCAATCCCCCTCCTCTCTTTTTTTTTGGAAATTTAGAAATATTTTATTTCGTTATTGATTAGTTATGTATTAGTAATGTATCATTTTGTATTTTGCATGTTAATTATTTTTTTATAGTATAATCGGGGCAAAGAAAGAGTGACTATACAATGGATCTAGGCATTGTTCTCAAAATATTGTAATATTCATTTCGAGAAAAGATAATATTCAAAATCCCTGTTTGTTTATTTTGTTTGTTCAAATCATTATACAAAGAAAGAAAACGATGGTAATTAGATTTTATTTATCGTTTCTCCTTCTTGCTCTTTTGGAGATTGTGATAGCAATTTATGCTTTCAAAAAACATAATGTTAGGTAAAGATTAGTGCCTTATAATGATAATGTAACTGTCGTTGTTTTTAAAAATATTTTTCATTTAGAAATATATTAAAATAATATTTTTTTTTATTTTTTAAAAATTATTTTTGACATTAATAAATAAAAATGATCTAAAAACACAATATCAAATACACCATTAATCATCAGAGCCTTCGTCTTATTATTTGATTTGGTAAACTTTGATGAAGATATTGCAGGCTTGTTCTGTATCATTTATGTTCCTAGGTTTTCGATTTTAAATATAATCTATTTTACTTTACAAAATACGAAAAATAGACAGGGTATTGTGAAGTTTGAAAGTGCTTTTCCAATTTCACTTGATAAACACGTGTCCTGTCGTTATTCGCATGCCGGAAACCATGTCTATGTGGAAAGACAAAAAACGTGCCAAATATTTTTTTCTATGATTCGTCTGTTTAAAGTTGAAGCGTCTTTGATTGTTGTACCTTCATTTTTTATCAGCGTTCATACTTCATACTGCCCCCCACCCCCATGCTGTCGACAGGATCCATATATATATAAACAGCTTACCATAAAACAAAGCTACCCTTTTGATGGAATCATACGGATGAGCTGATATTTTTATACCTAGATGCAGTTCACCAGAACAGTCAAATCATCTTATTTAAATATTCTTTGTTGTGCTGGATTCTTTTACACAAGAATATTAAAATAATATTTTTGTTAGATTTTGTTTTTATTTTTGATATCAATATATCAAATTAAACATATTTTTAAAACCATTAATTTGATGTTTTATTATAGAAGATATAGTTTAAGAAAACACTTTGAATTGTATAAAAAACCTAGAAAATAGAACCCCCCCTTAGTTGAACTGATAAAATTCACAGAAGACCGTTGAAAATAATGTAAAATACAATTACGAAAACTCTTAGGGCAATGTTGAATGAAGCAGCTGCATGTTGTCAGTCCATATATCGCCAGGTTTGCAAGAATGCCAATCTTCGCACCAGCCTGAGCTGTTTATAAATTTATTTTTTATTCAGAAATATATTAAAATAATATATTTTATTTTTTAAAAAAATATTTATAATATCAACCTATTTACTACAAACAAAATAAATAAACTGTGAATTTGACAAATACTTTTGTTCATTTCGTGTTATTGAAGCTTACTTCTCAAAAGAATTTTATATTCGGTCAGTCGCTTTTCTTCTGTCTAGAATGTGCCTTTATTTTAAAAGCATTAGATCATGAGCACGTGGTTACACACGTGGAAGGAGATCTAGGATCCGGTCAGAACTTTACGTGTAGCACGACAAGGGCCGGAGAGAGAGTGACACGATAGTAGTAGTAATAATAATAATAATAATAAAGAGAGATAGCAATCAAATCAACTCACATCATGATACTTGAAGGAGAGGAGTAGACGTGTACAGGCTGGTCACCATGAATATTTCCCAACCATGGACACAGGTTGGTCACCATGAATTTTAAAGAGTGATGCTGAAAATATATAAAGCATGGATATATTAGAAGAGCGTATAATAGTTATTTAGTAATTAAAAAGTATTTAAAAATACTATAATCGAAGAAAACTTTTAATATAGTTCATGTTATAAATATATGAATACGGAAATAATTTCATTGATGTAGTAATATGGGATGGACTCAACTAAGAAGTTGAGGACCTCTTCTTTTTTTTATAGAGAACGATCCGAATGCAATTAATCAGGGCCTTGGCCCAATAAAGTTACAGCTGTGCTTGCTAGGGTTTCAAATAAGGGCGTGTGAAAATCTGACTAGCAAAAAATCAAGCCCAGCCAAACATGGCAAATTATAAGTTAGGTGTGCTTGCTTGTGCTATATTTAAGAAACTGACAGTTTTATAGATCAGTGGAATCAAAACACTTAAGATGAGGCTAGACTTGGTATTCTTTCAGTTGTTTATTTCATTTTGTTTTGTTCCAAACATTTTGTATTGGTTAAAAAGAGATAAAACGGTATTTTTATCTCGATTTAAATTCCAGTCTATTCTAGATTTTTTAGTCAAATATCGGCTGAAACGTTTCGGTTTCATTCCTCCCATTTCGTTTCGGCCAATTAATGTTTTTTTTAAAAATAATAAATAATTTTATAATATCGATCCTATCTCTTAATCCTACTGTTAGATTGAGATGAAATTTTACGAGGAGTCTGTTGATATATTTATATATATTATGTTAAAATTTCAGAGCAATAAGAGAATGTAATGACCTTGAGAGATTGATGATGACATTCCCGTAATATTATACATATTTATAATTTTGTTCAGAAAAATTATTTTATTATGTATTTTTTTATATTAAATTATACAATTCTAAATAATTTTATTTTTGGATTCAAACTTTATTTTAAATTAATACACACATACATATAAATAGTACAGCCCCAAAACAATAATATTTTGTTCCAAATAAATAAACTAATCACTAAAATTGACTAGTTATTTCTTACCTATGGTAATGACTCGAGCCAAACTCTGGCCAATTAAAAAAGGCTGTCAGTAATGAAAAGAAGTGGTTTACACAGCGTTTATCACCGCCTCTAGTGAAAATGAATGGTTCCGAACATGGCCTTACTGACAGTGAAGTTCGAAATGGTCAACGTTGCAGTGGTTCCGAGCATGGCCTTACTGACAGTGAAGTTCGAAATGGTCAACGTGGCAGCATGTGGGACCGGGTTATCTTGTCTTCGAAAAGGGTAGCTAATAGCTAGCTCTGCTGTTTATAGCAGACCTAATTAACAGCTTTTCTTTCTACAAGTCAGAGAGCTATATCCTATTTCCTAATGCAATGAGTGCGATGTGGTTGGACATCATTCATTTGTGATCCGTTTGATTTTGATTAAAATCAACGGCTAACCATTGTCCTCCTCTTCAATATAAAGTGGAACTACTCCAAACAAAAAAAACTGTTCTGTAAAAAATGATCAACTTCATTAACCGACTCGACCATGTTGTCTAGCTAGATGGTGCGGTGCACGTTCTGTAATTTGATCGCAAAAGTTTGTGTGGTAGAATATAAACATCCGGAAAAAAGATGGTGAGATGTGAAATATGAAGATTATTTCGACTTTTTGTATACGGGATTTTCTTTCTTTATTTTCTTAAAGTGCAGAGTGCAGGCATGAAGAAGGTTACACAAACATGAATTGGTTAAGAAAATTTCTAGGTTAGCATCGGAAAAGAATTAGCTTCTGAAAGTTTTCTTATTATACAAGAAAGCTCATTCATCTTTTGCTCTTCTCGTATATAGAGAAATTAATACTGTCCTCGAATCTTCAAACGAGGAATTATTTTTGAAGATTTTCCAGGGCTAGGGCAGCCGCGTTGGCAACAGCATAGAAATTTCTTCCAACTCTTGATTGCAGCGGGAATTGACTGGATATGAACCTTATCCATCGCCAGTTTAGTTTCACAACTCCGAGCATCATCAAGAGCATAATTCACATCCATGGTTGCAAACTCACCTTCTAGCACCTTGAGGTTCATCAGTCCTGATGCAGCCTTAAAATCAGATGCACATTCTCTGAGGGCTGGCTTAAAAGCAGGCACCGTGCCTTTGCCATTGGCCAATCCATCGAAGAACTTGCTTGTTTTCATGGATTCTTTTCTCACCATGTCCAGGGCATTCACAACAATGCCCTTCGTGTTAGGAGCCAGCAATGTCAGGGGGTTGGACATGAGAATTTTCACGCAGAATGCATAGTTTCTGGCTTGTCTTGCAAACCTGATCCAGTAATTTCGGACACTTGGCTGGAGACTTGAGAGCTCTTGCCTCGGCCTGAGAAGGAAAATGCAGGAGCAGATACAAGAAAAGGGTAGCGAAAATCAAAGTGAGATTGCTAGAACCCATTGTTACAGAAAGAAGATGGCGAGTGATCGCAGTCTAATTTATAGAACAGAACTGTTCTAATTTTAGAGTTGCTATTGCAACGGGTACACGACAGTTCGAGCTGTCAGACAGTTCATACCATGACAAAGATGGGATCTGCGTAATTTTCATTGAAAAACACCTCTGGCGCGCCAGATATGGGGGTTGGGATCATCTCATGCTCTGTTATGTTCGTTACACCCACCCACCCCCGTCATAATAATGATCTGTTAGGTTACGCTATGCTAGAGAAGTTAGAATTGATAGATCATCTTTCATGCTCACGTACCCGAGATCTGTAGAGCGAGTTTCGAGTTCAAGTCAGGGTTTTCATTTTTTGTAAGAATTTATGATTGCCGGAATTTTACTACAAAATATGCTTTTTTGAGATGGTTTCCTTGTATCAAAAAAAAAAATCTTCGAAGTATGGTTGGTTGTTTTGTTCTTGAACATATTATCTAAGTAGGCATGCATATACGTCGAGTCTTTAATTGCTAATTGCAGGCAGTTTTAGCCATTGTCAGGACATTAGATGCGGTTGCTGTTTGAGGATCAGATTCGAGAGTTTGCAGGAAAAAGGCGGATCGAGTTACTGTGCTGCGTAACATGAGAGAATCGAGCATTACAAGCAGTAGCTGATAAAGAGCATAAGCAAATGAAGAAGATGAAAGCAAAGTAAGAGTTGAAACCATGCAGATATTCTCTACTGTTCTATCTTTCTATCTACAAATTTTACTTAGACTACAGTTTTAAGGACAAGCTAGCCTTAATAATCTGTATCATAGCATCACTTAGAACATCGACAGGAGGAATGGAGACAGACAGAGAAGGAAGATTCAACATAGATTACAATGGAATTCTTTCTCACCATAGATTAAATCAAAGAAGAGAGGGCACGGGAGGTCATGAGATTCAAAGAGAAGGGTACCATGTAGATTTGCCTAAAGTTTAAAGTTGTGCTATCATTTATTTTTTTTTATAACCGGGGTGTCCGGGTCAGTTTGCGCGTACCACAACTAAATTCCTGGACCCACTGAATATCCTGCAAATCCAATGAGCATGTAAGGCACCGCTGGCAAGGCTTGAACCTGGGGTGAGAGGAAAGAAGAAGTCTTTCTTGATCACCAGGCCAAGACCCTGCTAGCGTGCTATAAAGTTTTAATAGAGAGAATCCAAGTGGATGACGTAGGAAATGTAAGAAGTTTTTCAAAATTGAGGCTCGGTCCAGTTCAACAATGGGTGGAAATTATAGCTTCATTATAATTGGAAGGCAAGGTGGAAGTGTGGTACGAAGGGTTCTTGTGTGGAGGAGAAGATCTGGCTAGCTAGGAAGAATTTACCAAGGGACTTTATTGCGAGGAATTCTATACTTGTGATTTTTCTCAAAAATAATACTTGATAATAAATGAAGATTTATTAGTCTATGCATAAATTATAATTTACATAACCTAATATGTCATGCCACATATCACAATTTGATATTTTTAAAATTTTTATAAAGATACCTTATCTCCAATACCTTAACTTCATGATTCATTTTGTTTGCTTTTTATTAAGTTATTTTGGTTTCATAACCTAAGAATAATACTTAACGGGATAACCTAGGTTGACACATGTTGTTTTTTCAATTGAGCTTTTTTTTTAATCTTATCATTCAATATTAGATCGGTTGGGAATTGACCTTTTATAATCTATTTTGATTTATTTGTTATGAAGATATCTTGGTCTCATGATTAAGAGTATGAGTTTTGGTATTTTAACCCCCATTAATTCATATTGTTTTTTTCAAAAAAAAATCTAAAATATTATCCCTAATCTCATGATCCAGTTGCAGGTCCTTTCAACATTGAATTTGATTTTTATTGGATTGTTCCCTATCTCATGACTTGGGTAACACGTTAACCCTGGATGACTTTAGTTTTTTTCTTTTTTAATTTATTTTTCCCATAATTTTATTAATATTATGTTTCATTGAGAATTAGAATTCATAATTTATTTTAATATACTTTTTATTAGGTTATCTCAACCTCACGATCTATGAATAATACTTGGTGGGTTAGCCCAAGTTGAGTTAGCTTATTTTTTGTGTTGTTTTTTTCCAATTAAAATCTTACAAATCTCATTATTGAATATTAGATCTCATAGTAGTGATTGAAAATTTAAATTCATAATTTATTTTGATTGCTTTATATTGAGTTATATTAATCTCAAGATTAGAGTTGTGGATTTTACGGGTTAAATCAAAGTCTTTTTATTTTATTTTTATGAGATCATATTCATCTAATGACTCAGATCATGGATTTATAGGGTTGAATTAGATTAAAAAAAAATTGATTTTTATTTTAAATTTTATCTTTTTAATATTGAGTTTGATTAGGAATTGAACTTTGTAATTTGTTTCAATTTGGTTTTGATGAGGGATTATCTCAGTTTTATGATTGAGTCATAATTTGACAAGTTTAATTTGATTAGTTTTTCTTAGGTCTTATTTTTATTTTTATTTTTTTAATTTTATCATTCAACATTTGATTGATTTGGAATTTAAACATCATAATTTTTTATTTTGATTTGTTTTCCATATGTTTTTCTTAGTCTCATAATCCAAATTATAAATTTGACTTGTTAACTCGGGTTGATATAAGTCAATTTAATATATTTTTATCTTAATATTATATATATATATATATATATATATATATATATATATATATATATATATCATATTGACTTTTTTTCTTAGTCGAACTATGATTTTGTGGGTTTTACATATTGTTTTTTAAGTTGTAAAATCAACCAAGGGACATTGGATCGGTCCCTATAAATTTATTTATTTTCATTAGAATATTTAAATATATTTTTTACATTTTAAAAAAAATAACCCAAATGACGTAGCACCCCAACCTAACCTAAAGCATAGCATGTAAATAATCTAGTTTCTACCTAAAACATGTTCTGTACAAATAATTACAAGTTTTCATTATTGAAAAAATTGTTACAAGTGTTTATTTGAAAAGGAAGTCGGCAAAAATTATCTATATATTTACGGGTTTTTAAGTGTCTGTTTAGAAATGTAATTAAAAAAAATATTTTTCATTTAAAAATATATCAAAATAATATTTTATTTTTATTTTCTAAAATTATTTCTGACACTAGTCTGTTAAAATTATCTATAAACAAAAAAAAAATAAACTAATTTTCTTTTATAATTTTTTAAAATCCATACCATCCACAATCTAAATACGTTCAGAAACCTGGAGCTTCCTAGAGATTACTCATGATCGGTAAATGATAGAGAGAAAAGAGCTCATGATATCACAAATTAGCAAGAAAACAGAATTACTGAAGGGCCCATGGCTGCCATGGCGCAATAAACCCGAGCACCCCACAGACCGATAATGACCAGAGAGAGAGAGGAGGAGAGAGTTCACACAATAGAGGGGAAACTATATCATGTCTTGAAAATAATTATTCACACAAAGAATAAATCCCAGAATTACAGGTCCAACCACGATGTTTAAGAATATTAAGCAAGAACCGAAAAAAAACAAAACAAAACAAAAAAGAGGCAAAGATAAGTCTTTTATCTTCAAACATACGAACATGTTCCCATTGACTGCTTTCCACATCCCCACAAAAAGGATTACACAGCCCTCGTGCCTAAAAAGGAGAGCAGAATCGGATGTCCCCATAAGATGATTGTATGTTTCCTAATCAAAGAAAAATTCCTTCAGCGCCATGAAGAAGAGAACATCCAAACCCATGTTGATGACGCAGTGGGATCAACAATAAAATGAATTAGCTAATCATCATTGGTTCAGTTCCTTGGGAGTGGTATAGGCTCTGCTTTCAGTGACTGTAGAGTTGGCAAGGATCTCGGGTGCGATTTCCCAGCTCCCACTTCTCCTTCCCCAGCTTGAATGTCTAGCATCTGATCGAATCGTGGGAGCTCGATGATCCGAACTCAGTGCTGAGTCCACCTCTGATGTATTATGGGGTGGCGCGTTGCTCCCTCTGCTGCATATGTCCTCGTCAATTTCTTCAACATTACGACGCTGGGAGATCTTCAATATATCTTCACCAATATCTAGGTCATCTTCAACCTTGGAACGTGGATCTCCAACAGAATCTTCTACATCTGTTTCCTGAGTGCTGGGCAACGTGGGCCTTTGTTGTACTTCCTCTTCAAAAAAAGCCCTGAAGTTGTTCCTTGAAGGCTTAACCTTTGTGCAAAAGACTTCAAGAAAATTATCAAAACAACCAAGATTGTAGACATTGATCCTGCTGTCAGCTCTGTACCGGAAATTTTCATATGTAGTCTGTATAGAATAGAGTATTCATAGTTTTAGCCAATACAGTAGAGGGGGGGAAATGGAGTAATAACAAAAGGGGAAAATAATAGTCTTGAGATGCTATAAGGGTGTGAAAGCAAATGCAAGCATCCCGTCTCATACATATGGAAAAGGACAAGTAAATATAATTCATAAGAAAAAAAATACTTTGGCCTTCTGTGATTTCAGGGGCAAAGTTTGCCTTTTTCTCCAGGTACATCTTAAACAGTCATCACAAAACTAATCACGATTCTAAGATTTCAGCAGTGCATACCATTTTTTACAAGAAAATGAAAATGTTCAGTCCACAATAATTGTGGTGGATGCAAACTACTATTGCTTTCATTTGATGCTTGTGTTCATCCAGGCTTATCATTCTAGATGGTGACGACTTAAAGATTGTAAATATATTTCAAATGAAAAGACTATTGTGACCTCATAATCCGACAATTAATGATGAAAGACCACTAAAAAACTCCAGGACAGCATTTAGACCAGAGTTTTGCAGCCCCTTTTTTAAGAAATGAGAGTTGGTTGATTCAAAGTCAATTCAATTAAGAAAATAACTGGAACCAACACATAAAAAATCAGTCCTAGGGAAAAAACTTGCCTGGTTTGTGCCAATGAGGTACAAATGGAAGCCAGTAAGCCCACCAACAAACCATAGGGAAATAAAAGAATAGGCCATTAGAATGACAGATGCAGGAGATTCTTTCATGGCCTTCCAGACTGTGCTTTGGTAATCATCCATCAAAACCTTAATGTACAAGGCTGAAATGGAAAACACGTAGATGCAAAGAAGAGTCGATGAAGAAACGAACATAAAGAAGTAGCGGTAGTTGCGCTGCACAAACAAAGCATAGTTAGCTTTTTGAAGACACTTACATTGGAAGACAAATACCCAAAAACAGCTGAAGTTATGTTAACAGGGAATATAAAAAAAGAAAGAAAGAAAGAGGTTAAAATGCAGGTTAAACAGCATACCAGTCCAATGCACTGGCCCACCCAAGGGCAATGATGATCAAATCGCTCCACACAGTTGTTACAAATGGAGCAGTGGGAGCAGCGAGGAGGACGGTAAAGCATGCATGTGTCACAATACTTAACCCGAACAGGAATGCCATTAACCATAACTTCTTTTGTCCGCGGGAACTGGAGGCTCGGTGTTTGTCTTCCCCCAACCTCAATTGACACTGAAGGATCATACCTAAACTCCTCTTCTGGTGGATGTGAATTACGTGGAATAATACCCGGGTCCCTGGCTGATGTGAGAAAAAGAAGAGCCAACACCTGTCAATATTAGCCAAGAGATTAGCCCTAGCAATCATTTTCTTCACGTTATAAAAGATTATAAAACAAAAGAAGACTCCAACATGACCACTAATAAAATGAGGGGTCAGGTATTTTATGGGAAGACCATGAAAGTCATCGGACACTAACTAGAATATAGTAGCCTACCATCTATCTTAAAGTGGGCACACTTGAGCGCGTGAAATCCCCTATCAAAGAAATGGCACATTTTGTTCTATAAAACACCTATAACAAGAACTATGCTATCAAACAGCGAGGGGTTAAGCAAACTTACATAAATAGTAAAGATAATAGCTACCACCAGAATCGCATACCCTGCATTATCCGGTGAAAATTCATGGCGAAGATGCCTCACAACAAACACACAAAAGATTATCACAGGAACAATGATCAGCAATAAAGTGACAATCAGTGATCTAGCATCAGGTCCAAATATCAATCTCCCGCCAAGGATGAACTTCTGTAGAGGATAGGTAAAAAGAATCAGAACTGAAAGTTTCATGGAATGATCATTCTTAACTTTGACCAGATGAATGAAACTTGACAAAGCAAGGCACCCAGAATAAAAAGAACATATTCATGCTTCCAATATTTGGCAATAGCATGTAAACAATCTAAGGTTAGCATGCAATTTATGAATCTTGAGCAGTTGGTTCAAGAAAAAAAACACAAAAAAACCCTTAAAGTAATCCAAAACTCCCCTCTTTCAAGCCCACAAATTGTGCACAGATCAGAGGTCCTGGTCCTCCCAAAGAATAACAAGGTTGCAAGATCATCCACCTCAGATGCACGAGTACATGTCCAACTCATGTCAAACAAGATAATTTCACTGCTTAAGGACATCCGAGTAACATGCTCAATGCTTTAATGAATCTATGGACCCACTGTTCATCCTTGCCAAGTTATTACAACTTAAGTGAGTGCTCCCTTGCTATTGAAAATTATCAACAAACCAAACTATGGCATGGAGATGGCCCTCGCAATGATCCTAGTAGGTGTTGGAGCCATGATCTTACTCCAAACCTCAAAGGCCCTTGCAATCCCCCCCAGCAAGGCAACAATCAATATCAGTGCCAGTAGCAATGCCACCAACAGAGACGAGCCCTAATAAACATAATCGTAAACCTATCATTCCACCATTAACACTCCCATCAAAATCTTTATAGTACAATGCCACCAAGTTTAGCTTCTAACTTAACCAAACCACCCAGATAGTCCACTGTATGAATTCTTGTATCGCCATAATTAAGGGAACAATGAGTCCAGAATCTAAAAGGTTCTGAAAACGCACTCCATGGTTCTATTCACAGCCCTTGAAGCCATCCCCCAAATTAACAGAAAGATATTTACCTAGTGCCTGATTTAGTACAAACAACAGTCAACTGTGACAAAATAAAAGATATATCACCAAAAAAATTCCAGATTCCAGTTTCTTTCTTTCCTTTCTTTTTCTTCTTTTTTTTTCCCCTTTAAATGGCATACAACTCTACAAAACAAAAAAAAAATAACAGATAGCTATACAGATTTTAACTCAACTCAGGAATAAATTAAAAGCTCAAAATAACAGAAAATCCCAAGACTTTCCTTACTTCCTCCATTTTATCAGTAACCAAACAGAGAACCACTTACACAGTAGTTTCTTAAGCAAAATTCTAAAGCAATCCCTAACAAAGAAACAGAAAAGTTCAAGCAAAACCCACAAATTTAACAAAAAAAATTTTTGAAACAAATCTAAACCAAACCCAGATGCTAGAAACCACTTATTTACACAAAAATCAAAAAAGAGCACCCAAAATAAAGCCTTACATTACTTCCTTTCCATACTTCGAACACGCGCTTTGCCATGACAGTAATCCACACAAGTCTCCTCCACTTTTCTTCAACTACTACTAGTACTAGTACTACACAGGCAAAGAGTCGAACACTTCCAACTAGCTCTTGCTTCTTCTCTTCTCATTACAAAATTCATTCGAAAAAGGAAACCCACAAGAATAAATCAATCAATCTCACATAAGCCATGACAGTACAGCACACTATACTCATTTATTGAATTTTAAATAAAAATAGCTTTTGGGTTTTGGAAGAAAAAAATTAGCTCCGGGCCTCCTCTCTCTCTGCTTTTTTTTTGAAATTGTTTTTTCTAAACTGTAGGAGTAAGTGAAATTCTTAATTCACCGTGAGGAGCAGGAGGAGGATATATTGGGATAATAAATAAAATCTATTCATTAGTTTCGCCTTCCCCGACCTCTTAATCTAACGTCACATTTTCTGATCGGATACTGCAATTACTAATTTACCCTTAGCAGTCAGTCTGATGGGATTTTGAAATTCGCTTGCTAGTACTGATTTTGTGCGACGAAAGTACTAATTCGACCCTCGCTTTCATATAGTATTATAGTTGTGGGGTCAAGATGATGCGGCAAAATATTAACGGTAATTAAATGTACCGTTTCGGGGTTTTTTTACACTAACTTAACTGTGAGGGTGTTTGGAGAAGCATAGCTATTGTTTTTTAAAATAATATATATTTTTTTATTTTTTAAAATAATATATTTTTAATATAATCACATTGAAAAAATCTAAGAAATTAAAAAACAAACATTGAAAACTTTTAAAAAATATTTTTTTCCAAAGAACTTTTAAAATACAAGGTCTCTTGCTGCTTTTGTTTTGTTTTGTTTTGTTTTTAGATAAAAAAATTTAAGTATTTTTTTATTTTAAAAAAATATTAATTTAATATTTTTTTAATTGTTTTGATATATATTAATATTAAAAAATAAAAAAAACTTTCTTAAAGAGGTATTTTACAACATAATTTCAAGCACGACTTTGTTACAAAAATATCACTTATTACCTAATATATATTTGTTTTTTTTATAAATTTACTTTTATATCAAACAAACATTCTCATATTTTATTTATGTTTTATTTTATAAGTGTTTATTTTTATTATTATATAATTAAATAACAAACAAACTCAGTGGAGTATATCATTCGAATTGTGAAGTTGCTAGGTTAAGTAAAATCAATCGATTGAGCCGGGTTTAATAATAAAATTAAATAAATTCCAAAAACCTTGATGCGATTCTAGTTCAGAATCCTTTTTTTTTATTCATGCAACAAGGCATCTGAAACTAGTTATTTATCTTTTTTTTTAAATAAAATAAAAGATGAGCAGTACATGAGTTGGTGTGGAATCTTTTAAAAACAGAAAACTTGTTGAGGGTAAAAAGGACAAATAAGAATAATTTACGATTAAGCTCTGACATGTGATCATGGAATGATTAACAGGCTGGCTTTAGAAATGAGAAAGATTCCCAAGGGATGCCTATTACCTCCAACTACAGATGCTCTCTTTCCAGGATGTTATTTCAGGTGTTTGTGGTTTTCATTAAAATTATTTTTATTTTAAAATATATTAAAATAGTGTTGAAATTTTTAATCTGACAAAGGGAAACTCACATCAGGTTTTTTTTCCTTCTTGCCTTTAAATTTCCAATAAAAACATATATGATCGTGGTAAGGGTTTTTTTATTTCAGATTAATTTTAGATTCTAAGTATGTTTTTTGAAGGCCATAAATGGTTCTGGCAAGTCTCATGTGATGTTTTTTTTTAGTAAATAATGGATTGAATATTTGGTTTTTAGAATTAAAAATTATTAACCTGTTTTTTCTGCCGTCAAACATGTCGTTTTTTTTTCTTTCAAAAATACATGGGGGCGGGTGACATGTCTTCTACCCCATTTGAAAAGAAAAAACTCAGCCATGCAGCCCTAACAAAATAGATCAGACAAACAAACTTGATTTTCTAAACCTAATAACATCTACCTTTTTTTTAAAAATAAAAAAAATATTTGTTTGTTTGTTTGTTTTTATATGAATACAACTTTTATTTTATTTTATCTTGAGATTTTTCTTTAATGATGAATTTATTTTTATTATTCATTTAGGTTTTAAAGATAATTTTTTTTATTCATCTATAATATTTTTTTTATCGTTTGTATAGATAAATTTTTACTAAGATTTGTTTAACTGCAAAAACATGTAAAAAAAAAAACAGTGTATATAATATTTTTTGTCTTAAAAATAAATATTTGACCCGACTCTCGGGTGAAGTGTCTAGTTAGTAGTTTATATATGTAATAGGTAAAGAAAATAAATAATTACGAAAAAGAGGTCAAAAGTTCAATACAGTAGAGAAAAAAAAGACCTTGTGCGACTAGGATATAATGTCCTTTTTAAATGCCAGGATATTATGAGGTGGGGGCATTCAATTAACTGCCACCAATACTTGAAAAAAAAAGAAGTCTCGAGGCAGAAATGAGTCCCCAATGTTTCCGACGATGTCAAAGATGCATAAGAATTGTCTATGGATAGAAGATATTAGTGCAACTCTCACACTTGCTGTCCACTTTGATTCGCTAGGAATGCGTCTGAGATGTGTTTTTTTTAAATATATTTTTAAATTTTAATTGAAATTAATTTTTTTTGTGTTTTTAGATTGTTTTAATATACTGGTATCAACAATAAAATTTTAAAAATAAAAAATTTTTTTTTTATATAAATAATTATCAGAATTCTAAATATTTATTTATGTAATATTTTGGAACAAGTTATCATATGCCTTTATTTGCTCGCACGATGTTATTTTCCTCCAACGGATCGACTTTTGCTCCTAATTATTTATTTTCATCGCTAGTTTACGGATCTGATTAAATCTCAATTACGGTACTCTTAAAGGCAATCACGGGGGATTTATTGTTTGGAAATCTGTAGAATCCACACGCACGCTTCGCAAACACTTGAGTGCTTAACCCTCGTATCTTTTGACGAGAGATGCTTTTAAAGCATAAACCTGATAAAGTTTCTTTTTAAAAATATTATTTTTTATAAACAATATAAATATATCAAAAATATAAAAAAATAAAAATTCTTAAAACATGATTAAATAGACGTTCCATGATTTTGGTTGACAAATGCAGACATCCAAATAAGTTGTTCATGTTTTTTCTGCAAGAATGATCGATTTCTTTCGAACAATGACGATGTTGTTCGAAAGAAACTTTACCGACCAAGGATGTCATGTGGCATAAATTACAGCTTTGACATCTACAGATTCTACACATCAGGTCGCCCACCGTCCCGGCTCTTTTAAAATAGCAATTTGGATCATTAAACTCCTAATCTAAATCATTTGATCATAAATAATATTTTTTTAGAAAAAAACTTGAAGTTTATCTTTCAACAATTAATTATTAAAAAATAAAATAAAAAATAAAATAAAAAATAAACATACAAATGGATTAAAAATAGCAATTATAAGAGAAAAAAAAGCTTAAGCATGTCCAACTTAAAGATTAAATTATGAGATTGAGATTACTATATAAAATGAAAAACATAAAATCTATTTAGCAAAAAATAACGTAGAATTATGAGATAGAAAAAGAAAAACCAGGTTTTTTTATGTCACCCCTTGATTGAAAACATTAAATATGAAAAAAAAACATGAGGATTGAATCTCAATAAATCAAATATTAAATAGTGAAAAAAAATCAATTATATAAAAACAATAATTAAAAGCCAAAAAGAAGTATGTGCCTACCCATATTAATCTGTCAGATTCATGGAAAGATTTATTAAACTGGGATGGCCATATAAAAAAAGAAAATAAAGAAAACCATGAAGTGTTTTTTTATATAAACAAAATCACCGTCGAGTAATAAAATCAAAAAAAAAAAATAAGTAAAAAAATGTCCATTAAAAAAATGCACCGTCTCTGGAGAAAACAAATGCTACTAACAATTAATCGACACGACAAAAAAACTTTTTCACCACCATATAACATGTCATGTGTCACTAAAAATCACAAAACCTTCTAACTATTTGATATGAATATTATTCAATATTTTTCATTTTTAATAATAAAAAATTATTTATTTACCCATCCAATTATAAATAAATTTTCAAGATAAAAATACAAAAATACCCCAAATTAATTGATTAATTAGGAAGATATGTGGAGTAACAATAAGCACATGAATGTTCTTTCTTTTGATTTTAAGCTTGTGTTTTAATTAATTAATTAATTAATAAATATAAATTTTACAACTGTTTGATATTGTGATTAAAATTATTTTTTATAATAATTTTTGTTTAGAGATACATTGAAATAATATTTTTTATTATTTAAAAATTATTTTTACACCAGCACATTAAAATATCTAGAAACACTAAAAACATTTGATTTAAAACAAGAAATAAAAAAAAATATTATTTTTTAAAAATATTTCAAAAATACAATATAAAAAAAAAATTAATCTAGATACTTTCAAACACACCATGAAAACTGCATTTGAAGGCCAAATAACACCATAAGCATTGCCATATTATGGCAAATGACATAATACTTGTGATATGTATAGCAAATTTTGAATTTAAGTCGGGACATGATTTTTTTTATAAAATACTGATATAATTAAAGTTTTATTTATTTATTTATTTAGATCTATAAAGTATAGTTTACATGTATAACTTGCATAAAAAAAAACATTGTGGCAAATCCTCTTGCTTGTTAGCGCGTATTTTCACGCTCTATATATTTTTCGCCCAGTTCATTCAATACAGTCACCACTCACCACTTCTATATATATAAAAAAAACCTTTAATAAAATTATTGTTTTAGCACAGCTCCCAACCTGGAGTTAGAGGGCTCTTATATTATTCTACAATTTTATTTATTTTAATAAAGTTGAAATTACTATAATGTCATATAATTAAACAAGACTTGTACGAAGACTCCTCGTTACAAGGAAAGCATAATCTCAATTTGTATTTATATATTAACTTCTCAACTTCGGTAAAATAATTCACCAGATTATTAAATAAATACACAAACACTTAATATATATATTATTTTTTAAATATTATAGATTTAATAATCATAATAATAAAATATAATTAATAATTCAAGTAAATTAGACACTTGTTTTTATTCTCTCATCAAACTAATTGTAATTCCATCACAAACTAAATCTATACGTGAAGGCCTCTGCAATCCTTTGACTATTTGATCGAGGAACAACATCTAGTAAAATATCATTCGAAATAAAATTAAAATTGCAGGATAAAAGTTATATTATGATATCATTTTAATATATTTATTTATATTTTAATATATTTTTGAGATTTTTAGATTATAATAAATAATCTCCACCCTTCTCTCTCTCTCCAGAACCAACGAGAGAGAGATGAGCATGCGCATCGATTTGCGAGTGTTGTTTTATCTTTTTTATTCCTCTACTTCTCTTATCTCTGGTCAATAATTAATTTTGCTTGTGAAATAATACATCACTGGTATGAGTGATAATCAATTGCTGCTTCACAGGATCTCCTGATCTGAAAAAAAAATGCATGAAACGCAATCTCAGAAGCTTGTTCAATTTGCTTCTTCTAAGCGACATTTTATGGTGGGTCCATAACAATTGAAACTTCGATTTATACGATTACCAAACAATGAAAAAATCATTTTCCCTTAAAACACTGTATGGAATGTAATACCTACAATATATTTTTATTTAAAAATATATTTAAATAATTTTCTTTATCATCAATGCATTGAAATTATAATAAAAATATGAAAAATATAAATTTAATATTTTTTTCTCGCTAAATGAATTTTAAAATCACATCTAATAAAAAAACGAAATATAATTTCTATTCAGAATTAATAACTTATTAACATTCCTATATTATATTTTGGCGTGAAAAAACAAAATCTTTTTACCCGCGACTGAGCGTGGTTATCTACAGCTGGTAATCTCTAAACTACGCAGAAAAAATATCAAGAAAACGTAGAGCCCCAATTCCCACATTTTCATTCCAATCAATTTTCGAAAGAAACAAAATTGAAACAAATAGCAAGAGTGTGAGGTCTACTTCCATGGAAAATCTGTGGTGTCAAGTGGGTGAAGGAAGCAGTAATGTAAGGGTTTCTGAAACTTCAATTCTCTGTTCTCTTCAATCTGAACAAATTTTTAATGTTCTTAGCTTCTGGTTCTAATCAGTGGGTCTGTTTTGAATTAAGATCTTGTTTTTCTCTTTAAGAAATTGAATTTTGTTAAGTGAGTAGGTCTTTCTTGGTTTCTAAGAAACGGGGGACACGGGTAGGGGAAACTGGGTTTTTGGGTATTTCGATTTATACCATCATTTCTCTCTAAATTTCTAGAATTTAACTCGATTCAGGAAGCAATTGAGTTGAGATTGATTATTGAATGGAGCATTGAATGATTGTATTGGGAGCAAAAGAATAGTTGTCCTGTTGGATTATTAGCTTAATTTGTACAAAAAGTGATGGAGACCTTATGTGACATATCAGAGTGAAGTCTGCGATCCGGTTTTCTGGAGATGGCATTTACTGTTTTGCTTTTATTTCTGTGCTGGATTTTGGACTTCCAAAGCATATTATTTCTAATGAGTCAGATATGGCTATCGAATTGCTGTCCCTTGTTTTAGCATCTGATTGCATCACAGTATCATTCATTGCATGTTTCAACTCTCGAAAGCCGTGATATTGTTTCTGGCACTACATGAATGTTTTGTACCCCAAGTGCGTGTTCACATGCAACACACACTTGTATCTGTGAGTAATTTTGTTATTGTTAAACTCTAGCATCGGCATGAATTTCTTACAGTCTGATTGTTTTATTTATTTCACTGCTGTTAAAGCACCTGGAGAATATGAGATTGATGAAATAAGAATTTAAGCTTAGAATTTCTGCTATAAATTTGAATTACTTTTGTACATGCTTTAAGGAATCGATCAAATCTCAGATTCTATGAAGCTCATGGGTTGAGTTCTTATTGAACTTTATGAAGCTCATGGCCTGGGTTGAGTTCTTATTGAACTTTATGAAGCTCATGGGTTGAGTTCTGATCTGTCACGTGTGACTGAACATGCAATCACTAAAAACTACTGAGTGAATCTTTATATGAGGAATATGAGCTAATAACACCATATAAACTTAGGTAAACAAAAGTGCATCAACTTTTAAAAATCTTTGGATGTTAATAACTATTGAAAGTAGTGATTGTTCTGTTGTGGATTAGTCATTGAAAACAGCCTTCTTACCTGATCATATATTTGTCTTGTTTTATTATGAGATGGCTATGTATATGCATCTGAAGAGACAATGTCTTGTTTTGAAGGATCAATGGACCAAAGAACTGCCACATTATGAGCATATTGAACGAAATGATTTTTTATATCGAAAGTAAGACATCATCTTCTTTTCATTTTATTTTACTTTCTACTGTTCTAATTGCTGAATTTAATTTTTAACCATCTATTTTATTTCCATCTTATCTCTAGAAAATTGAATGCAGCGTCTTTTAATTTCAGTAATAGGGTTAGAAAATGTACAGATTCAATTGCCTTGTGCCTTTGCATTCAAATGTGGAGCTAGGTTTGTGTTTGTGATTCCCTCCCTCTCTCATGAAATTCAACTTTTAGTATTATCATATTAGTGTTTTCCTGTTTTGCTTTCTTTGTGGAGGACCCGGACATGTCAAATTCTTTTCCAATTTTAGTTTGCTTCCACATTTTTGTTTAGTCTAGTTGGAATTTGTTGAGCTTGTACATTTTTGTTGGGGCTTCACTCTAGGATTTATGTGCATTTTGTCCACTGAAATCTGTTGATTTGCTTTCTTGATTGCTTTTGTAGACATAAGAAACAGAAGGAAGAAGACATTTCCATCTGTGAATGCAAGTTTAATGGCAATGATCCTGACAGTGCTTGTGGGGAGAGGTGCCTGAATTTATTAACAAGCACAGAGTGCACGCCTGGATATTGCCCTTGTGGTGTCTTTTGCAAGAATCAGGTTACATCAATACTGCGTATCTGCATCATTTCTATAAACCCCAAGGATTACTGTATCCCAGTACCTTTTCGGGTGCACATGTACTTAACATACATACTCTTGAAGTTTTTATCCTCCATTTTTATAGACTACACGTTACAGTAATAAAATGTCGCACGCTTCTTTGTTTATTATGGACTATTATGTTCAATATGCTGCCATTGTTTTAATAATTTCATTGAGTTGGCCCAGTCAAACATTAAGAGAGAATAACTGTACAATGCCTACATTCGCTGTGATTGAGCTTTCTTACTTTCTATTCAAATAGCTCTCCTTTTTCTTTCTCCTAAAAGAAAAGGAAAAATGTGTTAGTTTTCATTTAAAGAAATTTTTATTGTTCATATTCCACGCAAACCCACTCCTGTTTGTAAGCATTGCCCTGAGGTGCGATGCTTATCCACATGCCCTCTTCAATGCCTCTTGTTTTTCTTCATGATCTTTCAAGGTCTTTCCATAACATCTGAAAGTTTCTCTCAAGTATAAGACAATTCTTGTTGCGGGGAAGCTCATCAATCCAACGTGCCAATGAGAGTAGTTTTCTCTACTATTGATGTCAAATTTGAGTAACAATATGCTCCACTTGCAGCCTTGCTTGAACAATGACTTTCTCATCAGGGAAGGTTTGCACACAACAAAATTAAAGTCAACTTTAAAATTTGAATCATAGCAAAAGAATCATACATCACCAAGGAAGCAGTGGGTCTAGATCATAGATCAGTTCTCATATCATTTGTAATAACTCTGGGTCATTCAAATCTTATTGACATGGAACGTGGCGCGTATGATTCTTAATTCTTCACATAATATCTCGATAATGGCACCCTTACAAAGTTTGATGAACCTATGAGGTTTCTTGTTCAAACATTACTGAAACTAACCCTTTTCTTTTCTTGCTTTTTTTGTTATGTTTCTGTTTGATGTTACAGAGATTTCAGAAGTGTGAGTATGCCAAAACCCAGTTGTTTAAAACTGAGGGCCGTGGGTGGGGTCTTCTCGCTGATGAGGAGATAAAGGTGAGAATGATCTACCCGGGATGAGCTCTTGCAATCATTTTTAGAATTTATTCCCTTGGGTGGATTCTCTTATAATTTGTTCTCTGTTATTAGCCACTTCAAGGCAAGGACAAGAAATTTATTCTACTTACTAAATTTGCACATGAGTAAAATATGGAGGTGGTCTGTCAGTAATGAGTATCTAATGCGTGTCAAGGAACCATTACTAATTGATAACATAATTTGTCCTAATATTTCTGCCTATATGTTATCATGCAATGGGTGCAATTATGCTTAGAGCCCTCCTTTTCTAAGTAATGCAGGCAGGACAATTTATTATTGAGTACTGTGGAGAGGTAATATCGTGGAAAGAAGCAAAGAAAAGATCCCAAGTTTATGAAAATCAAGGTATAATGAATTTCATCATAGATATGTCTGGATCACTTTTCAAGGTAGCTTTATCTTTTCACATGGCTTGATGCAGGAATCAAAGATGCATTTATCATTTCACTGAATTCCTCTGAGTCTATCGACGCCACTAAAAAGGGAAGCCTTGCAAGGTTTATAAATCATTCATGGTGAGTGTCTCGGATCAGAAGGTTTTTCTACTTGTTTTAGATGTTTCTTGGTTTCACATCCCTGTTTGGTTTTTGAACTGACTTTGACTTGTAACTAAAAAACAAATTGTAGCCAGCCAAATTGCGAGACAAGAAAGTGGACTGTTTTAGGGGAAATAAGGGTTGGAATATTTGCGAAGCAAAACATTTCTATTGGAACTGAACTGGCATATGATTATAATTTTGAATGGTACGGTGGTGCCAAAGTTCGCTGCCTCTGTGGTGCAGTCAACTGTTCTGGGTTTCTCGGGGCAAAATCTCGTGGTTTTCAGGTAAACTTTCAAATGGAAAATCTGGATTTAGAGAGAATTTGGCATTATTTGACCATATTTTGATTTGAAACTGAAGTTTTACTGAAAGTCAGTTTCATATATTTTGATAAATATTGTAGCAAATGTGTTAACAACTTTTTTTGAATCTGTTTTTCGTTTTAGAAATCTCATGTTGTGAGTATTGTTCCTTGCCTTATGTTTTCTTTGTTCTGCTGATCTTTGATGAGCATCAACAATGATGTGGTTCTAGAACTTCTGATAAACTTCTCTCCTCATGTTCAACAGGAGGATACTTATCTCTGGGAAGATGATGATGACAGGTAATGTATTCTTATTTATGATGCATTGTGTAGCAAAAAAAAATCATTTTTATTTGTTAGGGGTTATCATAGTTTTGTTGAATTATTTTGGCACACTTGTAGAGGCAGCTTTTAATCTTTATTCCTCATAACATTTGAAATCATCTTTGAGGAACTTGCCTTTTATCCTTCCCTGCTGATTCAGATGGGATAAGTTATTATCAATTTGTGTGAATAGTGACAGTCAACACAACAAGGACAAGAGTGCTTAGTTTAACTGGTTTAGTTGCTACCACTCACCTGCATCCAGTAGCAAGGACAATTCTTCCATCTATGGTTGACCTGTAGTGACCAATATTACCCAGTAATTTACAATGTGCAATAGAATCTAGCCTTGTTTTTTTGCGTGCTGCATCTCAATATTGTTCCTATCCATATTTACAAGGCACCCCTGTTGCTCTTGATAGATCTGCTATTCCTTGTCAGGAAATCATAGATAAAATAACAGTTATATTGTTTTGTAATTGGCTATTTCATACATTAAGGTGGAAATGCTGATATAAATGCTAATTTGTTTTGTATTCTGTCCAATGACTACAAAATTGGACCTTTTTTCTTCCCTTCCTGTGAAAAACTGTTCGTGTGGTAGCTTGCAAAGAGAAAATATTCTGCCAAAGTCTAGGTTAAGTGTCAGCAATTTTAAGATTTGAATAAAATGAAAATATGTATACACCTGCTCTTGAATCTTAAAGAAATTATCATCACAGAACAAAAACTTTTTCATATGTGCTTGTACTATTACCCAGAACTTACTGCTAGCTTTATTATCCGGCTAAGGCATGCCCTTGGACTACATCTTTTTGACAAACCATTCATATGGAATGTACTTTGTTACCATATTTACTTCAAAATGATATTTGGACACAGGTATTCAATTGAGAAAGTGCCACTATATGATTCTGCGGAAGATGAACCTTCCTCCAAGTTCCTAAAAATTGCAAACTCTGATTCTGAATATGATATTGGTGGGAAAATTGAATATTCAACAGTGTTGAATTTTGATGTGGGATCTGAACAACCCTTGGAATCCACTGTTCTTAGTGTTCAACCACTTGATTCGTTTCCAATGGAAGGCGTGGTTATGAATGCTGTAAAAGTTGAATCTAATGAAGAGACAGCATTATATTCCCAAGGTACTCCACAGTCATTTGCACCAAAGAATGCGATGATATCTCGCATCCGAAGTAATAGTGCATGCCGGAATTACCACATTGTATCAGGGCCCGGTACCAAAGAAACGATCAAAGCAATATTCTACTGGAAAGTTGAAACATTTGATTCAAAAGCAAGTTGATGCAAAGCATGTTACTAAACTCTTAGCAGTGAAAGAAGCTCAAGAGGAAGTGCTCACCTATGAGGTACGGGTATATTTATGTACTTGTACGTATATACATGCATGTGTCCCCACACATTTGTAATTAAACTATTTTTTGCAAGAAAGGTGGAGATGATTCCCATCCTTGCATTCATTACGATGGCTTTAGATTAAAACCAACAAGGCTGATTAATTTCCTCATTAGGCTTTGGCATGTTAACTTCAGCAGACCATGGATAGGTGATTTACATTAAAACTAAAGCATGGTTAAAAGGAAGCAGGGGCATTTATGGAGTTTTAAAAGGTTGCTAAAATAATATTGTGAGAACTTGAGCACATGTGGATATACTAGGGTCAAGAACTAAACTTTATTACTGTAGAAAAACTATAGGATGCGCATTTTATATCCAAACCAAAATATATGATGCAAAAGGTAAAGCGTTAAAAAATACAGGATACAAAGTGCTATTAGAGCAAAGCTGATGAATGTTTCTTGGGGGCTTTGTAGAATTGAAACTTCCATGTCGTCCTCTGTATTATACAAAGCTCTTATGATGAAGTAGGGAGTGAAGGACTTGAGAACAAACCTAAAAACATCATGCTTTTTCATTTTAGATGTTAATCACGTTCATCATAATTATAACGGGGATAGACACTGTATCCACCTAACTGCTCTGATGAAATCGGTATCCAGCTTCATGTAACCTTTTTCTTGCAGAGCATCAGTGCTTGAACTAATTTTGCTGTGTTTCATTATGATTTCCTCTCTGTTAGTAACATATATATGTGCGCGTCGGACATGCATGCATCAAGGATGCAATACGGCTTCCTTTTTCTTATGTATAAAGCTTTTTACTGGCGCAGGAAATGAAAAACGATGCAGCCTCCGAACTTTCCTTGTTGTACAATGAAATAAGACCCAGTGATCGAAGAGCATGAGAGGGATAGCCAAGACAGTGTACCTACCGCTGTTGCTGAGAAATGGATACAGGTATGCTGCACGAAAATTAAAGGCAGAATTTGATCTTTATTCCTCCATTATCAAGAATATTGCTTGCACTCCACAGAAGACACTTGAACAAGCACGACCTTCTGAAGAACCTGGTAATGATAATGAAGTCAAGTATCTAGGATACTGAACATGTTGACAGCCGTTTCAACAAAAAAATAAAATTGCTAGATGACATGATATCTTCTTGCCTCTCATCCTTGATACCATGTATACTAAAATTCTTTCCTTGGACGATGGACCCTGTCATTAGTTACAGGATTTGGATTCTTAAAACGTGGAAAGAAAGGAAAAGGTTTTTCTAGAGAAAAGAATCGAGACACATGGGGCCAAGACACTTGTTTCTTCGGTTTAAATGTCTTGTTTTTCATTGTATTTCAAAAGTATTTTAAAAAAAAATTGATTTTTTTATTATTTTAAATTAATGTTTTTTGATGTTTTTAGATTATTTTTGTTTGTAAATGCATTTCTGAATTAAAATTATTTTCAAAAACAACCTCAACTGTTTATTTTTTTTTCCTGCAAGGTACATGTTCTCATTAGTTGCATAAACTTTAGAATTTCTTCTGTCGGAATAAACCCATTTAAAAATTTATAGTTCTTAGGATTAAAAGGTATTATCATTTACTAATCAATTATAAAGAAGAGAATAGAAATCTCGTATCAACATTTATGGATTAATAATTATATGGAACTACTACTAATAAAAAAAAAGTATTGGGATTCGTAATAATATTCATCATTTTTTATTATAAATTTTTATTGACCATTATATTCTTAAACCAAGCAAATTAGCTACACCAAATTAGCCCATATTTATTTGCTATAAAAAGAAATAGAGGTGTATAGCTCTCTTGCAAACGATTAAATTATAATGTCGTGTGGTGGGGTGCTTTACACAATTCATATATATGGTTGGTGCTAGCCCTGATAAAATAGTCTTTACTCTCATATAGTCTTGGTCTTACCACCACAACGCTCCGATTCATATCTCGAAGTATTTCCTTTTTATAAAAAAAATTAATTTTTCAAAAAACAAAAAACCACCAACGCCGTAAAAAAAATACCCAATTTAACATCATAATCAATGATCAATCAATCATGGTAGGACCCAATCTGAAAATACTAAATAACCATTTTAAATAAAGTTTATATTATTTTCTATTCAACCCATCGTCTTCCGCCCTCTACACAATCCTCTGCCCACACCTGCCCTTACCTTCCCTGGTCGACTTCTAAACCCTGGAAAATTTCTTACACTAGAAACCACCACTCTCTCCAAATGGGCGTCGCTCTAGCAGTCGTCCTTGCCGCCTTTGGCAGCGTCTTCCTCTTAGCAATGATCCTCGCTTTCATCGTCTGCGTCTGCAAGTTCACCAAAAACCGCGACTATGGACGCCGCCTCCACCACCATCAGATCAGAACCGTTTCAAACCCGGAGCTCTCCTCCGTAAAAATGGACGAAAGCGCCTCCTTCGACCCGACTATAAACCGGATCTCCATGGAAGAGCTAAAAGTCTCCACCAAGAACTTCTCCACCGATTTAATCATCGGCGATGGCAGTTTTGGCATGGTTTATAAAGCTGCACTCTACAACGGCTCTACGGTTGCTATTAAAAAGCTTGACCCGGACGCCTTTCAAGGTTTTCGTGAGTTTCGCGCCGAGATGGAGACACTAGGTGTGTTACGCCATGGAAATATCGTCAAAATTCTCGGGTATTGTGTTTCGGGTTTGGACCGGGTTTTAATCCTGGAGTTCGTTGAAAGAGGAAGTCTTGACCAGTGGATCCACGACACATCATCATCAAATAACGAATATTCAGAGGATAAGTTTCCATTATCCTGGGAGACGAGGATCAAGATAGTCCGAGGTGTGGCCAATGGGCTTGTTTATTTGCATGGGCTTGATACTCCCATTATTCATAGGGATATTAAGGCCAGTAACGTTCTCTTGGATTCGAGCTTTGAGGCCCATATCACTGACTTTGGGCTTGCCCGTAAAATCGATTCGCTGCACTCGCATTTGTCGACTCAGGTTGCGGGCACTTTGGGGTACATGCCACCGGAATATAAAGAAGGTGTCACCGGAGCAACGGCGAAGGCAGACGTCTACAGTTTTGGGATTTTGATGTTCGAGGTTGCGACCGCAGAGAGGCCGAATTTGCCCAAGATGATGGAGAAGAAAGAGATGGGGCTGATCGAATGGGTTAGGAAAATGTTGGCGCAAAATCGTCATATGGAAATCTTGGATCGTAATATGCCCAGGGAGGGTTTGAGTGGAGACGAAGTCAACGAATATTTTAGAATTGCTTCTTTGTGTACAGAGGAGATTATGGTAGATAGGCCTGCCATGAGTGAAGTTGTGGATTTGTTGAATAAACTTTCAACGTAAAATTGGATTTTGTAAACATTTGGATTAGTTTTTGTCATCACCATATGTGCTATAGGGCTTCGAATCAGAAAAGTTCCACCAAGTTCTTTTGCAGTGACGTTAAGGGAATCCTTCCCTGCATAAACAATTCCTTAAATTAGGTTCTTCAAGATATATATATATATATATATATATATATATATATATATATATATATATATATATATATATGTGTGTGTGTGTGTGTGTGTGTGTGTGTGTGTGTGTGTGAATATTAGACGAAAATAAGAATAAAATGTAACTTGTGCACATAAAAAAAACACCTATCGATTTCTTTCATTTTCTCACAAACTAAAATAAATTTCACCTCTAATTTAAAAGGAAGGAAAAATTAATTATTTTCAAAAAAACAAACACCCATGTAGCAAGTAAATAAAACTATGAACACTCGATTAAAGATAATATAAAATGTTTGTACATATTCTGCATGTACATCAGCATGCTAACATCAATTTAATGAATTCTAACAAAAATATTTCATCATGAAATATAAATAAAAATCTATAGACTTAAATAACACAAATAAATATTAATAGTCTTAAATTAAAACAATAAAAAAATTCATTAACCAAAAATATCATTGACTCTTTACATTCTAGTATTGACAAATTGTTGGGCACCAAATGGAATAATATAATGACTAATAGTGTTTTGGGATGCTAATTTAATCCAAACTTTATTCATCTAATTTTAATTTAAATGGATTAAAAAAAATTATATAGTTATTTTATTTGATAGATAATAAATATGTATGAATATTATTAAATGTAACTTGAAACCTGATTTAAAATGAATTCGATATATACATATGTATTATATAAATGTAATGGAACAACCTTATCATTTTCGTCATTGATTAGTCAGTTGAATGCATGTTTTCCAAAAAAACATCTTTGATAATGTTATCAAACTCAACCAAACTTATTGAGTTAATATAATGATTTGGTTTTGTGGGCTAATTGAATTTCAAATTAAATCGGTAAAAAATCACTTGATATGACCCAACAAGCATCACGGGAGTACTTGTGACTTGGTCAAGTCTACTAAAACCATTTTTTTATAAAATAAAATAAAATAAAAACAAAGTTGATTTAATGTTTTTTCATATATATATATATATATATATATATGGATGAGATTGATTTACATGTCAGACAACAGTTAGAATTATTAACGAAATATGTATTGTTTTTAATCTAAACTTCATCTTTTTAAGCATCTCTGTTGTTTCAATGAAGTCATATCTGTAAAAAAAAAGCTATAAGTACTATTTTGTAAATAAAAACCTATCATGATTGTCGCGACGATGATTTTTTTGCACTTTGCTCCCCGCCATTCCCCAGATTTGGGGGGACAACGGCGTGGGATGAAAATAGAGGGTTGTTTTATAGTCGTAAAAATTACGACTATAATTATTAGGAGTCGCTACCTAGTATTAAGGTCACTACGAACCTATTGGTCTGAGTGCACCCTATTTAAGGTAAGCTGCATTGTTGTTTGATTGTTTTTCTAAGTTAAAAATTTTGCACTACATTTTCAAAAACCTTTTTTTTCTGCGGGTGTACTTTACAATTTAATTTTACACCACGGTTAAAATTCTTCTTTTATCTACGAATGTACTTTACAATGTAATTTTACACCGTAGTAAAAACGCTTTTTTATCTGCGGGTGTACTTTACAATGTAGCTTTACACCCTAAATTGATAAAACAAAATGATATTTTTTTTTGATATTTTGGCCAAATTCCAACGGATAATCATAAATTGGTTACGATATCCAATTTTTGTTAAAAATATGAGAAAGATGCAACATGTATTTTTTACTAAAAATATGCTTGGAAAACCTTAGAATTCAGCCATATGCACGAAAACAACATATATTTTTTTTTAAACGCATTTTTTTGTTTTTTTTTAAATTAAAAAAATCGGGTTGGGCTTGACCCAACTAAATGGGACGGCCCAGCCAGCTAGGTTGGGCCGAGAGAGGCCATCCCAAAAGGGCAAACAACAAAAAATAAAATAAAAAAACTCAAAACACGTGCATGAATTAATTCACTGCACTGTCACGTGAACAGTGATTTGGTGGTCGACCGACCACAATGAGAGGATCACCTGCCGCTGCCATCGGGTAGAGGATGTCTAGGTGGTTCTCCCTGTCGTGGTGGCGTCGAAAATGGTGGCCCGTGGTGGCCGGTAGGGGCGTTGGAAGTCGTAGGGTTGTGTTGTCGTTCGCCCTTTGTTCTTTGTTGCTCGTCGCCAGAGAAGAAGGATGATGGCTGGGGAGATATTGGCGCTGAGAAGGAGGATCTTCTGGTACGAGGAGCTGGCCAGAGGAGTGAGAGAGCTGCAGCTGCCTGCTGGTTTAGAGAGAGAGGGAACTTGCAGACCGAGAGGGAGAGAGAGAGTTGTTGACGTCGGAGTTGGGGAAGAAGATAGGTGGCTTCCACTGCGTGTCTTCGTCTTCTTCGTGCAACAAACTGTCAAATTTCAATCTTTTCTCCTCTGTTCTCCCTTCAGTCCCCTTGGTTCAGTCCCCGTTCCTCCCTCTATTAAGTTTTCTCTTGTTTTTCTTCTTGTTCTCTCTGCGTAAATTCTCCCCCTCTCTGCGTGATTTTTTTGGCTTTGTTGCGTAAAATTTGTTGGGTTTTTTTTGTATCCTTCTTCCCTATGTAAAACTCTCCCTTTTTACGTGAAATTACGCTCAGTTTTTTTCTCCAGTTTCTCCTCCCCCTTTCATGCAGCGTCCATGGTTGCTATATATAGGGGAACTTGATCTGCCATGGTGGCTGAAACACTGTGGTTGTCGTTGGTGTGGCCGCCTGCAACAACAGCGTGGTGGCTGTTGGCAGCGACACAGGTGGGATGTCGGCGGCATGCATGTGGCTGGTCGGTAGGCGTGCAAATAAAGGCAGTGGCGGGCCGTTGTTTTGGAAGGAAATGAAAATGCAATTTGGTCCTTCAATTTGCAATCGTTCTAATTGCACCCCCAATTGGCTTTGAACTTTTAATTTTGTGCAATTGTACTCGCGTCAGAAATTCAATGTTAGCCTTAAATGTGCACGCCCTTTTTATTCTGGTCCTTGGCTTCTGATTTATACAATTCAACCCTTTAACCATTAATTTCTCAATATCTTCGATTTAGCTCCTAACTTCGCATAATTGGCTTGGAAAAAAATTCAATTCGGTCTCCGAAAACTCCAAACTTCTCAACTGAACCCAAACTAAGCTTGAGAACTTGATTTTTTCATCAATCAAACCCTTAATTAATTTGATAAGACCAATTTAAAGTATAATTAAGTCATTTCACTTAATTAAATCCTTCAATTGGATCCTAAATTAATTCTCAAACATAATTACACTTCTAAATTGGTCGACGATTAAATTAAATCAACCCGTAAAAATATAATTATATCGCTCGACTTAATTTTTACACAGATTTATCCAATGATAAATTATTTTTGCCTTAAATCTGTATTTTCCTCTATTTTTGGGGACAAAAGAGATATAATTAGACTCTCCAAAACAATCAAAATTTGCACATTGATTTTTCTACCAACGCCGACCTCTTTTATTTTATTTTTGTTATTTTTGGGTTGATTTTGGGGAGTAACCCAAAAATTGGGTTACGACAATGATCTCACAGGCAAGTTTAAAAATAAATATTAAAATAATATATAAATATTTTGTATACTATTTTATTTTAACCTATAAATGCCTAACAAACACACCTTTAGAATCTTAATAGACTAATTTTTCAACTTATAACACCTTTAAATTAGTTAAAAAACACAAAATTAAAATGAAAATTCTCTATCATGATTTGATTATTCTGACAATATAAAAGCTCAGGAATACATTAATGACACTCTTTTCATCAATAGAAATAAATTGACATCAAATTTAGTTTTTTTATTCACATAATATGATCAACCAACCATTTTCTCTCTCCTTCATGATTTCTCTCTCATCTTTCTAGCTTGGGAACTAAAATATAAACAAAATAGAATTTGGAGCAAAATCTAGAATTGTTAAACTAAAAGTATAAGAAAAGAAATTGAAAAATCCGAAGGGTGATTTTTTTAAAAAAGGCTCAAAACAAATAGTATGAAAAAAAAAATCTATATTGTTCTCTTGCAATCAATTTTGGTAACACGATTTCAAAATTTTCAAAAACAATAAAATCAATGTTTTTTTATAAAATTAAGTATCAATATAATATTGAGATTTTTTCAAAACCATGATAACCTCGTTAAAAATAAATAAAAAATAATTATCAAATTTAACTCTTAATAAATGCATTATAGAAGAATAATATTACAAAAGAAAGTTTGATTGCAGAAGAACAAAATAGAAAAAAGCAAAACACTATTCAAAACCATATTGTTTCGAGAGGTGACGAACAGTAAATTCACATCTAGGTTTCATTTAAATTTGTTTTATGTACTTAAGTGCATTGTGGCCATAATAATTAGCGAGATAAAAGCTTCTTCAAGGGAAAAACTAAAAAAGAATTTTATATTTTTATTTTATATTTCAAAGTAAAGGGTTTTGTTGAGAGTTAAAATATTATTTTTAGATTGACAAGTTTTGATAAAAAAAATTTAAAAATTCATTTAATATATTTTTATGCTTAAATGTATTAATATTAAATATATCTATTTTTTATATTATTTTAAGATGCTGCAAGGCGGGAGGCTAGGAGCGTGGTATCAACAAGAGTGGGATACGTATTTGAAAAAGTCAAACCAGCTGCTTTCATCATTCGTCTTTTTTTTTGTCTTTTTTTTTCAAAATAAAAATAAATCCAGATGTAGCTTTCAGAATCTTAATAATAATAATAATAAGACAATAAATAGGGATAAGATCAATGGAAGAAATATGGGGGTGAAGAACCGACGGTGATTACCCTCCTTGAGTCCTTGTCACTTTGTTTTTTTTGTCGGCAAGTTCTTCATCGTTCTTTACCCCTTCGTAAATGACTTTCCTCGGCTTAGAAATTTGGTCCTCGAACTTGCCCTGTGGGCTACGATTGCTCCTTTTGAATATTGCTGGTTACAATTACAGGTTTCACCAACTATTTTATTCGATGACCTGGCGATAAACAGTTGTTGTATAAATCTCATGACGATAAGTTCCACGTTAATTGTCATAATCTATCATATCATCGTGATTTTTTTTTAAAAATACTCGGCAAAAATATGTATATATCGTACTTCCCAGGCATTTCCTTTTTTGTGTTTTCAATTTCTCAGCTTAGAGAAGTACTAGGGTTTTGTACAAAATATATAATTAAAGTTCTAGTAATTGTTGATCACTACAATTAATTATGCATTATAGGTATCGGAATTGTTCTGGTTTTTTTATTTTATTATTATTAACCAAAATATCCACCACATATTCCTCTAATCTGATATGAAGGTTCTCTTGTATCATGGAAAGCACAAAAGCATATACCTCATCTCTTTTTTGCATAAAAAATACACGTTTTTGTTAAGGAACCAACTCACCTAAAAGCTTAAGCTTGTAAGTGGGGCCCCATAATATGATTTATATTATTCTCTAACACACCCCCTCAAGTGAAAGTCTTTTGGGCTTGAAACTTGCACAAGTTCACATCACCTTGTGCTTGGTTTTTTTTTTTTTTATCAAATAGAATAGGGGTGGTGAGATTCAAACTCGTGACCGTTGGGTCAACAAGGCTCTGATACCATGTTAAGGAACCAACTCACCTAAAAGCTTAAGCTTGTAAGTGAGGCCCCATAATATGATTTATATTATTCTCTAACAGTTTTATCTATCTATCTATCCATCCATATGAATTTGAAATATTCAGCTAATCATATATTTATATATAAAAAAAAAAATAGAAGCGATAAAATCATAACAGGCATTGAATTCATGGTATCAAATTTCAATTTGTTTTTTTTTTTATTTATTTACAGATGATTGCAGGCGTTGAATTCATAACCTAATGAAGACAGTTGTTGACATAAGAAAATAAAAAAACAAGACAGGTGCAGTGTATCGATTTGTATCTCGAATTAATTACAGCTTTAATTGACTTCTGGGAGATTAAAAGTTAATGGGGACGTCGTGCAGGTAATAATATCAAGTTGGATCATCTGAGAAAGTTGGCAGTAAAACAAGCTAGAAATTATGAAAACAGCAACCGGAGATAGAAATTTTGAAAATCTTCCACACCCACCACCACCACCACCACCACCACCACCACAAACACAAAGCTACTGTAATGGTGCCATAAATAAAAGATTAAAAAATAATCAGAAGAAACTGTGAAGAGACTTATCCATTTCTCCGAGGCCAAGCGTCACAGAAAGGCGAGAGCGACTCGATCTGCCTGCCGGGCCTTCTTCATTTATTAATCATGGCGGCCCTCTTACAGGATTTGATTTGTCTGGGTGCATTTAAAGCTCTTTTTTTTTATTTCAAGTTAGATCACAGCATGTAGCTCAAGGTTATCAATAATATTTTGGTGGTCGTTCCAGTTTTTTTTATTGGAATACAATGTTTTGGTTTTAGAATGTTTTGGCGTGTCATTTTGAAATTATACTATTTATATATAATTAATTTATATATATAAAAAAATTAAAATATTAATTTAACAAGTATAATTAAAATTCAAGATAAATTAACTTTAAATTATACAGTATAAACACAAAATCAAACAAACATAATCTCAAAATTAGAAAAAAAAATCATAAGTTAATCAAAATAAAGAGGATTTTAAGGCTGGAACGGCACACCGGAACGGTACCGAGATGTTCCAGCCGGAATTTCCGGAACGGACCGGAATTAAAACCGAGACGAAAACGACGCCATTTCATCTCGATTTTTTTAACGGTACAGAATATTCTAGCTATTCCAACCGAAATGAAACGGAATTGACAAGTCTGAGCCCATCTTCTTCACTGCTCTACAGATTGGCTGCAGTGAAAATTACGATAGGCTGTTAGATGCTGTGATTCTGGTTATTTTTTTAAAAGATTTTTATTTGCCGGGAAGTTTATGTGTTTTTTTCCATGTTATATGTATTTGCCGGGATTTTTTTTTATTTTAATAATTACACCCATAAAATTTAACCAATCAAACATTTTGTTAGTTCTGTGCTCGGAATATTGACGTGACAATTAATTATTTGTCATGGGGTCTAATTTATTTTATATATATATAGTAAAATTGAGATAAAAAAAAACTTGTACTTTATGATTGCTTTTGATTGAGTACTTGCACTATATTTAACTATAATTTAGTTAACCACAAGTATCTCTATTCATTTTTGTTATAAATGTGTTGATGTGATAGTTGTCTCTCTTTGTCAAGTAAAATAAGAGTTAGAAATTGAAAAGGATAAATGACATACGAAGTACTTAGTTCATATATTTTTAAAAAATATAAGTGGACAAATCCCTCACATGTCTTTATATTTATAATTAATATCAAATTCTCCAATTTCATTGTTTTTATTTTCCCATCCAGATTAATTGATTATTTCAGTTTGGAAAATTATTAATAATTTCTATTAAATGATAGTACTTTATTAAAAAAAAAATCATCGAAAGTTATCTGAATCATTAAAAATATAATTAGATTGCTTTTCAAAATGATTTTTTAAAAATATATTAAAATAATATATTTTTATTTTTTAAATATATTTGTGATATAAGCACATCTAAACTATGCAAAAATATATTTTTTGTTTAACCTAATTTGATTCTAATTTTATTATAGCGAAATGAAGAATATGCCAAAACCTGGTATTGTAAAATACTTGTCACCAACCATATATTTGATGGTCTAAGAGTTTTGTATTAAAAAAATTGTTTCACTCAGGTTCGAACATTATAATTATTAATTTAATAATTATTAAAAATAATAATTTATTTTTCTTTGATTTAATTATTATTTTTGAATAGTATATATATATGAAAAATATTCTAAGAGCACTCCAGACTCCAGAGTCGTTTAAAATTGACTATTTATGTCGGTGCCCCCCACCTAAAAAGAAGAAATTAAGAAAGAATCGTCACGTGGGCTGCTTGACTAGTAAAAGCGACTTTTGACATTACAAAACAGAAAAGCAGAGCAAGTGGGAGTTGTTGGCATCTTGCAAATGTACGGTCCTTCGAAGTTCCCAAACCCAAAGAGATAATTACTAATAATAGGGGGAAAAAATGATTTCTTCCCGAACACTAAGGAGAGGGGAAAGGACATTTCGTAGGTTTGTATCTGTGTCTTAAAAATTAATTTTTATTTTTTTATAGTATTTTTATATCATTTTTATATACTGATATCAAAAATAATTTTTAAAAAATAAAAAATATCATTTTAATAAATTTTTGAATAAAAAACACTTTAAAAAACAATCACAACAACACTTCATAATAAATAATAAATAAATGTCTCCCTATAAATAATTCCTTCAAAATCGTGCCTCCACATGCTCCTCGAAATAAAATGATTTGAGAAACTTTAATTTAATCCTATATATCCATTCAAATTTATCACCAAATTTATAAATTTTATCAATTAGATCCCGAATATTCCCAGCATTTCTTGACAGGGGCGCTCATGTTATCAAAATTCAAGTGGGACCTTATTCCTTGACAGGATAAAGCGTGGCCTATTTTTAATAGAATTATAAAAATCTGTAACTCGGCACAATTAATGAGCATACGATAGAAAAATTCATTAACTAGAGTCTAGATTGGAGGCTTGCCATGCTTTCTACTTTATATAATACAATACAATAATGCTCACCTACCAGTGCGGATACATCACTAACCCACATTTTGCAGTCATGAAGATTCATGACTTTTTTAGTTTTTAATTTGATTTTTTTTAGATTTTTAATATTATTTTTTATATATAATCTATCATTCAAAATTGATTTGATTGTGAATTAATATTTATATTTTTATCATATAAATAATAATAATAATAATTTAACCTAATAAATTTTATAAACTAAATTGTGAAGTTGACAATTTCACTAAAAATACATAAATTTTCTTTCTTTGATTTTTTTTTCTTATAGCAAGAGTATATTATAGTAAAGTAGTAATTCTCACACAATTTAATTAAATTTCAAATTAAACAAATAATAGAATCAAAATCTTTGAGGTTTGAATTATTATAATAAATTCTAAAAAAAATCATTTTTTTCTTCTTTTCGCGTTAACTTTTTTAGTACTTAGAGTACTTATACGCTATTAATCATCCATCAAATCCAAAAACTAACTAATTATTCACGTGATACCATAACAATATAAATCAGGGCGGGGCTAAATTATCATTACTATCAACCCGTATCCAAAGATGGAAAATCATTTAGATATGACCATAGGGATGTGTCCACCACGTAGCCTCTTCATTTTTCAGCAGTGTAAAGCAGAGTCAAAAAAAGCACACAGGACCTCACATGGCGTATAAATAAGCTGCTACCTTGGATCAAAGTAAGACTCAAGAAACAAAACCATGGCCGGTGCTGCGAGTTCCTTCACCTCTCTTCTTCTGATATCTTCTCTCTTTCTGGCTTCCTGGTTCTGTGCTGCTGAAGCACAGAGCACCATCCCTGTCGTGAATGGCCTGTCATGGACATTCTACAAGTCCAACTGTCCTAAACTTGAATCCATTGTGAGGAAACAGCTTCAAAAGGTGTTCAAGAAGGATATCGAGCAGGCTGCTGGCTTGCTTCGTCTCCACTTCCATGACTGCTTTGTTCAGGTTACAGGATATTTCATATATTTTAAACTCATTTTGGCGTCTGCAATTCTTTTCAGCTGTGATATGCTGCTATTTTTGAGTAATTCTAAGGATTTAATTAAACTGCAGGGATGTGATGGTTCAGTGCTGCTTGATGGATCAGCGAGTGGGCCGAGTGAGCAGGACGCGCCTCCCAACCTGACCTTGAGAGCAAAGGCATTTGAGATAATCGAAGACCTACGCGACCGCGTGGAAAAGGCTTGCGGCCGTGTCGTCTCTTGTTCTGATATTCTGGCACTCGCAGCCCGCGACTCTGTTTACCTGGTGAGTCAACTCGAATCACTCTCTGTTACTGTAATTTCTGATGATGATCCTTGCTAGCTAGCTAGCATGGAGTTGCATGAGTTAATACTCATAACCAAATGCCAATCGTTTTTTTTTGCTTTTTACTTTTATGCATTTTATCAAGTGCAGTCTGGTGGCCCGGATTATGATGTTCCCCTGGGAAGGCGAGACGGTCTACAATTCGCAACTCGACTGAAACCTTAAACAACCTCCCGCCACCCTTTGCTAACGCCGACACAATTCTCGCAAATCTCTCCACCAAAGGCTTCGATGCCACCGACGTGGTAGCGCTGTCCGGTGGCCACACCATCGGAATAAGTCACTGCAGCTCTTTCACCGACCGCCTCTATCCAACCCAGGATACCTCAATGGACAAAACCTTTGCCAACAATCTCAAGAAAGTTTGCCCCACGAGTGACTTCAATAGCACAACCGTGCTGGATATTCGATCGCCTAATAAATTCGACAACAAGTACTACGTTGATCTCATGAATCGCCAAGGCCTGTTTACCTCAGACCAGGACCTGTACACGAACAAGAAGACAAGGGGCATTGTCACTAGCTTCGCTGTTAATCAAAGCTTGTTCTTTGACAAGTTCGTTGTTGCGATGATCAAGATGTCGCAGCTCAAGGTCTTGACCGGAAATCAAGGTGAAGTTCGCGCCAGTTGCTCGGCGAGGAATTCCGGCTTCAGTTACTTGGAGTCTGCGGTGGAAAAGGGTCTCGACGCGCTGTCCGAATTAGTATAGAAGAAGTAAGTTCTAGAAGCATGAAAGGCCAAATCCAACTAGCTAGAGAGCGAATGGTGTGTCGTTGTGCACTTGTTAATTATGTGTTTGTTGTTCATCTTTTTTCTCTGACAACTTCAATTCTGCTTGTTCTTAATAAAATAACTTGAGTATGAAACATACGAGTTTGGACGGCTAATAGGACCGTTGGAAGTTTTATAATTTTTGGTTCCGTAGCTGAAATCAAAGTCCTTTTCGAAATCAAATTGAAAAAGACTATAAAACCGTGCAAAAAAATTCAGTTTTCCACATATTTGATCACTCAATCACCCGGTACGCGATATCATTTTATTGTATTTATGAAGGGATTGAACCGTTCAATGTTCCTTCGAAATATTACAAACAACCAGCCAAGTTCCGTTCAATGGCAGATAAAAGAAAATAAATTTAAAAACAGAAAAAAAAGAAGCAAACTTTAACGAACCTTTTAAACATAGGTTAATCTTCCAAACGAACAATCTATTAAATCTTAGACTCAGATTCATTAAAAATTCAATTTCAATCAATTTAATATTGGAAGATACAATAAAAAAATCAATTTAAAAATTTCTTAAATTAAAAAAGATAACAATAAAAGGAATGAGTATCGAATCTAATAAGAGAAAAAAAATGAAAGATGAAATTGTAAAAACAATATTTTAAAAAATTATATCATATAAACAAATATAATCAAAAGAATGAAAATCAAATCTGACATATGAAAAAAAATAATTAAAAGAGAATGAAATTAAAAAAATTGTTTTATAAATTATTTCAAATAAAAATATAACATATATAATTAGGTTATTTATTTTAATCCAACACATGTTTTTATCATTTTATCATAGTGAGTTGGATAAACATCAACATTGTTAATTATGTCCATTAATAGTTTGTAATAAAATTATCATTTTCATTAGTTTTACATCAAAATATGGGTAAAATGATTTCATTACTAATGTTTCTATATGTTGTGTGTGAAATGCTTATTTTGAAGATGATATATTAGTTGCTCCTCCTATATGCATGCTAGACAAGGACTTATAGACAATTATGGTCCACTCTTTTTTTTTCCTGAACTTGTTGAGTTGCAATTGTGCAAATAATTTGTTGCGATGATTTGGTTAGTAGCAACACATCTTGATTGATATAGATACAAATAAAGCACTAAATATCATTAGTCAGCGATGTAAACACAATGATTATAATTGGATGACCTACCATCTCCATGACATAACATAATAAGATGTTATAAAGGGATGGGATTTTTATGAAAGTGTAACTTATTATTTCAAAGGATGAATACATGAAGTGAGATTGGAGTATAACATAACATAATAAGATGTATAAAGGGATGAGATTTTTATGAAGGTGTAACTTATTATTTTCAAAGGATGAATACATGGAGTGAGATTGGAGTATAGCATAACATATCATCACACCAAACCCAATGCAAGTTCCTTCATGCAAGAACATGGAGTGTGAACTAAATGTTTAATGAATTTCAAAATTTTATAAGTATTTCATATATTTTTTGATATATGATTTTAAATGTGTTTTATTTATGGATTGATAATTGTATTTGCAGAAAAGTTAGGCTAACAATTTATTACAAGATGCTCTAGAAGCTTTTATTGATCTTTATGAGATTAAAGATAATACACTTACTTATTATTGTGCATCTTATTAGCTTGACTCATGTGCACTACACTTGAAATGCTTGGAGAGACAATACGTTTGGATGATGTTGTGTTGAAGGATAAGATGATTCAAACATTAGGAGGTCATGTTATTGATGAAGTTGACCCATCGACTTATTGTCAAAGGCACATATAGATTAGGGTATATGTAGAGAGAAGAGTTGAGTTGTGTTTTTTTTTAAAAAGAGATTTTTATGGGTGTATTTTATTATACTTTATAATTTTTTTTGGGACTTGTTAGGTTGATATTGTAATGTTGTCTTTCATATGATGAACATTCAAACTTATTTTTGGACAAATAAGTATAATTTAAAGTAATAAAATTACAAGTGAACATGCAATCAACGACATCAAATAGTTTATAATTGCAAAGCATGCATTTATAGGTTAACAAATATGACAACATTTACAAGTGAGCAAATGCAACACATTGTTATGTTGCATTAATGCAAAGGATCAAATAACATTATAATAAAAAGAACAAAAACAATATCAAAATATTACATCAATGTAAAGAAACCTTAATGATATTTTTTGTTCTCTTTAAACCTAAAATATCCCCCAAGTTATTTTTTTTTATATGTGTTTTTGGGTTTTGAATTTATTGTCAGTAATGTTTAAGGATTACAAGTTGTTTTTAAGATTTGGGGTTTGAATTTAAAAATAAAGATTTATAAAGTTGAATTTAGAGTTAAGAGTTTGAGATTTATGAATTATGGGTTTATGGTATGAATTTAAAAGTTTGGGGTTTGGAATTATGAAATTTAGGTTTGTGGCTTATGGTTAAGGATTATGGGTTTAAGATTTGGATTAAAGAGTTTTGGGGTTTGGGATTATGGTTAAGGGTTAGGGAGGGTTGAGATTTTTACTTGAGATTAATTTGGGTTACAATGGTTTAGGGATTTGAATCTCGAGTTAATTTAGGGTTAAACTATTTATTTTATATTTGAGGTTAATTTAAGGGTTTCAATTAAAAATGTGAATTCCATTTACGTGGTTTCATATTTAAAGAAACAAATGAGATTCATGTGTTTAAGTCACAAACATGATTGAGTTTAAGTTTTGCGTCTTTGAATAAACTATGCCATTTATCTAAAACTTTTCTCTCCTATGCTATTTTACCAAAAACTTTTGGCATGGTGTGATACAAAGGAAAACACCCATAATTATCACATATGAACAAGTCTTCATAAAAAGGCATTCATTAATGGAAAAAAAAGTATTATGTTATGATAATAGCCAAGAATTGTCGTTGAAACAAAATTGGAAACAATTAAATTTAACAATAGGTCTTTTTATAATAACATGTAGTAATGTTTTGAAAATGTGTCATCAAGAGGCGTGACATGATGGTAAAAGGATTATGATATGCTCAACAAGTCTCAAATTCAAATCAAGATGTGTATTCCTTGTAAGAGTCTAGAACAACCAGAGTCTTACTCGCTTACATGGGCCCATAAAATATATTTTCCAGAGAATGAGACTTCATCACATAAAAAAAATGTTATGAAAATGTGCTAATGAGTGTTAGGTGGCTCACTTGTTTTTGGGCAGCATATACAATTTACTATGGTCATTATTAATAATATGTTTTAGTTTTGTTGAATTTATTTTATTAAGATTTTTCATATGATGTCGGGGATATCATCATTACAACTCTATAATGCCTTCAGTATGTTTTTTTTTCTCTATCAGTTTTTTGAAATTTATACCAACTCATTCTAACCACTTTAAAATATTGTTATTCACAATGTTTAATAAATTTGACCAAATCTTCTATTCTTGTGTTATTTTAGCAAATTTTCTTCTTTTCAAACAGTACTAATTTTAAAAACGTCGAAACTTTTAAATCTTTTCTTCCCGTTACATCTGCAATTTGCAAGCAGCAATAAGGTGGGATGAACGCGAGAAATTATCAAAACGCGAGAAATTATAAATAACGCGTTGTTTGACGTCAATTGCGTGCGACAAAAGGATAAAATGTATTATCCTCCTTGCTGGTTCGTGTTGTCTTATTATCCTCTTCTATTCTCTTCTATTATCCTCCGTCCTTTCCTTATATTTTTTTACTCCATTTCACACTTGATTTTTTTTTTCAACCTTCATATTCAAACTACACATCATTTTCACCCTCCATACTTTTTTTTTATCTGTGCAATATTAAAATATTAATAGTAGAAATTTCTTAAATTGAGATTTTTTTATATATAATATTTTAATTTTAACTTTAACGAGAAATTTATCACGAATTCAAATTCTATCTATTTTATTTTTCTATTTGACTTCAAATCGAGAACTTTAGCCTGAGAAAAATCGTTAAACACTCAGCACAAGACAACAATAAATAACTTTAAACCTCAAATAAACAATGGGATTAACATGATATGGTGTGTGTCTATATATATATATATATGTATGTATGTGGGATGTGGCCACCATGTGAACTTCTACTTTTCAAACCTACCTGTCAAAAGTCTTAAAGCCCAAGTCAATTACTTGCATTATTTTGATTGGAATAGCTGACATGGCGTCGACAGATGAAAATTAACTGGAGACTGTGACGAAACTTCATAAAGGAGGGGATAGACAATCCAAACTACCGGCAAAACGGGAGACTGATTTCTCGTTGCCTATAAAGAAACACCTTCATGGGCTAACCAGTACAACATTAGAAACCAAACCAAACCAAACCATGGCTATTACTGCTAAATCTTTCACTTTTCTTTTGATTTCTTCTCTCTTCCTCGTCTCTTGTTTCTGTGCCAAGAAGGCACAGAACACCTTTCCTATAGAGAATGGTCTTTCATGGACGTTCTACGACTATCGCTGTCCTAAAGCTGAATCCATTATAAGAAAACAGCTCAAGAAAGTGTTCAAGAATGATATTGGCCAAGCTGCCGGCTTGCTTCGTCTCCATTTTCACGACTGTTTTGTTCAGGTAACAAAAATAAACAATATCAAATATTTTCCGGCATATATATATATATATACAAAGCTGTGTTAATATGATTCTATATGTCCCCATGTCTTCCGATTTCATCTTGATCGGTGAAATTACAGGGATGTGATGCCTCAGTGTTGCTTGATGGATCAGCAAGTGGTCCAAGCGAGCAAGATGCGATTCCCAACCAGACCTTGAGAGCAAAGGCATTTGAGATCATCGACGACCTCCGCGAGCGCGTGCACAAGGAGTGTGGCCGCGTGGTCTCTTGTGCTGATATTGTCGCAATCGCTGCCCGTGACTCTGTTTACCTGGTAACCAATACTTGAGTTTTCTCACTGACTTATTCTGCCTTAGCAAAGGGAGGCTAATTTTATTTTTAATTTTAAATGGGGTCGTGATTTTTAATCGAGACCATGCACTTCTATAAGTAGCCATGAAAATTGGGATGTGTGTAGAGACCAATTCAACATCTGATCACTAAATCCCATGCGATTACTCTGGTTCTTAGAGTTTATTATTGCAGAGTGGAGAGGTTTTGTTATGTTTAAATTATAATTACTGTTTATGACAAGAACATTAACAGTTGTTTTCGATTGACGTGCTGGGCGGGTGGCTGACAAGGGAGACTTTTGACGGTCATTATGATAAGAAACAAAGAAGTCCTCCTTTAAATCTTAAAATTCCAAACTGGCAACTGTATCCATCAGTACTATGTTTAATTTTACCCTAGATCGGCCACATGCATGCATGAGCATGATTAATGTGAAACCACGTGTTAGGAATAAATTTTCTTAGTCAACACAGAACCTTATCCTTTCTTATCTTGTTTGAATTTTCTCCATCGCAGTCAGGTGGCCCTGAATATGACGTTCCCTTGGGGAGGCGAGATGGTCTCAACTTTGCAACGCAAGAGGCGACGTTAGCCAACCTGCCACCACCCACTGATAACGCGAGCTCAATTCTCAGAGCTCTCGCCGCCAAGAATCTCGATGCCACAGACGTGGTCGCCCTGTCCGGTGGTCACACCATTGGTATAGGTCACTGTGCCTCCTTCAACGGGCGCCTCAATCCACAAGATCCTACCATGGAGGAAACCTTTGCCGAGGATCTCAAGGGAATTTGCCCCACAAATAGCTCTACGAACACCACTGTGCTAGATATTAGGTCCCCTAATAAATTCGACAACAAGTACTATGTTAATCTCGTGAACCGCCAAGGCCTGTTTACCTCAGACCAGGACCTGTACTCGTACAAGAAGACAAGGGGCATCGTCACTAGCTTTGCTGAAGATGAATCTCTGTTCTTTGAGAAGTTCGTGGTTGCAATGATCAAAATGTCACAGCTCAGCGTACTGACAGGCAACAGCGGAGAGATTCGTGCCAATTGCTCGGTGAGAAATTCAGACAACAGCTATCTGGTGTCCGAGGTGGAAGAGGATCTGGAGACAAAGTCCGAACTGAGATAAACACCTAGTTTCTAAATGCTGGAAATCCAAGTTCCACCAGGTGGCACTTGTCTACGGGTTACTTCTTGTTGTTTTTCAACTGTGTTGCTTAAATAATACTAGCTGACTGGTCTGTAAAATTGAAGTTTCGGATAACTAGGTGGAAGTTGGCTCTGTCAGAATAATTATTCGTGGTTTTAACAAGTAGCTGTTTATACTTTATATACAAGATATGTTTTAAGAAATCTGTGATATGTGTTCCAATGGGGCCCAACTAACCTCTTCCATCTAGAGCGTGCTGTGTCTTCAAGTTCAAGCCAAAGGCCAGGAGCAAGGAAATTTCTGATCAGCCGGCGACGTTTAATTAACTAGTTTCGTAGAGTGCTAACTACCTAGAAAATAATGAGAAACTAAAGGGAAGAAAAATAATAATATCATGTTTTAGCTTAAATTGTTTATTAATTAAGATAGATCAAGATTCCATTAAATATAAGATGGATTTAAAATATAAGAGAGATAAAGGGTTGTTAGAGAAACCACTTGAAAAACAATTTGATTTTTTTTTATATTAAATTATTATTTTTATATTTTTAGATTATTAGTAAAAAATAAAATAAAAAAATTATTATTTTATTTTTTTAAAAAAAATAAAAAATATATTATTTTATTTTTAAAAAAAAACACACACACACATCAGCAATCGTAAACAACACACTAAAACCAAGCCTCAAATGTCGTGTAAACCAAAAAAAATAGAAGCTAACTAATCTTGTAAAAAAGCCAATAAATAATAATGAAAAACATAAATCTCTCAATCTCTTTCCTTCAAAGTTCACGTCCAATAATTTATTTCTCTTCAAATACTCTCACATATACAAAAATAGCTGCACCGCGTAAAAAGAGCCCGTCAATTTATTTTTATTCCAAGAAAAAAAAATGTTTTTAAGACTTCTCAGCCGCCTCTGACCACTTGACTGGATAATTTCAATGTGTTTCTCAGGTGTACCAAACTTCATGGTCACCTCCAATGGTATTTTTTTTTCTTTCTTCCTATTTTTCTTGTAATTGCAATCTCCACCTTTTGTTAAAAATACTATGAAATAACTCCTAAAAAGATTATTAATACATGATCTAAATATCTAGAAAAATCAGTTATTTCACTCTAACTCCATTTTATTTCCGTATCACTGAAAAAGCCAGGCAAAGTATGTTGTTTCCATTCGCAAATAAACGTATACTTTTTTATTTTATTTTATTTTATTTCCTATTATTATTATTATTATACTATATACTTAAAAGAGCTCATGGTAGGTTACTACAGCGTGTGAGAACAATTACTGTGGATTACAATAGTATTGTTTAATTTTTGTGTCTTTCGGTTTGTTCAGTTTGCTAGTTTATTTATTTTTTCTGATTTTGCATAGTAAAATAACGGTTTTGTCCCTAGAAACAATTATTTTTATTATTTTTTTCACGGGGTAATCGATAATTTTTATTATTTTCTTTTTTGTTGAGGTAATATTTTTTATAAAAAAAATATTAGTTCTTAAATTTTAGTTTATGTTTATGATAATTTGAAAATTGATATTTCTTTTTTTTTCCTTCTTTGTTATTTCTTTTAGTTTTTTTATTAGTTTTTCTTTATTTTCAAGTCAAATGATTTTTTTTCAGCTGATAATTTTTATTTTTGTTTTATCATTTATTTTATTTGTTTGTTTGTTTTTATGTTAAAGTTTTTAGGCTTTTTTAGTCTTTGAATTAAATTTTGTTTTTTTTCATTATTAACACAATAATAATAATAATAATAATAATAATAATAATAATAATAATTATTATTTTGTTTTTGTTCTTACTTATTCTTTTGTTATTTTTTGTGTGTTTTTTTCTCAAAATAATTTAATAATTTTTATTGTTTTAGCAGTAATAGTAGCGATAATTTTAGATGTTAAGATTTCGTTGTTGTTGTTGTTATAACAGAGTATGTTGATTTGTTTCATTACATTAAACTTTACATATATAAATATTATATTTTAATCTCAACAATTATAAAAGTTGTTTGTTCGACCGCAACGTAGTGCAAACAATGAACTAGTATAATTTATTATATTGATGAACACATGGTACATATGGACTTAAAAAAACATGAGTTTTTTTTTGAAGTAAAAATAAAAATGAGACTTGGATGTATGAGTTGAAAAATCTCAAGTTTCTCTTTTAAAGAGTAGTTTGTAAAATAAGATTATAACATTTTTTTTAAAAAAATAATTTAAACATCAAAGTTAACTATGTGTTTTTTAAGATGAAATTCAAAATGCAAGTCACAAAGTATAATAGATTCTAAAACAAAAGTCAAGAGGTAATTAACTCATTAATTATTCGTATGAAGAGGTGTTTGAAAGTGTCATATAACAACTGTTTTTTTTTAAAAAAAAATTACTTAATTTTTTTTATTTTTTTTAAAAAATATTTTTTGTTATTAACATACTAAAAATATATTAAAATTAAATTAAAAACTTTTAAAATCATTTTTAAAACAAGTTTTTTCAAGCCACAACTGTCTTACTCCAATCTCTAAGGCTAAAAGGTCCCCATTCCTATTGAACCTATCAGTCAAAGGTAGTTTTCAAGTTAATAATAATAATAATAATAATAATAATAATAATAATAATAATAATAATTTAATTCTAATAATAATAATAATAATTTAATTCTAATAGTTTATCAGAATTGAGTAATTAATATTTAAAAGTATTGAAAACAAATAGATAATGCTAAAAATCAAATAACAAGTCTGTCCACTCATAGTCACATGGACCCAGTCAACGACGGAAACGCAGCTCAATAAATTCGGTAAGCAGTGACTGTCAAGGCACGGTAGAACAAGGACCTCCCATGGTGAAAATTCGGCAATACATAGCCTGAGATATGCCCAAAATCTCCCGAGATTTCCATCGGAAAATTCTACTTTTAAAAAATGTTTAACCTTTTCGACTGATTTATCCAAAACGAAGCGTCCCACTACACGTCGTTTATCATGTTTGGGCACTCGGACACACACTGCACATGCTATTTATAAGCCGCCTCAACCACCAGCAGAGGAATTTATTTTTTGACCTCAACTCCAATTTCATTTCATCCACATGTTGATTTTTTGAAACAAATATCCGAAATGAAAATTATAAATTAAAACTTTTTTTCTGGGTATCTCAAGAATAGTGTTAGACAAATCACCAAGAAATCGCCGAGCAGGAAAGGGACATGGCTGTGTCGTTGCAAACATCTTAACGTGCTCAACGATATATATATATATATATATAGATTTCTTAGATAGAATATGGATGTCGCAAGAAGGAAAACACTTGCATTGTGTCTGGGTTCTTGGCAGCCATTGATTTGTCCATGTCAGGAAGGCGACGGAAAGATATTTCACGGGCCGACGAGCAGGCATCTCACGTCTACTAAGGTTTCTATTTCTACGGGCCTTTTTTAGAACTGTCTAAAATCCAAGGTTCGTTATATAACAGGACTCTTCGGTTTCTTCCTTGAATTAGCCCACTAAATTGACTTCTTCATTTATCTTTGGAAAAAAGAACCCGTAAATTAATTTTTATTTCAAGAATTAAAACATAAGTGAAGATACTGTAAATTATTTGGGAATAATAAAATAAATATATCAAGAGATGAAACAAATGTCAATTGTGTTAAATTTTCAAACCTATGACCAAATCATTAAACTAGAAGCAAATCCATTCTTGAGTAAATCAAATGTTGAATGATAAAGTTGAAAGACAAATCAATTATACAAAAAAAATTTTTAAAAAAATAGCATTTAGAAGAATGAGATAAAAATCAAAATACAAAGTAGAATTTTGATGACAACAACAAATCTTTGATAAATGGTGAAATTGAAAAGAAAAGAAAATATTAACAAAAGGAAGAAGAATCTAAAAGACTGGAGGATGAAATTGAAACAAAATAATTTACCTTAAATTTTAGACTGAAAGGTAAATTTGAGAACCAACTAAAAATTGCATAATAGGTTAGTCAAAAAATCAAAATAATAAGGACCATAGTGGAGAAAACAACACATGATAAACTAGGATTAAATGATAAAATTGAAAGAAAAATCTATAAAAAAACTAGAGCAAAAATAATAATAAAATGTTCAAATCAAAAGACAAAATAGATTGAAGGGTGACCTTGAAATATGGACGGTCAAGCATTAAGAACTAGAAAAAAGAGGAAGAAGAAGAAGAAGAAGAAAAAAAACAAAAAAAATAATTGTCAACACCAAACCAAAAGTTCAATTAGGACACAATGATTAAGGAGGGAGGAGACGCCGAAAATAATTGAATGTCACCTTGAAAGCCACTATTTGACCTTCAAACAACACTGCACATATTGCTCAAAGATCACAACCACCTTTCCACACGCTAATACGTGTGACATATGTATCAATAATTATTTTTTTAAAAAAAATATTAAAGTACGATTCTACCCCTAATTTAACGTAACAAAAACAAAAACACGAGGTTAAAATGACAAAAACAAACCTCGACCAAAGTGAAGGTTTTGTCGACATCAAGAGCATTTTAATAATCAGATTTATTTGATATTTATAACAAACTAGAGTACAAAAATGCCTTTAATCCCGCCAACAATATAAAAAAAAACTAAGTTGAGAATAACAATAGTAACCCTTGACCCTAAAGGCATTTTAACAATGTCATTGTTCAATTAAGGGAGAAAAGGCAAAAATATATCTAGACACCATACCTAATTTTTCAGTAACAAGAGTAATTTAATAATGTGCACAGTAGATTATACTATTTTCTTTTAGCCTATTTTGTTACTATCAAATTAATTCGATTGCTTGAAGCAGTATCCAAGATTTATTACCTAAAGTGGTGGTAAGAATTAAGAGAGGTGAAGTTGTAAATACTAAAAACGTTTTCGTACGAAAATAATAGTGGTAAATAAAGAAGAAAATTAAAAGCATTACACGGCTATCTTTTCATCGTGTTTAGAAATTTCACCACGTAGGTGGAAATGGTAAATGTCAGCAACTATTTTCTTTGGGCTTGTTTGCAATGGTAAATATATACAACTTGCCCGAGAGAATTGTCATTAAGAAAAAACAAATGACTGTCAAATTTGCAGGGACTTGGGTGGAGAATATTATGATAATGTTCTATAATTTTACAGCCACTGATATTACAGTAACCTCGAACTAGGAGTCATCATCCAATGTTCTTTCGGAGTGGCATGCCAGGGGCAAAACCCTTCTCATGCCTCGAGAGTGATCATGGTGTTTCCCTCGGTGGAAACACATGGAACCAGTCGAGGTTCTGGTTGTTTCTCTTTTTGCATGAAAATTAAATGCTTACTTTTTATTGATTTATGTTTGACCTCCCCGAACCGTGAAAGTGGAAGCTTTTGGTTCGACAACTTCGAAGACGTACACACATATTGATCGGCCGAGTACTTGCCTAGGCTCGGATTCTTCTCTCCTCAATAAGCTGGCCATAGCATCGAGGTTCGAAATAAAAGTGGCTGTAGCAAAATATCTTGCCGACCCTTCCTTCTAGGAAATTACAAACAGCTTCGTCAAAGATTCATTGGGTAAAAAAAAGCCCACTTAGCTACGATATCGGTATATTTTATAGATTTAAATTCTCTTTTTATAGTTTCATAGGATATGGAATGTAGGAATACATCATTCGTACATTATTCTATTCATCCCTTTCAAATAAAGTCTTAATTCAACTCAAGCCACTCTCCAATATATATATTTATATGGTTTTAATAAAAATAAAAAAAGGTACCAGAATTGTGGACAGATGAACTCTTACGGGACCCACTTTGGTGATCAGCGGCTAGGATCACTTCTAGACTCGTACTTGGATCCAAGAGATTGTTTATAAAGTGGAATCCTCAGGATGATGTTCCCATTACAATAAAGGCCCACAAAGCACTAAGCACCGAACATTAGCATAAAGTGGAAGGTGACTCCCATTGCTTTTACAAAGGTAAGGTTGGCTAATAGGTATGTGTGTTTTGTAATGCGTTTTAATATGTTTTTCAAATACTTTTATTTGAAAAAATAATAAATTAATTTCTTCATCTGTTTTTTAATGATTTTAATATATACAGATAAAAAATATCTTTCTGTTATATTTTCAATTGAAAAACACTACATCGTGAAACATGCACCTAGCTAGAACATATTGTTGAACTGAGTAAGACACTTTCGTGTTTGGGGCCTCATCTTTCTTCCTCACCAAACACATGGGTTTGATTTTGTCTTTGATTTAGTGTTTATTTAAGAGTATGATTAAGATTAATTTTGAAATTATTTTTCATTTAAAATACATTAAAATAATATTTTTTTTTTAAAAAAATATTTGTTAAAAAAAAAATAAAATTTAATTTTTTTTTAAAAAAAATATTTTTAAAACGTAATAAAGCCTAAATACCCTCAACTAGGGCCCTTACCTTAACCCCTTTGTTGATGGGTTAGTGGAGCCCGCACCCCACCACGCTGAACTCATTTGTGCCAATCACTGATCATGGCATCTTGCACAACTTGGCCCCTACCCGTCACCACCACCACTGGTTTTCATGATTCTTCTATAAAACACATACTATTATTATCATAGAAACTCAATCCTCCCCATCACCACCACATGGTCTGCCACCATACAGGATCATGATGCACCCCCTGATGATCACAGCCCTCCATTCCATGTCCAACGCGATTCTTTTTCATGCATGTGAGCATAGTTTTTCCATGTCCCGATCACAGTATAAATACCACCCAGGATCCAAAATAACATGCTTTCGAGCAATAGGCTGTTGGCTTCGGTTTTTACTTAGGTTTTGGCGATGGAGAAGAGCAAGTCGTTCCCTCAATACTCTTCGTCTTTCTCCGGGGAATTTGGATTCGAAGATCGACCGAATTCGTATAACTTCAATGGGCCACGCCAGAAGGGAAATGGTTTTGCAACATCGAGTGATCCCGAGCTAAAAAGAAGGAAGAGAATTGCATCTTATAATGTTTTTACCGTGGAAGGAAAGCTTAAATCTAATGTTCGGAACAGCTTCAAGTGGATCAAGAGCAAGTTCAGCGATGCTCGGTATGGTGTGTGAGTGGCAGCTACAATATGCATGGAAGTAAATATGGCTTAGTTTTAATCGTGTCGTGAGCTTCTATTTTCCATTTCCCTTTCTCTTTTCTTTCTGTCTCCCATAGGAATTAAAGCCCGAGCAGAGAGTGTCATGAAATCGGATTGTTTGATGAGACCTGTGTCTAATGATATGATCATGAAAAAGAGTTGAAGTTTTCATTCATCCCTTTCATGTATATGTGATCTGTTTCTAGATTGGATTACGAATATCTACAGCTTAATTTCCAATTAATGTTTTCAGAGAGTAAATTGAAGAAACCAATTACATTGATGATATATAGTTTAATGTTACCTTCATCAATTTAAGAATCTCAGTGCTTTCTTTATACTTGAGGTTCGACCTCCATTTTTGGAGAAGCAATTAATGGAACCGACCATATGACTGCGAGCAAACAGGTGGGGGAAAAGGCATACTTCCTCGAGAGAAGAGATGGGTTTTGTTGGTGGAAAAAACTTATCACTGACTTCCCCCAGTTCATGCAAATTAGTATTTCGAGATGATAAATCCAGTCTTTCCAATTTATTTAAAGCCCTACCTGCCTGAAACCATCCAGAGCCATTAATCTTAAGAATATTATTTTATTATTTTTTGTTCTCTAATCATGATGATGATGATGATGATGACATGGGGGAGGAGATGCGTAATCTCTTTTAAACTTGATGTTTTTTACGGGACAGAGATTATTACTCATATTTTTTTCTACAAGAAAGTAAAGAAGAAGGTCCCGCTCATGCTGATTATTTAAGCTCTTTTTAAAAATGTCTTTTTATTAAAAATGTATTAAAATATTATATATTTTTTAGAAATTATTTTTAATATTATTGTATGAAAATAGTTTTAAAAAATTAAATAAATAATAATTTTAAATAAAAAATATATAATATAATTTTTCCAAAAATATTTTTAAAATACAAAAACAAACCGGCTATAATATATATGTGTCATGAGCTTCATTCGGACATGAACACTTCTTATCAAATACTAGCTGTTTGACTCATAGTTGTTAACGAGCCGATTTGCCCGCTTCGCTGGGTTTTTTTATCTATGTAGAAAATTGATTGATTTTATACATGTTATATTTTATTATTTTCATATTTAATTAGTATAATTGTAATTGATAAAATCTGTTAGAAATGGTTTTTTTGAACTAAAATGTGATTGAATATTGTTATTGCTAAAAAACTTTTGATAAAATTTGTTAGAAAATTTGCTAAGAAGGTGAAATGATTTATTAGAAATTTGTTGTCACGGATACTCTGGTTAAAAAAAAAACAAAAAAAGAAACCCGGTTAAAAAAAAACAATTGACTTGGACACTAAAAAATAAAAAATACATGTGAAAAAAACGGTCACCGTTTTTTAAAAGAAAAAAAAAGTCTCAAATATAAATTTAAATTCAAAGCCAAAGTTTTTTTATAAGATTTATTCATCATATTATTATATTAGATATATTTCAGAATACCGATATTATTATTTTTTGCAAGAAATCGTAGGTCACATACTATATAGTGTGATAGAAATGGGAAGTGATTTTTATATTTTTTTAATTGTAGATAGCCTAGGTAAATTTGTAAAAAAAAATATGAGTTACCTTTTTTTCCCCAAGTAATATTAGATCCGACACATTATAAATAAAAAATGTTTGCATTTTTTTTTAAAAAAAGAAATATAAATTTTTTTTACGTGCTATAATTACTTATTTGCCGTCTAAAAAGAACAGTGTAGTCGAAACGGAAAGTGCCTCGTATATTTTTTAAGTGTAGATAATCTAGGCAAATTTGTTGACTTTTTTGTTTTTTTTGAGTCGTATTTTTTTCCCGGGTAATATTAGATCTTAAATATGAAAAAATCCAATTTTTTTTTGAGAAATAAACTTGAACAAAAGAGCACAAAATTAAAATTCAAAGCGAATTTTTTATTTTATTTTATAAGATTTATTCATCATATTATTATATTAAATGTATTTAAGAATGTTGATATTAATTTTTTTCCTGAAAAAAATCCGAGGTCATTTTTTTTATCTCTTTATATATTTTTAGGCGATAATATGCAATAAATATTAAAACATATAATAATTACTTGTTTGCCGTTTAAAAGGAACAGTGTAATCGAGACAAAAGTGACTTGTATCGTTTTTTAATTGTAGATAACCTAGGTAAATTTATCTATTTTTTGTTCTTGAGTTATCTTTTATCCCCAGTAATATTATATACAAAATGACTATTGCTATTATTGCAAAAAACAATTAAAATTATCAAATTATCCCGAAAGAAAAAAAACATTCAAAAAACATTAATAAAAGAGCAAGCAAGAAAAAGAATATTATTATTATTATTATTATTATTATTATTATTATTATTATTATTATTATTATTATTATTATTATTATTATTATTGTGTTAATGATGCATAAAGAACAAAAAATAAATAAAAAGAACAAAAAAATCATAATAACTTTAAAAAAAAACATCATAATTATCAGGGAAAAAAAATTCATTTAACTTGAAAATAATAACAATAAAACCAATAAAAAACAATAAAAGAAAGAGCACATAAAAAATTATAATAGATGACAAAAAAAAAATTATTAGCTGAAAAAATCATTTAATTTGAAATTTTAAAAAAATATATGTTCTACGTTGCGAGCTGAGTAAATTTTTTTTATAGGATTTGCTGGATCCAAATAACAATATAATATTTATTTATGTGAAATTTAATATAATAAAATAGCTCAAACCCCCTAGTATAACAATAGCAAAATCAAAGTTTGAAAATCTAAAATTATCATTGCTCTTACTATTAAAATAATAAAAATGATCAAATTATCTACTCAAAAACATTAACCAAAGAGTAAGTAAGAGAAACAATTAAATTATTATTATTATTATGATTATTATTATTATTATTATTATTATTATGAAAGAAACAAAAATAAATGAAAGACTAAAAAAATGCTAGAAACTTGAATAAAAGATAAAACAAAGACATAAAATAAAAATAAAAATAAAAATTATCATTGTTATTACTGCCAAAAAAAATTAAAATTATCAAATTATCCAAAGAAAAAAAAATAAAAAACATTATCAAAGAAGCAAGTAAGAAAAACAATTAAATTATTATTATTATTATTATTATTATTATTATTATTATTATTATTATTATTATTATTATTATTATTGTGTTAAACAAACTTATAAATATTTAATTGATGTTTGATTTTGTAAATATTTATTTCAAGATTAATTAAACATTAAGATAAATGAAAAATAAATTTTATTTTAATATATTAAAAAAAAAAAATTCAAATCAATAATTATAGTAGTTCCAAACACATCATTGTCAACGTTTTATGTTAACCAATAAAAACAGTTGACTATATATATTTTTTATTGCATTAAATAGTGTTTAAAATTTGTTTTCAACCGGTGCTGTAGGCCGCTGAAAAAATAAATAAATAAAAACCACTTTCTTGTTAGATTTTCAGAGAAGCACGCCACAGTAAAGCCAACATGTTCATCTCTTTATGTCTCAATTGCTGGTGGATTATAGCTGGTGATAAGGACATAAAAACGAAATCACAATTTGGTGGCCGAGCGTCTCGAACTCGCGCGCGCCTGTGTTGGCAGCAGCGCGCGAGAACCGCTCGGCCAAAGCTTTTATCTGTCATTTTCACCATAAAAAAAATACAAAAAAGAGTACCAGTGTAAGAGTACAAACTCGCGCGAAGCAGGGAGACAAATATCCACTCCACAGTGTTTTCAGTCTGTGTAAACAGTGAAAATTACTGTTTAAACTACCCACCTCTTTTAGATATATAGTAATATCGTCCCGGGTTTTCGATTGGAACGGAACGTTCCGGTTTCGGAGCGTTCCGGCGTGCCGTTTCGGTTTCGTACTGTTCATATATAATTAATTATATATATATAAAAAAAAATAAAATATTAATTTAACAAGCATAATTAAAATTTGAATTCTTTTTTATTTAAAATATTTTGGTGTTTTTAAATTATTTTGATGTATAGATGTCAAAAATAATTTTTAAAACATAAAAATAGATTTTGAACCCGGAACGGCACATCCGGAACGGAACCAAGGCATTCCGGCTGGAATTTGGCCGGAATTTCCGGATCGGACCGGAATTAAAACCGAGACGAAAACGATGTCGTTTTGTCTCGGTTTGTTGGCCAGAACGGAACGGAATTAACAACTATGGTTTGACTTGCTTTATTACTTGAAATGTTTTTTCTTTTATAAAAATTTAAAAAAAGATAAATTAAAAAACTTATACAAGTATGTAATCAAATAAACCAACGATTATTTTATTAAATACGCAAAACCAATAATTAATAATAACTAAAATAAAATTATATTTTTTTATAAAATAAAAAAAAACAATTGCCAGCAAAAAAACCGCTCATCATTTACTACCATGCGCCACACCAATAAGGAGAGTACAGTGTTATGCTTCCATGGACACAGTGGAAGGGCAAAATTGTTCATTAGATATCCTTACATGTGCCTCTTAAAGGGCGTAGTCGTCGGGTAGATGCATAGTGAGCAGGAGGTAGTGTGTTTTTTTTAATAAAAAACTATTTTTTTCAAATTAAAAATATCAAAATACCCTTGATCTTAAAAATATCAAGCTAACCCAAGTCAATTTGTATTTTCTTTTCTCAATAATTTTGTTTAACTTTGATTTTTTTTTGTTAGGTTCTTATTTTAAAAGTTTTTTTTTTTTTTTGATCTTAAATCACGAGTGAAAAGTTAATTAAGTCAACTCGAGTTGACTTATTGTTTTTCCTTGATTTTTTATAAGTTTTGTTTTTATTTCATCACTTTTCATTAAATTATTTGTCCCTCATCTTTGTTATTTTTATCACTTCTATTCTTGTGTGGTTATTACAAAAGGAGTTGCTAAAGTTAAACTGGATTGACTCAAATTGAACTTTGATCTTTTTTTTATGATCTCATATAATGGGTTATGACTTTGTTAAATTAGTTTGAGTTGAATTAGGTTTTCTTCTACAAAGTTACTTTTTTTTTCAAAAAATTAATTTAATTTGTTAATAGATCTTAAACTTTACAATTGTTTTTTTACAAGTTGTTTTTATCTCTTTCCCTATATCATGTTGTAATAAATTTAACCTGATATATCTTAAATTATTATCTATTGATTGTTTTTAGTGTTGGATAAGATTTAATTGACCCGCTGCCAAATATATCATGTGATTATTTGGGAGTGTGATTGCAGTTATTTTTGAAAGTTTTTTTAGTTCATAAATGCATTTAAAATAATTTTTTTTATTTTTTAAAATTATTTCTTACATCAACACATGAAAATAATCTAAAAATACTAAAATAAAATAATTTAAAAAAAAAAAAATAAAATAAAAAATAAATTTTTTTATTTTATTTTTTTCCAAAAATACTTTTCAAACTCAATATCAAAACACCTCTGTTGAAGACCTAGGAATAAAAAAGGAAGAACCGACTTCAATAGAATTGGACCACTAAGATTTTCCCACGTCATGAAATCCTGTCTGATGTGGCCGAGATCTGTGTTGTGCTACCACTAAAACAATAGCAACGGCTACCAGCATGACCGTCTCCCCTTTTAATTCCGACCTTTCTTTCCTGCTACAAGCCTACAAGCTCCAATCCAATGATTTCTCTTGGGTTTTGACAGCCTAGAAAAATAATGCTCTCTGGGGGTTTCGCGTCAAGAAGGATCTCGCCCATCATTCTCTGCGTCGTTGAGGTATGCTTTTCTTTCTTTCTTTTATGATTTTTTGTGTAGATTGTCAGCAAGGATTTGGATAAAAAAAACTGGATTCATGCAAAATATTTTGTTAGGATGAGTCTGTTTCTCTTTTCTTATTTCCTAGGTTCCTAGGTTTTAATTGTATTTTCATTTCTTAGGGTTTTTATTTTAATTGTATCCGACAGAAATGGACTGGGCAATGGCATATGCCATTAGCTTGAAGGGAGATAGAGAATGTTATTCTAATAAATGAACGTATGAAGAGCTGGGCTTCTTTAGATAACCCTGATATTGCACATTATTGACTGGAGATAGTTTTGGTTTGGTAGCCATTCTAGCTGTATTTTGTGTTCTTCATGCCAAAAATTTAGGAGATACTATTTTGTTCCCATGATTGGATTTGTATAGAATTATTTTTTACTGTTGCATGATACAGATTAGCATGAGGCCGAGATCGGTTTGGTTAGAGTCACTCTTGATAAACAGAACATGAGAAATGGTTGTTTCTTAATATCATCCTAATGAGAAATTTCAAAGATCTATTTTATAAGCAGGTTTAAACACTATGGGATTTCATGATGTATTTGCTTTGACAACATACTAGCAAATTTTCATCTCTTGTTGCAGTTAACTCCATGAATTGAAATGTGTCACTATCAACCATGGGAAGATGATTCAGCACAAATTGAAGATTATGAACCAGGTACTAGAAACAACAACACAGGACATGTAGATACAAGGTTGGAGGCTCGGGTAGCTTTATTGGAGGCACGAATGGCAAATGTTGAGGCTCGAGTGGAGAGACTTGAGGCGAAGATGTTCTTTTTGCAGAAGGGAATGCGTGTAGCGTGCGCTTTGTTTTTGGTCACTCTTGCATATGCTGTATGTAAATGAATGCTGGAGATGATTCACTCATTCACTCGATAGTCTTAGGCTTGTATGAGATACACTGGAAAATTTGTTCCATATAATGCAGAATATTTGTGCTCACATAAAGGCAGAAAGATGACTATTTATACAAATACCTAATGCCACTAGAGTAGAAGATAGCCCGCAGGGAGGACCAAGTCATGAGACCTTGTATTTGTAAATATATCTGCTTATTAGGGATTTTTGTCTGAATGGCAATTACCAATTACGATGCTGGATTGTATTCTGCAAATTCACATCTTCACAAGCTGACATGCTACTGTGCTTTAGTTATGCTAGCTATTTGTGCTTAGCAAGGTGGAGGAATGATCAGCTACCATCTACTGCAGGGGAACCGCTGGTGGCATGCATGATGAAATTTCTTGTTCCAAATTTGCTACAGAAATTTGAAGGCTTCGTTGATCTCCTGGTGGCCAGTTTAGGTGCAAGAATGTTTTCCAATGATTCTTATGTTCATTCCCTGATAAGCTAGAGGTCGACAAACTTACTGGAATACCGTTCTTCTTGCTGCTAATGGAACAGGCAACAAGCAAGTCGATCTCCTCTATACTTTCGAGGGTTTGATCGTGGAGCGTTGGAGATTCAGCCTCAACGAAACTCTTAACGTTCAAACATGTCGCGATAACATCAATATCTTTAGCTCCTGGTAAAGTAATGATCAAAACAAACTTGTATCCTTGCAAATACAGCTCACAATTATATCTGTTAAAATAGATTACTGAAGAGATTGCAAAACAATGTATATGCAACAGCAATTACAGAAATCAAAACGTATAGGTGTCTGAGGACGAAGAAGGCAATTGTGGAGATCAAAAGGTATCCATGGCTACGGGATCAAGCGTGAAGTTATTCCAGATCTAGTATCCCGAAATTGGACAGAAGTATCTTTACTTGATCAACAAAGTCTGAGCCCGTTGCATACTCTGTTAGCATCCCAACAGCGAAACCAAACATTGCCCATCTGCTCAACCAAATATCCAAAGCACAGAAATCCAAGAGGCATCAGATCAGAAAGCCACATTATGTCAGGTAACTGTAGCTAAATGCAACCTAACTTGAACTGAGTATGTGAAAATCCGTGGAACCAAATCCAAGTAGTTAGGATAAGGGCTTTGTAAATTTGAGTTTAGGGTACCAGACACTTGACCAACCATAAAACTTCCATCCTCTGAAGTTCTTTAAACGCATGCAATGCCCTTGTTCTTTAAACTGTCTATTCCTAACAAGAAAATGTTGAGCTTTAATTTTTCATGAGAAAGATATGTGAACGCATTTTCTCTCATTCGTGAAAGGAGGGGTTTTATTATTATTTGCCAGCGCAGGATAAATTACAAACAGTTTGCAGAAACCTTATAAGGGATTATGTTGAAACTCAAAAAGAATACATTACAATTTAAAGGGAAGAGCTGGGTTTGAAAGGGGGGAAAAAACTCCAAACACCATACAGTACAATTTATGTCGTGAGAGGCATTACCATGAAAAAAACTATATTTAAGCACTATCTACAAAGGAAAAATTAATGGAATTCAGAAATTAAAAAAATTAGTTGGTGGAATCTATGCACATTTTTCCTTTCAAAGGCTCAAGAACAATGGATCTGAAATACTTTCAGTTATCTATTCAAGTAGGCATTCTTGCTAATATCATTCCAATGCGAGACTTCTTTGCACAAACTAATTTACACTCTTAATAAAGCAGGGCAAGGTTCTCATGCTTAAGCTCTTACTATGTGTTCTAACAAGGAAGATGACTGAAACAAATTTGGCAAGAAACTAACTATTTTTAAGCCCAATTTAGAGGGAAGAAGCCATATCATAATTTCTCTTTTCTCTACTGAACAATGTATCGTTTTGATTGGCCTGGTCGTTCAATTTCACTATTCAGGACATGTAACTTGGGGAACCTCCCACGAATCTATCCAATTAGATGAAGTATCCACATAATCCCAGATAACCTAAACTTTCAAAAAATCCAAAATGCACAGGAAAAACTACAAAATAAATAATTATCACCTCCCATTAGCAATCTCATTCTTGCCAAAGAACCCAAAGAAAGGACCTTGATCTGCTTCCTCTAGCTTCTTCTTCTTAAAATATTCTTGAAGCTCCTTGGCCTTTTGCCTCTGAAACTCCAAAGTAATCGCATTCTTGTCCTCCAAAGCCACCCGAGCAGCTGGCTTTGGTGGTGGAGCCACTGGAGAAGACGGTGAAGAAGGAGGGACAGGCTTCAAGGGAGGCGATGCAGGCGGGGAAGGTTCTCTAAGAGGAGGGGCCACGGGTCTCCTTACAGGCCCTTCAGCTTGAGAGCTCCTTATGGTCACAATATAAGGCTTAGTTGCTGGAGAAAACCTATAGTAAGAAGATGTCGAGGAGGTTGATGAAGAGGACGATAGAGAGGAACAAGATGGCGATGATGAGGAAGGGTTTGGGATTTTGATGTACGGAATCGAGGATGCCACTGACATTTTTTCCTTCTCTTCTTTCTTAATCCAAGTACTAAATCTCTCTCTCTCTCACTAAATTCTTTCTCAGTAGGATAATTGTTCCTATTTTTTCTTCTTGTTTTTTTCTGGTTAAGGAGGGAGGAGGGATTTTGTGTATGTGAGGTGTTCTCAGAATCAGAAGAGGAGGTGTGTGGATAAGGAGCGGTGACTTTGGCGCCTGACAGCCACCCGAGCATGTGGGATGTTACCAACATGCCCCTCCTCTCTTCGCTCAGCAGTCAGCACAGAAATCACTGCGTGTAAGAAATTATTTGTTGACGCGATTCGGTTTTTGACTACCTATTCGTCCGCTGTGAAATAAATATTGTTTTTCTTACAACTATGCATTGAGGGGATGTTTTAGAGTATTTATGGGAAAAAAATTGAATTGTTATTTTTATTTTAAATTAATTTTTTTAATATTTTTAAATCATTTTGATGTGCTATGTTAAAAATAATTTTTAAAAAAAATAAAAAAATTATTTTAATATATTTTTAAATAAAAAATACTTTCAAAAACACTTGTAATCACTTAAATGTTAGCTGCTCTGCTACGTGCTACCTTTGGGTAGCACAGACAACTTACCCTGGCGGTGAAGAACTTTCTTCCACCATGTCATTAGATTTCCAACGGTGTTCTCTTATTAAAAATTAAGCTTCGTGAGTTTTATATATTTGGTATTTCCGGTCAAATTTCCTAGTCATAAGTTTTATAAGTTATTGATGATTCTAAAAAAGTGGTTTTCATGGTTTTCTTCATTTTCCTTTTTATCATGTTACCTAATCTCATGGTCTAATATGTTAGTTTACAGGTTGACCCGAGTGGGCTCGAAATTTGTTTTTGGTTATAATTGCCAGTTTTTTTTATCCTTTTGTATAATCATTTTTTTTAATTTTATTATTTAATATTTTAATTAGATGAAAATTAAACTCTTAAGTTTTTTTTTTAATTTTTATATTTTTGGTTAAATGTCTCGGGTCACAAGCTTTAATATATTAGCATAGTTTTTTGATTTTTTTTTATTCAGAATTGAACTTCTTGATTGAGCTCAAGTTTGAGATCTCATATATTATGATTTTGAAAGATTAAATTAGAAGGTTGCATTTTAAATTATTAAATTAACTAAACTTATTAAACACGATCATCAGTCTTGATAACTTCTTTAGAAATTACATGGTCACCTTAACTTTGTTCCACTTATGTCCAAAAATACTTGGCCTAGCCCACACCATTGCGCCAACGGCCTATATAAGTTTACTCTAGATAATTTTTTTTTCTCTTTTAACTTTTAATATTTGATTAATTATAATTGATCTTTCTTTTTTTCTTGAGATAGATTTAATGGTTTTATCACAATTTTAGATCACATCGTTAGCCTGATAGATCTAATGTTTTCATTTCAATATTTTTTTTTAAAAAAAAATATGCATTACCCAATACATCATGATTTAAAAATTTTAAAAATATCTCAACTATTATATACCAAGTTTTTGACTTTATAATGTCTTAATATATTTTTTAGGCTGAAAAAAAAACCCATGGTTTAAAAGCTTGTGCATAGCAGAGATTGATCAGCAAACGTGACTAAATAATACCTCGAGTATATTGAATTATCAAACAATTGTATTATCTTCTCATGTCTTAATTTGGTCACACAAAGAAATTCCTTTCGGGTTGCTCTTAAATCTATCCCTCGAAATAAAGAGAAAAAGAGAGAAGCAGTTCAGCTTGGTTTTGTATGGATGTGATTCCTGGAAAAAGCTGAAAAAGCTTTCTCATCAGTCTGAAGAACGAATAAAAATGGTAAAGGTGAATCATATCACAAAAGGGAGGGAGCATGCAAGCTAATCCATCAAACTACCAATAAATGGCAAAAAATAATATGCGACATTAATTGAAAAACAATGGGCAGGGCAATCGCAAGTAACAATAATAAGGTGATCAAACAACGTGAATATTCGAGTAACAAAATTTAAATCCTCACCAATTGAATATAGGCACAAATGATCAATCCAACAGGCGTGGCCAGGTATAGAACTTCTCACTAATTCGCGATGGATGCGTTGCCAGATGCAGAGCTCCTGTGGCTATGGTAGCATTTCATATGCACTCAATTACTCTTCTTCTTCAGCAAAAATCAGTTGATCCAGTGAGAAAGCAGGTGACCTCTGTTAGTAGTAGCAAATTCAAGTGATGCACCAGGCATCTTGAGAGAGAACTGGGTTGCCGAAACTTTTGGTAATTGATCACATAATCACACATGAACAACTTCTTTCATTTCCATTCTCAAAATCATCATCTGATCCACCTGTTTCACTGTCATGGATGAAGTTTACGAATAAGAAAATTTGTCATAATGAAATATTAGCCAGATAGAAAGGAAACCAACATGAGATGGAGTTGGGTAAGAAATTCTGGATGAAGAAAGCTTTGTTTCTGCATAATACACAACAAAATGCGACCAAAAACCTCTATACAAAACAAGTGGGCTCCTTCACAATTTAGTACCAGAAACTATAGAAACCATGTCACGTAGGAAACCAACTTGCTGACTCCAATGGTACCCAACATTTATAGCTTTCTTTAGTCGTCACATATGCATAGGACAGGGGCTGTTGTAGATGCAGGAAATGGATGCCCAAATCATAGTCAGTGGTCAGACTGACAGAAGATCGAGTATGAGCAGTTGAAGACAGTAGAAGAAGAACAGAACCAGTGCCAAAATAGGAAAGAGGCTTGAGGCCACATTGCTATTTCGGGCTGTTAATTCTGAGAGTTGCCATTTGCAAATGGCAAACATGCACCATGGTCAATATAAAATTAAGATATCTATCTTTTGGCAAGTCTCAGAGAGACACATGCAATAAATATATCACCAACATTTCACTTCAAGCCTTCAGCTAGTTTGATCATGTGCATGGAAAGGAAATGGTTTGATCAAACAGAGCTGATTTACAGCAAGGAATGTAGAAGGAGAAGTGACAATGTGCATGGAAAGAGAGTGGAATGCAAATGTATATGAATTAGCAAAGACCTGTGAACAAAAACAATATAAAGAAACTCCAAATCACTAATGAAATAAGAACCCGCTACAAATAACACAATTCATGATAAGGAAATGAGAAGAACTGATGTAAGCCCTTACTTTTGAGAGTCTTTTCTGGAACAAGGACACAAAACCTCATCCCTCATAGCTATGGTCAATCACAATCATAAATCCTTAGTGTTTTGCTCAGTTTCAACATCTCCAAACACATCCCATCCTTTTATCACTTGAGCTAAGGCTCAAGCTGAATGCTCATATTATCATATAGATCACTTAACCTCCACTTGTTAGTGCGAGATTGGTCAAACTTGCTGGAAGTTTTATTTATTTCCTCGTCAAGCAATCAAAATATAATCGTCACTTCTTAGGATTGCGAGTGATCATCTTAAGACTGTACTGATATGGACGAGTAATACAAAATGACTCAAAAATAAACATCTCATGTAGTATTCCAACTGAAAGACAACCAACCCATTAAAGCTCATGAGAAGCAGAGTCCATGTTTAGCAATATGGGAAATCAGAACTTATGTAGAAATTAAAAAAGACACAGTGGTGCCCCTAGAGGTACATATAACGGAGGTTTATGCCACATGGACAAGAGCACACATTAAAATAATTCCAGTGTACAATCTCCTTGATATGCTTGAAACATAAATTAAACTTAATGCAGAGCTCATAACATCAAAATTTAGATCAAGATAAGGTACTCCCATACCTTGGTTCAAATTCCCTGATATCAGCGAGCTCACTCCCACAACCATCCGTCCACTGCACTTTTCTCCTTTCTGTATGACCAGGTATATCACTACCTCTGTCGTTCAATAGCTCGCTCTGATTAGCATCACCAACAGGAACTGGAATGCTTTTTGATGTCTTCTTCAAACTACTCTTAAGAGTAACTTTTATTGCATTATTATCACCTTCGAGTTCAGTTGTAAGATCTTTTCCCCTGTCAGCAGCAGGAGGATCTGGGAAGACATCTTGCTGCTGGGCAGGGCCTACTTTGAGAGGTGATGGGGATTCAAGTCCGGCGGAAGCGCGACCAAAGCAGACAAAAGAAGCGCAGCCGCGGGAAAGCCGGTTCTTCAAGGAAGCCAGCTGGAGGTCAGAGTCAGGTTCTTGGTCCACCAACTGGTACTGATTCCACGGCGTAACTCTCATGGGTTTGTCTTCGTGCTCCTGACCCAAGAGAAGAAGGGTCAAGCCCTTGCTATACCCGGAAGCCGAAGAAGAGAAAAACCCTCCTCCTTCCACTGCCAATAACATTAGTTCTGATCATCTGGGCATCAAAATATAATTTCTGTATCGCTCCCCACACACCCTTGCTACTAACAAATACACCAGCCCTTCATAGAGTAATTATTTAATGGTCAGATAGGTTGCCATCAAAACACCACAAAAAATCAAATATTAACAAAAACAACCAGATATTAGTGATTATGAAAATGAGAAATGCGCAAATTATATTCGTTTCCGACCAACGAAATGTTAGATTTATCACGGTGAGCTACAAACTTCAAATCCCAAAACCACATATGGGAAATAAAAAAAGCTATCCAAAAGTGGCAATGAAAATGACATTAATATAAAGAGTTAGATCGCCAACATCAGCAATCTGATCAAAGTTAAAAGAGCCCATTTAATACAAAGTCATCAGATAAACATGGTCAGCCCCATTTTTTTACCATTAAAAAAAAATACAGGTATCGATCATGAGCTGCTTAAGAAAATATGACTTGAACGCATCCCAAACAGGATTCGACTGTTTAACGAGAGAAAGATGGCTGACATGCATCAATTCACTTTTTTTTTCTAAGAAAAAAACAGAGCCGAAAACAAGAGCAATTCAGCTGCTAAATTTACTCGCTTTAGGCTGTTAAAAAGTGGATATTTCCTTTCTTTTTTTCTCGGGAACCAAACAGAAAATCTTTTTAGTACCTGACAGCGACGATAGATCTACGAGAGAATCTGGAGGACTAAAACGGCGGCGCCGGCATGTCGGATCGAATAAATCGGCGAGGAATTTGAGAATAGTGTAGCCAGCAAGTAAATAAAATGTGAAATGAAGTTAATAGTGAGTGGAAAATAAAAAAAAAATGAAAAGAAAAGAAAAGAAAGAAAGATTGAGTTTTTCTCCTGGTTCAAATTATTTAAAAGGTGGATAGAGATCGTGGCTCCATGGCGCATGATAGCGATTGGGCCCCACCTCCTTTTCTTATTTATTATATTTAGGGTGTAGTGCTCCATTTATTATTTTCTCTTACTTTTGTGACAGGGGCAGGAAAGCGGGTAAAAAAAACAATTATTTAGAAATCTATTAAAATATATTTTTTATATTAATATATTAAAAATATTAATTTCATAATTATATATATAAAATAAATATTTTTAAAAAAATCAAAATCAAAAGTTAATATTCTTCCCATAAAAAAAGAGAGGAGAAAGCTGGCTTTTGTTTGATTGCCCTCTTTTCTTTTAACTAAAAAGTAAGTCCACTCTTCAATTACTTATTTGATTGCGCTTCATCTGTCTATATCTTCCACCCTTTTACTCTTTCTACTTTCTTTATGATGATGTAATTTAACTAATATTACTATTTCTAATCATTTCTTAATTAGGTTTAATTGTCGTTGATATGAACAAAAGACACCATCTATTTGACCAGAATATACAAAAAAAAAAAATAGAAAGATAGACACCATTTTGATTTAATGGTTAAAACTATGACTTCTAAATTGATTTTTAAAAACAATATTTCAACAAACCTATAACTATTGATTAACTATAAATAATATTTTATTTATAAAATTTGCTTTACTTATTAAGTTTTTAAGCTCAATATTTTCTCGAATAAGAGCTTTTTAGTGTTGGGATAGAAGATGATTACATGTTCACGTCAATATTTATTTCTCTAGAGAAGCCCCGACATCTACAAAATAATCCTTTTACTTAACCTAATGGTGTTGGGTTTGGCATCTCGTCAAAACCATGCATGTTTAGGCACAACATGAAACTAAACTAAGGATATTAAGTCCGAAAACTTTATGTTATTAGTATTTTTAGGACATCTTCCCATTTGGTGGCTAAGAATATATGTTGATTCCTTATCTTTTTTATCGGACCTTTATGAAAAGAGCTCTTATGACTAACAAGAAATAAAATCCTCTTGAGGTGAATAATAAACCTCATTTAAGTTTTAGGGTGTGTGTGGTATTGCGGTTGTTGTTGTTGTTGTTGTGGTTGAGGTTGAAAAAAATAGTTTTGTGTGTTTGATTATCATGTTTTTTATATTGTTGTCAACGTTTGAAATTACTTCAAAGGACACACACACATATATAATTTTTTAAATTTTTTTATATATTAATAATCATAACAATAAAATGTAATTAATAATTTATGAAAAAAACAGATATTTTGTTTTGGATAAAATGCAATTTTTAGATTATTTAAATATTAAAAATATATATTTTATATTAATATACATATATTATGTAAACATTATTTATATTTTTAGATTATTTTAATATTAAAATATTAATATATATTTATTCTCTCCCAGCCCCTGCCCTAATATATATTTAAGAGTGTGTTATTAAGCTAGACAAAATATTTCATGGCTAGTACATCATTAATTTGCCGTCCTTTAACATCCAAAAGCTTGCCTCCAAATTCATATTTCATGGCCTAATATATTTCCCAACCCGCTCCCTCTCTCTTCACCGCATGAAAAGCAGCAAATTGCTGTGTTTCCATGAACCTGCGGTTTGTAAATATTTTGGGGTGAATCCCATGTCATAAAACCTGTGTTTTTTATTTAACCAAACACCATGTACCATTGCTTTTTTCAAACCTGTATTTGGACTTCAATGCCAAACGGACTAATAAGGAGAAAACACGTGTTGACTCGGCATCAACCTTGATCGAGCATGGCATTAATAAAATGGTCAAAGAGCAAATACCTAAAATGTAAACTTTTATTATGATTATTATTTAAGTTCAATAAATACGGAGTTTAATTCTGCGATGAAAAGCATTAATTCAAATATTTGATGATATTTAATATTTAATGATCTTAAAACTCTATAAAAGAAGAATATTTTACAGTCGGTATAAAAAAACTATTATTAAATATAACCTAACAATGGTTACTTCAAGTTGGAGGGTGGCTTTTCCACATCGGGACACCTCTCCTGGCCTCAAAATTCTGAAATTGGTGAGAGGCCGTAATAAATGGGTGGCGTGGCAAAATCACCGCCCCTTCAGGTTTCTTGAAGATCAATTTATTTACTTCCTAGGTTTCCGGTAATAGCATGAGACCCGGTCCTCTATAAGGGGACCTGAAATGGTGAATTGTTTTTTTTTTTTAATTAAAAAATGAAAACAAATTGTTTGTGATTGTAATATTTCTTTTATATAATAAGAAATGCATGAATTTGTATAATTTACCCGCATCTATTTTATGTTAGAAGCATAAATAAAATTTTCAAAGTAATCACTGCATGATTTTTAAAGATGAAGATGAAAATACTAAATGTCTGTTTAGGAGTATGACTGAAGTTGTTTTTGAAAGTTTTTTTTGTTCAAAAATATATAAAAATGATATTTTTTTATTTTTAAAAATTATTTTTGACATCAACACATGAAAATCATCGAAAATCACCAAAAAAATTAAAATAAAATAAAAAATATTTTTTTTAATTTTTTTTCAAAAATACTTTTAAATTGCAATGGCAAACAAGATCTTTAAAGATAAAAATAAATAAATAAATAAATAAAAACACTAAATTTAGGCGTCACGAGCTATAGTATATTTTTTAAGAAAAAAAATTATTTAGAGGATTGTTATTATTTTTTACTTAATAACTTAAAACACTTATATTATATATTATAAAATTCTCATTGATTAAAAAACACCTTTTCCTTTACATAAGTACCCTAGATGTCATTTGACTTTCTTTTTTCTCTAAACACCAAACCTAGTCATCATCTTTGATCCCTCGCCAACCATCATCTTCAACCACAAACGCACAATCTCACCAAATTTTTAAATGAATAGATACATTATATGCAGTAAACAACAACGCAAATTGTTTGGCAACACCTTAATCCAGTCAGGTGAGTTGATCATTAATTGAAAAAAAAAACATGATTCCATTTAAAATAAGCCCAACAACGTTGGAATGATGATTCTGAGATCTCTTTGTGGAAGGTTTCTTCTCCATCCTCTGGGTGGCAACTGCAAATGTGAAGGGTAATTTTCCCATATTTTTACTTTAAAAGAAAAAAAAAACACCCAGTTACTTGTTGGCTCAAGTAAATTGATTGGATTGAATTCCCTGAAATCCGATTTTTTCTTAGCCAATTCAATCAGGTAGTGGAATCGTTGAGTTTTGGTTGGATTTTATAACACATTTGGCCAGGAAATCTTCCTCTTTTCAGTGCATCCTATTTCTTACAGGCAGGTTAGGTTGCATCACAGGAAAACCATTGAAAAACGTGTGCTAGCTTAGCTAGCAACTCATATACAGCAGCAACCGGCGCAGGTGATTGATCACAGTCTCTGCTTTCCCTGGAATAGTTTTGAAGTTTACGGACACCAGAAATACGAAAGGTCCAGTGGGTCGCACACAGGCAGCACAGCCAGCTCTCAAAGCAGAAACGATGTCACTTCAATGCATGGATGAGGGCCACCAACTTTATCAGAAGTTGACTTGCAACATCCAAGGAAATGCTGAATTCCTGTGAAAGGGAAATGTGTCTGTTCTGTCAAGATGCAAGCGCAGGGCCAGAAAGGATAAAAAACAGGGCAGTGAATTGATGAATCTCGAGATAAACTTCTCATATGACCCTGTAAAAGCTTCGGCCAATCATTCAGATTCCACTCCACTATGTAGAGCCCTGTTTGTACAGTAATTTTACTGGGTTTTCATTCTCATGTCGGGGACAAGATTTCTCGTCTTTTGAAGTAGACATTAGTGAAGAAGCTTGGAATTCGATCATGTTAGCTGTGGAAAACGCTAAGATGTTCCTCCAAATCATGATCAACTAGCTGGCCTCGTTTGTCTTTCCAAACTTGGATGACTCCTTGGATTAGATCATCCCCGGATTTTCTTTGTCAAGAACTAGGGCCTTGAATTGTCAATAACAGGCCACACAGGAATGGTAGGCGTTTCTCTTTCCATACCAAGATGTCTTCATCAACTCTCTCAATCATATGAATTATCTATTCATTAATTTTGTTTTAACACCAAATATTCATTCAACCTGGACTGTAAAGGGTCAGTGTCTCTGGGCCATACACACAAAACTTTATTCGACAAGGAAAATATCCCACCTTGAATCAGATTAGTCAAATATGGAGTTCTCCACAATCTACCCTTTCTTATAATTCCACTGTGATAAAATAAGTTATTCTATGAATAACAGGAGGGGAAACTTGTAGGGCTTGGAGTTTTCCAATAATCTTCACCGAGAAACTCTTTGAGCTTCTTGTCACACGCTTTCTTGTATGGCAGTGGCCATGGTATTCTTTTTTTGTAGGTTCTTTTCTTCGAGATCAAAACATCCATAAACCTGGCATTCTAGGTATTTGACGGGACACCTTTCTCTGTATTGTCAGGAGTTTTTGCTCCTGTTTTTATACACAAAAGAAATGCCCAAAAACCGGCTCTTCATCAATTGTGAGTATAAATATTAAATTTAGATTTAATTATTTAGATATATGGATGTGGGTTAGCGCCTGAAGTTGGAAGATGACAAACCCGATGGGAAGCGCGTGTTTGTCACCTATGCACTCACTCAAAAGCATAATTCTAGACCACCGTGTGTGTGTGTGTTGCGTGTTCATTTCTTGTCAAGCCATTGCAAGGAGAGACTTGAGCATGTGGGATTGGGATGGGTTTGGACCCCATGATCATTTTCTGATATAAGATTACAAATGGCGCCCGACATCCCGTTCCAGCAGCTGAGCTGCTACTCTGGCAGCAATCAGAAGGCTCTGCCACGTTATTTGTTTCTTTGTTTTTTTTTGTAATGATTTGTTTCTTTGTTTGTTTCTGGTGGATTGTACAAAATACGATTCATGGCATTATAGAAGTTTGAACTATTTTCGTTGGAGACTTGCTAAACACGCCAACTAGTTCTCGTATACAATAATTGACATTTTTAATAATTATGATGCTGTGCAATGCATCTTGGGCACCTTGTAATGATGGTGGTGTTTAGGGCATGAAAGAATGGACAAAGCTCAAGGGAAATATTATAATCCAAGGAACAATCAAACAAAGGGAATGTCGTGAAAATATGCAGTGTAAAGTCAGTTAATGCCAAGTAGAAAATATGAATAGGGAGCTTTTCAAGCTACTAGTTTCTTTCTTTCATCTGAAGATTTTCAACTACTTGAAGCTATCTAGCATAGCACAAACGAATGATTAATAACATTGTTTTCCCCTTCCATATATAACTCCTTGAGTGGTATCGATGCTTTAATCTATCTTCTTAGCATTTTAATTTTAACTTTAGCATGATAGCACATACTGAAGCAAATCATGGAAAGCACACGTCACTTGCGAAATGATCACTAGAAAACACATCCTAATAAACCAGAACATCATGAAGAACAAAACAATATAAGAAAATGCAACTGCTAATACCAATTTATAAGTAGTGTGGCCACTTCAACAAAGCACTTTACGTATGACATAAACCAAATTAACCATTTAAAAAAAACAACAAAAAAGATAACAAATGATAGGTTATGGTGCTCAATGTATAAGCATTCTGCTCCACGAGAACTCACCACTAAGCTTTCCTTCTTCACACGCTTCAGCAAGTTTAACAGCATCATGTGATTATTCTAGTTTGGAGTAACCATTTCCATCTGCTTTCTTCTTGAAGAGAGCTGCAACAACCAAAACAGCAACATAACTGCAACAGCCATCCAAGTCTTATAACCAAACATGGAAAGAAGCTTGTGGGACCTGCTATCTTAGATGTCCATAGAGGAATCATTGGAGCTGGGAGGATTAGGATCCCTGTTATGGTGTTGAAGAAAGTTGGGCTCATTGTTGCGGGTTCCATTTCCTGAGGGTGAGTCACCTTGCGGACAGTAGCCCCCCTGAGTAATGTGATAGTTCTGGAGACTCCTGCGAATGGGGCTCGACAAAGCATTTGAGAAAACTGTATTCTTGGGTTGTTGATCACAGTGTTCAGAACGAGTGCCCTGAGCAGTTGCTGTTAGGCCAGATGAGCCTGAAGAAACCAGAAAGGAGGAATTTGTGAATGGAATAGGTTGGGAAGTCTGATGTTGATGTGGCGTTCTAGGGGACATTGATGGTTCTTCTCCACTATAGTCCAGTTCATTCTGCATCATGACCATAGCATTTCTCAATTTTAGATAAAATCAAGTTATTATCAATACAAGAGAACTGAGAACTATCTTAGTCACTCATAACACAGTCACACACACACGTGCATCCAAAAAAAGAACATAAAACCCAGAAAAACAAAAGGATAAGCAAATAATAATAATATTAATAAATAAACCAAGCCTATTAGACATACATCAATATCCATTTGATAGCTGAGTAAAGAAACATCTCAGTCACACCAGTGCTTGAAACACTGTACAACTTATTTTATTTGAGCTTCGTTTGCAAATACTGTATACAAGCGGATTTGATTAGCTCGATTGTCAATTAATATTAATTGCATTCCAGCCACCTGGACATGATTAATTTTTTAATCGACATTAAATAGATAAGAATATGTTATATGCAGCCCTGGCAAATAAAGCCTCAGCGTGCATGCCCTTGAGTCTCACACAGATAGAAACTCAAACTCCAATCTCCTCCAAAGTAGCAAGAGTATAGTCCTGAGATATTTTAAAACAGGTAAATCACATTCCAGATTAAATTCAAACCAATATTTCAAATTCCTTCTGATGTTTCAGACTGGGAGAATATGATGCAGCATATAAGTTTATCTTTAACAAGCAATCATCTTGGCTTTCGCATGTCTTCCATTGGAGAAGATAACCAGCTCATTAGATAATCTATTAGATCTAAAAAATAAACAGTGGGTTTTTTGAACGCCTATTGCAACAAGAACTTATTGCATTCACAATATCCCAGTTTTTAATGAAAATTTCCAGACATTTTGTTATTTGGTAATGCAGCACTGTATCCAGCAGCAGTATTAAGGGGAGCTGTCTGCTGGAGCAGGAAAACAAATTAGAGGATTTAAGGTTCTCTTATAAGACAAATTAATATTTTGGTGCATCATATTTTATTTATTGTTATTGTTGGCTCATACTACTCATAATAGTCCATATAATAGCTAGATCTCCCATAGCAAGACAAAGAAAAAATTGAAAGACAGTTATCATACACATCTTAAACACTCAATGACAAAATTCATCTTCATGTACTGCAGGAGATGTAAAGTTACCATGTTGTATATGAAGATGTTCTCAGTATCATAAAGAACAATGAATTCCAGGAAGACTATGACTCTAACTTTTAAACAGATATCACATAATCTATCTGTTGTTTCAGAGCTAAGGAAGTGCCAATATCATTTACAAAAGCACATGAAGCAAGCATATGTGCATGTTAGATATGTCAGTATACACACAAATGGTCGATTATAATAAAACAGGCAAGAAGAATAACTGATACCAACCTGTATGTAATTGATTATATCAACTGTCGCCACTCGAGAACCTCCCTCTTGTTGCCTCCATATCCATTGGTAAAGTTTTTCCTGAAAACAATACGAGCAGGCTATACATCAGAAAAAAATCGTTCAACAAGAGAACTAAGCTTGCAAGACATTAGCAAAGGTCAGTAGATACACTTTGATTGGGAAGATATATATACTGTGACAGCTTAAATGGCATTCACCAAGCAACAACCTTCCAATTTGGAAGTTAAAAGCATCAAAAGAACAAGAGCATCATCAAGAACATGTGTTCTGGGTTATTCCATTGACTCTAATAAAAGAAAAGTTTTATTGACACTGAGTGAGTGTGAGTGTGTAGTGTGCAGGAATAGGTAATGGTATGGAATTTGTTTAATCTTCATCTTAGAGTTTCTCTATCCCACTGAATTTTTCAACTCTGGCATGTGGAAAAGAGCAGTAGGCTAGTTTGGAAAAGAACATTATTGTCCTTAATGTTATAGACATTTAATTGGTGGAATATCATGCTAACTGAATATATTATCATAAAGTTGAGAAGAACAAACCAGATTTGAACGCAAAACTAAAACTGGCCATACAATTGCCCTACAAATAATTTTCACAGCCAACCAATAAGTTTAATCCTTCCAGTTTAACATGAAACACTCTGAGCTAATCTCAGACACAGCAAAGATTCCTAGTTTCAAACCAACACCACCGCCAAGATCCCTAATCACTCTCAATAAGGAATAAACATCTCTAGACTACTTCATAGCCTGTTCACTGTTGATATTCCTAGTGAATGTCTCACTTATGCCAAAAGCATTTCTGGACTGGGTGAGTTATATGAATAATACAGACAAAAATCGGTTCAAGGGCCCATGCTCCATGACTTGAAGATGGATGAAAAATAAGGAAACAGCTTCAGACACGAGAATGCAGTGATAAAAGATGTATGCCATCTTGGGAGAAAGTTAGTGATCATAATGTCATACTAGAATCAACACAGAGCACCTACAAAATGATCAATGCAAAGAAGGAAAACCATTAATGGCTTTCTGATAAATCCATAATAATTCTCTAACGAGTTGGTGCTTATTCTAACTGGTGTAGGTGATCCCATTCCATGAACTTAGAATTATTCAGCCTCAAGATTTCACTATAGGAAAAAGATATTAAACTTCCACTTGAAAAATACAAAGGTTGCACCTTAAAAGCATGCTTAAAAAGGAATAATATAAAATGAAAACTATAACAAAGGTTTGTTTCAATTTCAAATATTGGTATTTCTTTGATACTATTAACTTATACTGCCATTAAGCTTCATCACACATATATTACAGTCCACATTTTATTTTCTAGCTCTTCCATAAGTTTTTGTCCACTGCCAACAATCAATGAGTAGCTATCCTCCAAGTCTTTGCAAAAAAATGTCCTATCTTTGGGCTGAAGCCAATCTATAAGAACTCCATTTTTCAGCTTCTTTAATCTTCCCAAAACAGACAAGTTCCAGGCCAACCAGACCCGCTTTTCTTTCATCTTTCAAAGTACCAAAAAGTCTATTCTTTAACACCCATTGATCCAAACTTAAGGAATGTGTTGTTTACTCTAGTCTTATGCTGGTGTTCTAACTGTCTCATCCTCTTAATTAATTAGAAAACAAACTACATAAAAACTATCTATTTTCTTGTCAAAGTATTGAACTATTCCATGTCTCTCATAGATATCAAATTTCAAAAGAGCACTTTCTCAATATCAAAGTTCCACGCAATGGCACCACTTGGAAACAAAGGTGAGTTCCTCCACCACCAATTAGGCTACTTATGCTCTTGTATCACCATTTACAATTAAAACCATCAGGACTTTCCAGGCTTACTTGTAGGTTCACAACAACCCTCAAGTAGTTATGAGTGCTTATCAGCCATCAGCAATTTCTCCAGAGAAAGACAAAGATTCTCATAGCACAAATGAGCAAATTCTAAATCCAAGAGCAAAAACACTCCAACTCCAATTTAAAAGTTAAGCCCCGGAAAAATTAAAACTTCATTTCGGTCAAGATTATAATGTTTCTCCCCCGCACAAAGCATCCAAATAGTCAAATACCCACATCCCGCTTGCTTCCTTAAATGGGAATGGTAGGGAAAAAAACCGATGCTTTGATCAATCTACCTCCTCGACAGTCGAATTACAATGCCAATCTATTACCACCATTCAAAACACAAGCCACTTAGAAACAAGTGAAATGCGAAGTGCCTAGTTCAATTGTAATGATCATTTACAGCAACAATTAATAAAAACTAAACTACCATACCATAACTTCAATGTGAATCCATTGACAAAACCGCACAATGTATCTATCTAGCCATTAAACTTTACAATTAACTCAGAGCCAAACAGCCCATTCAAATTTACAACAAAATCGAAATGGGTAGCCTTTAAACCAGACTAACAATAAAAAAAAAATCAGTGACCAGAATAAAGGACAACAAAAAGACACAAGCTTGAAGGATTAAAAAACCAATAACTTTTCCACAAAGAAGAGCAGCCCCACAAGAAACACATATACACAAAGAGCAGGCTGGTATTCCTTAAATCAAAGAGATAACGAGGGAATCTTACAAGGCTTTGACGTTCACCGGCTTGGAAGGAGAGTTTTTGGTGGTTCATAGACTGTGTATAAAGCTGAGACAAAGAGTTCGCAGCACTGCAAAACGACGCATACATGGTCCGATCCACCTCGTCCAGGCTTGTTGCTATGGATTTTCTCTTCTTTCCCATCGTTAATAACAGTTAATCAATTAGATTTTACAGGGATGGATTGAATTTAAAATTTAGTTTTAGGTTAGTTTTTTTTTGTCGGCTCAAAATGGAAAAGATAAATAGAGAGGGTCTGTTCTCTCCTTTTTTCTCTCTAGAGAAGAGGAGAATGTGGTGGTTTTGGTTACATGGGATGAGAGAACAAAAACAAAAGGAAGTGTTTTTTGAGAGAGGAAAAGGGTGTATGGTAAGGATGGTGGGTGATGGTGACGCAGTATGTCAGTCGTCTACCTCTCTCTATGTTATGCCCTTGTGCCATTTCGTACCATCTCGTGCTGCCTTTTTCACCATCCCTTGTGTCACATGGGCAAACTTTTTGCTCGTATTTCAGGGATAAATTGGGTAATTGGTATAAATTTTTTTAAAATAAAAATAAATAGTCTACACTATTTTTAATAAAAATTATTTATAAATTATTTAGAGGTGTGTGTAAGTATCTTTTACAAGTTTTTAACCTGATAAAAAATATTTTTTTGCATTTAAGATCAACAAAATTTAAAATTATTGACAGGAGCTTTCTTGATTTGTCAGAAAGATATATAACAATAAAAAAAATTGCTTCCTGAACAGAAAAATATTGAATTGTTGAATAAGGTTATTTTAGGTTTTTTATTTTCTTATGTACAATGAAAGAATGGATTTACATTAGAAAAGATACAAAAGTTTTGCATTTTGGGATATTTTAGGTTTCTTCATACAGTTTTTTTGTAATTAAAAGGGGGTTGGGTGGTGTTTTGATATTTTTATGTTTTTAAATCAAAAGGTTGTTGGCACTTGTTTCATATGTGTTAACAATTTAAAGATGTCTACACCATAAAAATGACACATGGAACATCATATGGTGGTCAAATCTCATCATTCATTGTCTCTTTGGATGCGTCTCTAAATTTTTATCCACATGTTGTAGCACATGTAAATATTTGGTGGTTAGATTGTCATTGGTGATTTATTATTATTATTATTATTATTATTACTATTATTATTTCATGACAGCTAAATCCCATACACGTCCTCTTAAAAGAACCTTCTAAGTATAAAAAAAAATAACAAAAAATGAATGAGGATAAAAATTTATATAAAAAAACAAAGTTGAAAAAAAAATATGATCCCAAACAAAATAAATAACAATTAAGAAAATAAGAACCAAACTTTAAATGTTGCAAAACCACATGTGAAATTAAAAAATATTTATAATTCATAGATTATATAGGGCTAACCCAATTGAAGACAAGTCACAAAAAAAAATGAAAATATAAACAAGAAAACACCATACTAAAAAGGGGGGGAACTCATAAATCTAGGTAAAACTCATAAATCTAGTCTAATTTCTAAAATTAACAAGTCATAAAATCTTGGAGTTGAATAACTCTCAATAAATGTTATTTTAAATGATGAAATCATGGGGAAATATTATTAAAAAAAACTTGCAAATACAAAAAAAAATAGGGATAAAATTTGACCAAAAAAAACCCAAATAGGATGAAATATTTAAAAAACAATTCAAATATTGATCTCAAACTATGTAAATATAAATTAAAAGAATGAGCACCAAATTTGAAAGATAAAGAAATCATAGGAGAGGTGATATTGAAAAATATTTGTAATTCAATAGGTTATTTATAGATTAAAAATTATAAGAGGTCAAATTAAAAAAAAAAAAAAAACAGAATTATAAAGGGCTAACTAGTAGAAGGGAAACCATGAAAAAATATAAAAAAGAAGAAGAAGAAAACATGTTTTAAAAAAACATGCAAACTCAGACTGACTATAAACCCTGTTTCATCTCTAAAATTTGCAAAACATTAAATCCTATGACTCAATAAAAATAAAAAAATTCTAAGTCAATTTACTTTTCAATGATAAAATCAGTGAAAACATGAAAAAATAATGAAAAAATAGTAATATGAAGAGGATGTTTGAAAATGTGGTTGTGATTGTTTTTTCAAAGTTTTTTCTACTTAAAAATGTATTAAATAATAATTTTTTTTAAAAAAAAATTATTTTTGACATTAGCGCATCAAAATGATCAAAAAATACTAAAAAGAATTTCATTTAAAGAAGAAAAAAATCATTTTTTTTTCAAAAAATACTTTTTGAGTAAGGGTGAAGTTTTTAAAAAAAAACCAAATTCATTTTATTAAAAACAAATGAGGATGAAGTTTTGAAAAAAAGATTAAAAATGATCATAAAAAAATAAGAAACAATTAAAAGAATGAAGACTAGGTTAAAAAAAAAAGCACGGGGATGAAATTAAAAAAAAAACATGTAATTTGATAGATTATTTATAAATTATAAAATAGTAAGGGTGAAATTGAAAAAAACATTTCAAATCTTAATTTATTCTAAAAAACAATAATCAGGGACTATATGGACCAAATATTAAAGGGAAAATATTGAAGAGATTGTTTTGAGATTTTATAAGGATTGGTGCAAGCTAGAGGAAGAGAGAAAAAAGAAAAATATAAAGGACATCAAGATCTTCCAAACACTGTTCTGAAAAATAGTGTTTGGTGGTCGAACGGCCTCACACATGCCGCCTGAAAAGCATTGGTGCTACTTGCATGCAATAACGTTTTTGAAAAAAAAAACTGTATAATATACAATAATTATAATACTACCTTCTAGTAATCTCTTAAAATTATAACAAAACCAATATATAATGACCAAAAAGTCCTAATGAGAATGATACTTTTTTTGCTTTTTAAGGTAACCAAAGTAATTGCACTATTTGATTAAAATTAAAATACCAAAATACCCCTCTTAAGGATATGGTAGTAATTTTACAGTGTTAAAATTAGAGAAATAAAAAATCTAACCTTTGACTATATTAAAGATAATTGTGAAAATACAATATTGTTCACACCACCTAGTTCGATGGTTATGATTTTAGTTTTATAGTGAATGGTAATCTAAACACAGTGGCTTTCCTTTAGAAATCAGTAGTTTTGTTAATAAGAATCAAGATATTGCAATTTTTATAATCCACCAGGTTTCTACAAAAGATAATTAAATTTTAACACCAGGAAAAGAAATCATCTTCACATCCATACCCATCTTCAAGTGATTTGTCTTCGGGTCATTTCATCGAGGTCATGTCTTGGCTCGGATTTTATATCAATTTTTAGATATAACGACAAATCAACTTATGGAAACTCGGATAGATCCGATGCCTTCTCAAGCTATGGAAACTCGGATATAACTCGGCTCCTCTGCTGTATACCAATCTGTTCAGGGAAACCTAAACCATCCATGTTCAACTTCTGCGTGTAACAAAGGTGTCTAACTATTTGAACTTGATAAAATTAATATGGCCCTGTTGATTTGTTTCACTGTACACTGTTATACCTCAGGTTTTAAACCTAAAACAAAGTGAGTTAATTCTCTGGCCAATCAGATTCCTTCAATCAACTTAACATGGTCTACTTGTATCAGTAAGAGTCACTCATGGAAAGAGTAGTGATAAAACCTGAAATGGCTGGCAAAAGCTAATCAATGTTAAATGGAAATAGTACAGCCCAGCTCCTTGGCAGCAGTATCAAGATGATGAACAGACATTCCTGCCACGAGTCGGCTATGGGCTTCCCAAATTAGGCACTTTTCTATATCAGCTTGCCAGTTGATGACATCTGATCTGAAATATGGATGAGATCCATGGATTCCATTCCTGTGTGTGAGATTAGAAACGGGTTTTATTGAACCAGTATGCTGAATATCACGAAGAACGGATGTGCTCAGAGCACGGACATGAGCGCTCGGATGAGAAAGGCATCGGATAGTCGCTGACAGACGACTCTGCATTAATTTGCCGAAAATTCCGAAGAGCAAGCGTCAGATTTACTCCCAGACCGGCATTACCGACATGATAGAATGCATAAAACATGCTCGTGTGTGTGCATGCAGCCTTCATACTAAATGAAATTGGATGTGTCAGCAGGATATATTCACCTTTAAGAGGTTTGAAAGGCCATCTGCAACTGCAAATCCAGACTCTCCCCACTGCAGCACTGGCTTAACTGCCCTAGCTGTTGCTTCTAGTAGCTGTCAAATTGAAGATTGAAAGATTAGCTACGCTGAATAACAAGTACCTTTTTCTTTCTTTTTTGACAAAAGGACTCCTGACTACACTTGGAATGCCCTAAGCCTTCAGTCAATATAATTTTGATGTCTAACTTACATAGAGCAGGTCACATATTCCAATGTGAAGTAAAATCTTCTATGGAAAGTTACCTCAAGCTGTGGTAAAGTGCAAGCTTCTCCATCAACAAGCATCCCATCTGTGGCGCGGAGAAGTAGATCTGATGCACTGGCCAAAATTACCAATGACTCTGGGTTATCATGATTTCTCATCAGCTCAACAATCAACTTCACAATGCGTTGGTTGATTCTCCACATCTTCTGACCTGAATCATCATCTTTGGAAATCCAAGGCTGCAATTCCCTCTCCGCCTAACCAGAACATAGAAAATTACTAAACAAATGAGGCTATTGAATCTTAAAAGGAAAATGAAACGGAACAAAAAAAACTAGATGCTAACTTAAACACCCAACAGGCTACACTTCCGAGTTTGGGATCAAAATAATTGCAGAAACTATGAGTGACCATTTTTTTCGCCTTCCCATTTTCCGGGTGAGTATGTTTTGTACTATCAAAATAGGTAGTTCTGAATTTTTATTGTATTTCCCTATTCTAAAGGTGATGCCAACTTCGGAAAAAAATAGGTGGTTTCAAAATGACAGGCCAAACAGTAAAGGGTAAACGATTGCATTTTACAGCATAATTACAAGACAGAATATAGACCTGAAGAACAACTGCTGTGGCTGCTATTGTTGGCGATGCTGATACAACATTGCATAGTGCGTCAGCAACCTAAATACATAATGACAAGTTAGAGGAAGCTCTCTCACAGAAAATAATGAGAATCTAGATAAAATATAGCCCGATGGATCTATCAAATCCATTTCCCCACAACTGGGCAGCAACTCATGCTGCTTTTAAATGTCAATTGTGTGTGTGTGTGTGTGTGAGTGTGTGTGTGTGTAGCATGAAACCTTTTATATAAAATGCCTTAAATCTTCTAATTTTTATTTTCAATTTGAAGGAAAAGTGATTAGAATATGGAATATGACCTGTCTCCATCCTTGTTGAGCAGAAGTGCTTTCTGCACTAGGTTGAGTTTCAGGTGATGCTATTAACTTTTGCCACAGCAGAGAAACAACAGAGAAACATAACTCTTGCTTCTCTGGAAGCACTGATCTCAATAGAACTTGTGCACTGCAACTGAATCCAATATGCCTGTTCATTGTTAAGAAATTGGCCAAATCTGAAGCATCCAATGGGAATCCAGCAATATCTTTTCCTGAAGTGCTGCCAGAGCCTTCTTCTGAATGTGATGCTCTCTCACATTTTAGTTTGGTTTCTGAATGAACTAATTTTGTGGACTGCGGGACAGATGATTGCCCTGAATTAAAGCAGACGGTGCTAGCACTTCTATTTTGCTTGTTACCATCAAAACACACAGGAGAATCTTTCCAAACTGGTGCATGCAAATGTGCTCCTAATGGCTCAGCTTTGTTAACTATGGATGCAACAGCCTTTCTGTGAACATCAATGAGGTTATATAGTGAGGACGCCCTGGTGTAAATTTCATTATCCCACTTGCATCGCATCAAAACAGAGAGTGCGTGCATGCAAGCCTTTGAACGTCTAAATAGTTCAGAAACATGAGCGGCAACCATAGCTGCAGCTATTATCTCATTTGAACTATAACTCCAAGACGTGCCAATAGATGATGGTTTTAGAGAGAAAAGTGCCTCCAAAATTGCTAAAATTCTGTGAGTATGATGGATTGCAGAGTTGAGACTAGTTTGGAACTCACTAACAGCTCCATTCAGTTTTGCAGGCTTGGCTACAGTCTCTGCATGTTTAGAAGTAGAATGGTTACTCCCCCTGGAAACAAAGGGGAATATTTGAAGCTCACAAGCCAGAGCACAAACAGCAGCCAGAACATAAGAATCAAATGCTGCAACTGGACCTTGTTTCTTCATCCTTCCGGATTTCATGTTTCTTCGGGTTTCGGATGTTGATTGCGAGTCCTCTGTGCCATCCTCAGGCAGATCGTTTTCTTCTCCTCTTGGTCTCTTGCTCCCACGGGAATGAGCTTCGTGACTGACACACACAGTTAAAACAACAAATAGTAGTCTTGATGCAAGCTCTACAGAGGCACATGATTCTAGAAAGAGCGAGTGGATCATAGTACGGAGCTCTGCCACAGCAAGGTTTTTGGAGGCAGGCCCTAAGCTAGAAAGATATCTTGTTTTTCGGGTCTGTTCTCTAGAAGACTCTGGCGGAAATGTTCTCTGAAGAATTGCTTCCACAGTGGCAACAAATATCTTCATGAGGCATGCTTCAGATGGACTTCCACGAGGAAGATATTCCAGGACCTTAAGGAGAGGTATATACAGATTCCATGACAAAATTGGAGGTTGCAATGGTGTTGCAACTATGATTTCAGGAAGATCAACTGCTGAGGAACTTAAAGGAATCAGACCATAAGCAGCTTCCCAAATGGTACAAATTCTCCATTCAACCTCGGGTCCATGGGCACAAAGCATGGATGCAATTCCCTGGGCAGTTGCTTCAATAGTCGCTTGAGCTGCAGGAACTTCTATCTGATACCATGTATAAAATGAAACAAAGCAGACAATGAAGTGCTTTTCATGGATATAAACATAAGAAGTCAAACTGACATGTCAACAAATAACATTTATATTACCTGCTTCCTGTAGCATGAAATGTAACCACCCAATGGTTCATGTTGAGCTTCCACCCCTTCAACTTGCCTTAGTGGAGGAAAAAGCAATGCAGGCTGTGAGAGAATGCGGAAAAGTAAAGCTGCAGCTGCGTCAGCTGCTATACCTGCTCTCATGGACATTGCAGTCCCTATTGCACGCAAGAAATGCAGATGCATCCAGTTCCTGGGAAGCTGCATAAATGAAAACAGAAATTAAGGAGAATGAAATAGAAAAGGGTAAGAGAAACTAGATAGTCAAAGGCAGGCCAAAGAAGCTAATCAAGTCAAAATATGATATCCTGAGTAAAATCCACTTCTTTTGGGTTGGAGAAAGCTTCCTTCGATGGAAATAAGTGATTTAATCACAAACAGAGAAATAAAGAAGGACAAAAAAAGTGATTGTTTACGTAAAAACTGTTCATATTTTGTTTTCATTGTTGGGTTACATTAGCAGACTCCTGAAAGGGGGGACTGCTATCTTTCATGACTTTGCAAAAGCTAAGTACAAAAGACAGACAAGTTAATTTTTTATTTCTCTTTTACATTCTATAGGAGGAGGATTTATTAACCTTGCTGTAATTTCTCCTCTCTCTCTTAACAATTCTTCTTTTATAATAATAATAAAAAAAAATATTCAGCATTTATAGTCTCTCCAAAAAGAAAATTGGTTTCCTCTTGATCTCTTGACAACAGCATATTCATTAGCAATAAGACTATTAACAGGTAATAAGAAATCAGTACAAAGCATGGTTGGTTGCCAAGGTGAATTTCTGTAATGGAGGCAAAACATACTCCAGAACAAGATAAAGTAAAGCAATACACTTGTGACAGTACATTTAAATGTCATTGATCAAAAGCATATGATTACCCTTATGCCAGATGCATAATCTTCAGCAGCTCGAAGAAGTTCCACAAGTTGTACCGCAGCATCAAGTGCATCTGGAGCCCATGATGGTGGTGCTTCGAGGAGTCCAAGAAGAAGTCGTTGAGTGGCACTTGGAGTTGCGATGGCGTAATACCTAATCCAGAATAGAATACATTTAACAACCACCAATCAGTAGAGTGCTTCTACCTAGTCAATTGAAATTGTCACACTAGTAGACAGGGGACTTGGTGTCCCACCGTCTTTAAGATCTTTAAGTTCTGTTATATGCTAGTCTCCACCTTTATTAACAGTTTTTCTGCATGCTAACACTCAAACATTGATAAAGATAAATGTTCAATAAAAATACACAAGGGAAGGCAGAGGCAGACAAAGAACTGAGTCCCTACATTTAAAAAACATGCTATTTACATGAATCCCTGGATGATACAAAGACCATATTCAAGAAGTTCATCAAATACACATGCAGATCATGTAGTTACCGGTGAAATAAACGTGCATATGGCTCAAGAGCAGGTAGGCCAGCAACTAGATGCTCATCCAAAGCTGTTGTCGGAGGAGGGAGTAAAAGTGCAGGAACAGCAGCTGCGGTTAATGTAGCAGTCTCATAACGAACAACTTCCTCATCACACACACTTAAAATAACCCCAGCACCATTTGCTACAGCCCACCTTGGAGTTGATGGGATGAGTTGAGGATGTTTTCCAGACCCACGAGAAGAAGCTAACAAGATACAAAATTAATTCAGTTGATAGTGATATTTGTCACGGTGTAGACTTGCCATGTTATTCTTGCAGATTATGCGATAAAATTTAAATTATTCTCTAGCAAAGACAATAATTGCTCCCAACTATATTATACATCCATACTTGCAAACCACAATGAACTGATTGTCTCCACTGCTACAATCAAGGATTATCTGCACAGAGGTTGTTGTAAGCTAGACCTTCAGTTTCAAAAGAATTTAGACAATGAATCAGTGCAAAGACAGTGCTTTTCTTTGCCTTCAGTGAAACTATTTAAGCTTGCTGATTGTTTTACTGACCATTTGAAATGGTATCTAAATGCAGTGTTGAAAGTACTAATCAACGCTAACAGACTTAGAGACAATGCTAAGAAATAACATGAGACAATTCTGATTTTTTTCTTAGATAGTGCTCGAGACATGCACAATAATACGAACTTTTCTAGTAAACTCCCTTTCAAGGAAACCAGATCTCGTCTATATTACTTGCAAATCTCCTTAACATTGAAATATAACCTCATTATGCAGGAGACATCCAAAAATATTCTAAAATCAAACTTGAAGCCCCAATATAAAAAAGTTAATTGGATGCTAGAAGGGTAAAAATTCATGTGCTGTGTTTCTAAAGTAGAGATCTAACTTACTGGTTGTTGGTGGTTTGAGCTCTCCAGCTGCATATTTACCCATAACACCACTGCACCTGAAAATGCATGATACCATTTGAGGTTAAGGGAATCCCCATAACAGGGAGTTGACAAGAATTAAATATGGTTCATTATATTCAATGACAAGTTCACTAAAAATTGCCAAGGCAAACTTTTAGCTTAAATTTTGAAAACAGAGAATCTAGTAGAACCAACAGTTGCCGATGCAACATTGATAAGTTAGTCCTATTTTAGAATTAAATGTAAAGAAATCATACTGTATCATTCATACTTTTCTTGTGATGTTGATTACTTTTTAACCAAAAAAAAAAACACAGTCCAACATAAAATATGGCACTCACCAACGAAAGTAGTCACTTCTAATACCCAGAGGTGCAGCAAGCAATATATCAGTGATCCAGGGAGACAAAGGCCTGAAAGGTTTCCTCTCTTGTTGAACCAAAGGCATGCTGGAGGATTTCCCTTCTGCTGATTCACTGCTTGTAGCGTGGCTGTCACTACTGCTTCTGTCTGTTTCATTATTCTGTTGTTCCCTCTTGTATATTGGGCGATTGTAATGAGTTAAAATCCGCAAAATCTCTCCGCATGCCAGAGCCCATTGTTCAGAATATTCATTCTGTAAAAATAACAAAAGATGTGTCGTAAATCAGAAGCTTCTTTCCAGCCCATACAGCAACTGCATGCTGTAAAGAAATTAGAAAAATAAATGACAAAAGTAAAACTTGTGGAAGTTAATGGTTCTCATTACATACCTCACTACCAGGGCAGACTAGGGAAATGAAAGAGGCAAATGGAGGGCTACTCCTGTCATAAACTAGTGTACCATCTATAATACATGAAATAATTGGAAGAACAACAGCATGTCCATGCTCTGGGTGATGAAGGACAAACGTAGCTGGAAATTGACACAAATATGTAAATCAGAACTATTGCAGCCACTAATCATTGATAAGATACTTGACAAGCACAATTATTTCTTTTATAGATTAGCTTAGGTGAAGAATCGTTACCCAAAACATCATCAAAAAGGCGTTTGTCCTTTGATGGATAACGATTGCGAATCAACTGTCAAAACCATATCCATATCCACAACCAATATATTAAAAGTCTCAATAGGATTCAGTATTCATACCATACAAACAAGAAAGATGGACAATTTACCTCAGAAATATCATCTGGAAAGTGTTCCGATGTGCACTGCCCAAAGTAGTCGACATAGGCAGTAATTTGTGCCTGCAGATGTGGGAAAACATACAGAAACATGTGGATCAATTCTTGTAGGAATTGAACTTCAATAGAAAGAAATGTCACAATCAGAAGGCAAATAAGTGTAAATGTACAAGAGAGATATTTTAAAAGATGCAGATACGGGACTTTTCCATGTCAAACAACAAATTCAATGTTATAACCATTAGAGTAAAAGAGATGACTGAGAACAAATCTAAAAATAGAAGTTCTCACCTCACTTGAAAGTTTTAACTGTACATAACATGGTGATGTTTTAATGACTGTCAAAAAGTGCTGATTCCTAAATGATAGCTAGCAAATTGAAATATTAAAAACCATCCCATTTAATAAGGATTTTGCAGCAAGGCTAGTCATCTTATGACATAATACTGATCGATAAAGGTGGCGCTGATTGATCCACCAATAAGAAATAAAGGTGTCCACTAATTAACAAGGTCAGTCTTGAAACTGTGTTCCATGTTTATATCTTCCTTCTACGAGGAAGAAATTTAAAGATTCTTTACGGCAAGTATAATCTGAATTTTGGCAACCGATAAACCTTAAGAGACAACATGCTGATGCAACTATATATAAATAAAAAGAACTAAAATAGAAAGAAAAGGATAAATAATTAAAATTGAATATAATAAGCATGCTGCAGCACTCATCAGAATCCATTAACTACCACAGAAATGAAATAAAATGCTTCGAGAATTGTTAAAAAGACAAAAGAAAAGAAAATTAAGAGAAAATTATTCAACTTACCTTTCTTTGTTGGGCATCTTGAGGTGGAGGCCAGAACAATGAAGAGAATTGAAGACCATCAATCCATCTCTCAGAAGAAGAACTGGCCATTACAAAGTTGTCTGTCCTTTTAATTAACAAAAACCAACGACAATTTTTTTCTTCCAGCCACTACCAATCAAGATCATTATATCGTCATTCAACATTCCCTCGGATTACTCTATGAATCCCCCAGAATTTCTCGATCATAAAAACTATCTTAGTTTGTTAGTTTCTGTATTACCGCCTCTCACCCAATATGCTTCTACACAGTGTCTTGCAATCCAAACAAATACTTGAATCTACTGCTCTGCAAGAACATGGTAAAAAATGGCTTGCTGGCTTAGAGTTGATAACCAGATATTCAAAGAAAAATCAAAATAAAAACATAATAACGCTCCAGAAAAAAATTTATAAAAATTTCGAAAAGGGAATCTACCTTAAAAATCAAAAGGGCTATGATACAAGGACATTTTCAAACTATTAAATAAAGGGGAAAATATCTTTAAATGAATTAAACATGCAAAAAAAACAGAAAAACATGAAACTACAGACAACTGGAGTTAAATCCAAGATCCCGGAAAAGAAAAATCGTTAGTATTTTACTGAACGAAAAAAGAAAATGAAATTTATAACAAAATAAAACAAAACACGGACACCAACGTACCTGGTAGTGTCTGAGAACCGTATTTCAGGTATCTGAACTGAAGCTGCCTAGGTTGATTTTTCGAGATTTTTTTTTCACTCTAATTTCCTTGACAGATTTTTTTTAAAGCTTACAAAAAATATTAAGAGGTTGTAGTTTCGGCAGAGAGGAAGAGGAGATCTTTTAGATGGTTTCTATTGTCTTGCGTACGTGGCTATGATATTTTCCTCTAACCTTAGAGAACCACGTCATGTCAATCTTTAGCATGTTAATTTACGCATGTACATTCATACATGCATCATGGCATGATAACATGGACCAAATGATGTTGTTGTGCTAGAGGGTGTCCACTTTTACCCGACCCATCCGTTACTGGGTATCATCTCATCCAACTAGATCGTATTTTTATATGATTGTCTATTTTTATATTATTTGACTATAGTGTTAAATGAAAATTTTATAAATTTATTTTTTATTATAATGTATTAATTTCCATTTTACAGTACATTAAAGATTTTTATGATTTAATGTTTTGGTTTGAATTTTATACTCTGTTTTGTAATTTTATGATTTATTAATACATATATATAATTTGTTTTTAGATTGAGTGTTTGTCACGGTGTTTCAAAAACAGTTTTAAAAAAAAATATATATTTTATATTTTAAATTAAAAAAATATATTTTTATTTTTAAATTATTTTTATGCATGATATCAAAAATAATTTTTATTTAAAATAATATTTTAATATATTTTGAATAAAAATTACTTTAATAGTAATTTCAATTATACCATTAAAGAGATATTTACAGACATCAGCCGTACTATCTGCAGGTGGCGAGCCTGTATTTTTTTGGTTAAAAAATTGATGTCCTTGTTTCAAATAAATAACCGAAATCAATGATTTTGGTTCTAGCATCAACCGAGTTCATTGAGGTAGTTTTATTTTAAATGGATAATAAAATAAAAGGCATGTAAGATTAAAAAAAAAAAAGTGATCAGTGTACCTTGAAAACAAATCTTTTGAATTATTAAATTGAATAAAAAAATAATTCAATCTCATCAAAATACTATGAGAGAAGTAATTCTATTAATAAGATACGAGTTAATTCTTGTTAACTCATAAAACTTGTGATCTATATCATAAAATTGAACTAATACATCAATAGTATCTTCGAAGAAAACCACAAAGACAGTTTTATAAATAAAAAAACTAATATTAACTGGTAAAATTAAAAAAAAAAAAGTTGATCTTCATTAGTTTCTCAAACTTGTGATCCTAGTCATTAAACTAGAAGCATCATACATAAAAACACAATCCCAATAAATCAAATGATAAAGAATAAAATCAATCAATAAATAAAAAGATCCAAGATAAAAAAAAATGTAATTAAAAGAACGACAGTGAAAACTAAAATAAGAAATCAAACAAAATGAAACTATTTTGTTTATTAAAAAGTTAAATTAAAATAAAATCTAAAATTAAACTGAAAAAAACTATAATTTTGGATTATACGGTAAAATTAAAAACCAATAAACATTTACATAGTTTTATTTTGTGTTCCCAGTATTATGTTAGTTATTTTATTATATAAATAATATGAAAAAATATTTATTTTCTGTCTAGAGGTACAATATTTACAATGCAATTCAATGAGCACACGAAGCTGTACAAATTGTCATCAAAGGATAATGTATATCTTAAAACAATTACCTTATTTTATGTACTTCTGAATTGAATATATGCAATACAAAATGTGATTTGTGCTGGCAAAAAAGTAATTTAAGTTATTATTACATTTCTGTATAAACTTTAGGATTTGGGATTTAGACAGAACTATATATGGATTAAACATCCTCCATGGACATCAGCTCATCATGTTACAGTAATAATAATAATAATAATAATAATTTTGACAACATTATCGTACAGGATATTGATGGAGTGAAACATTTGTTTGCGTGCTACTAATTAAGTGTTTGTTTGACGTTGTGGTCAAACTGGTGTTTGGTCAAAATTTAATTTTTATTTTATTTTAAATGAAAAAAAATTTTGGTGTTTTTAAATCATTTTGATGTAATGATATCAAAAATAATTTTTAAAAAATAAAAAAATATATCATTTTGATATATTTTTAAATGAAAAGCACTTTCAAAAGTAATCACAACTGCCCTCCCAAACAGGCCCTAAAAATACAATTATTTATATCCGATATAAAATGAAAATAAATAATTAATGTGTTCTTATTGTGTTTATTTATCTTTAAAAAATACATTTAAAACTTAAACAATGTATAATTTGAAGATAAGATACTGGTCTTTATTAGGGGTAAAAAAGAAGCAATGGCTTGTACACAGCATCAAATTGTGTACTTTATAATCTTTTTTAACATTAAATACCTCTATGCCGATAGTTTTTCATTATTATTAATGCTGGTGTTTGGGTCATATATGTAACTTAACTAATTTTATGAGACTAAAAATTATTAATTATTTAAATTTTTAATAATTATCATATTAATAATCATAAAACTCAAAATTAAGATAAAAAATAATAATTCTAAACTTCTTTTTTTTTAATAGTAATCATTTACTATAAGGTTACACCTCTGTAGCACGAGGTCGGATTTTGGATCCATTTCAGATAACTATAGTTTTTGCTTTGATCGAGGCTCTTGATATGACTATTATAATCATGTATTATAGAAATATTTGGTGATGAGTGTTATTAAAAGCTTTTTATATTGTGATAGTAAAAAATTAAAACTTTTTTTTTGCAGCTTACATTTTTTTTCATTTAGTAAAATTGAGATCTAAATTGATGGTTTGATTTGCACGCATTTGGTTTATAATTGATTTGGCAAAATAAAATTGGATTTTATTGATTTAAAAAAAATGAATTTTATTAATTTTAAAAAAATGAAACTTTAAGAACTGAACTCAAAACTATAACTAATTTGAATAATAAAAAAATAATAATGGCTCTTGCGACAAACGATATGTGTGTGGCTGCCAGCCTCCGAAGATACTTTTACTTGGTATTATTGGAATTGTCTCGAAGAAAGCCTTCATCACGGATAGTGTGTATTGATGAAAGATCTCTGATTTGGCCTAGACAAGCTTTTTTTTATTTATTTTTTATCACTCTCTCTTTTCCTCAATTTTTGCACTCGACTCTCTCTAAAATAGAAAAACGGCTATCGAAATTTCATATTAAATATAATCATAATTTTTTTTTATTAATATTTCAATTTTTTTAAAATTTAATCATTTAATATAATATTGATTAGGATTTTTTTATATAATTTTATAGTTTGTTATTTATGGGTTTATTATTATCTCATAAATCAGATTTTATGTTCAGTCTGCTGTTCATCCATATTGTTTTATCCTTTTTATTAGTTGATTTTTTTCAAGCTCATCACTTTACTTTCGGCTCATTGAAAATTGAATTTTATTTTTTTCCATTTATTTTTTTGTTATGTTATTGCAGTCTCACAATCCAAGTCACAGGTCTGACATGTCGACTTAGGTTGATAATGATTATTTTTTTCTTTTTTTTAACAAGTTATTTTTAATTTTATTATTTAACACTAAGTTGATTATGAATTAGGCTTTGCATATATTTTTTATTTTTTTCTATACAGATATTTTGTTCTCGTAACTTGAGTTAGGTGTTTAAATAATAATTCATTTTTTTCTTTTTTTTAACTTGTTATTTTTAATTTTATTATTTAACACTAAGTAAATCGAAAGTTTTTTTTTCAAGTTTCATTCACTATTGTTTTACTGGTTGATATATTTTTATATTCTTAAATCAATTAAAAATATATTTTAGATATTATTACACTAAATTTCATTTAAGTTCTATCTTGCTATCGAGCAAGGTTATAGATTGTTTTTAGAATACTAACCAATGTTTTTTTTTCAAGTCTATCATAATTTTTTTTCACGGTTTGTTTTTTTTATTATACAATTTAATAAATTAAATTTATTAAATCCAAATAGTTATAACTTATACGATCCAGATAGTGAGTTTTATATTTTTCAAGTTGCAAAAAGTCTACTCTGCGGCCCCCCAAAAGGTCATGGGTTGCCAAAGTAGGCTCCCAAAAAAACTCTAAATGACATAAATAACCCAACATTAGTGAGTAAACTACCGTAGTTTATCCCAGCTTTTGAATTATTGCAAGGGAAATGTTAGGTTCCCTGGTTGGTGAGAAAATGATGCGGGTGTACGTGGAACCGGACAAGATATTTTTGTCATGGGCTTGTTGCTGAGTAGCATGTGCGTCTTATCATATGCTTATCTGGACCCGGTCTCATCATAACACTTGATCATATTTTATTGGAAGTTTTTTTCTATATTTTTCTTGATTTTTCAAAAATATTTTATTTATGTTAAATATTTTATTAATTATAATTTAGTGATAATATCATTTAATTGTTATATTCATCTCACAACCATCGCCACAACCCTTTCTTTCATCATTATCTTTTTTGTCCACCTCTGTTATTTCAAACATTACCATCACTTATCTTATCATCATCTTCACCGAACCACCACTATTTGTTTTACCACCGCCATCTTCTCAGCTCGCCATTGATATCTCCCCTGCCACAGTCACTAATAAGAAACATTTCGATACAAAAATTTTGCCTGTAAAATATTTTATTAAAAAAAAACTGATAATGAAGTCCATAATTATGAGTGTTGTTAAAGTTATTTTTAAAAATATTTTTCATTCAGAATACATCAAAATTGTTTGTATTTTTGTTTTGTTTGCATTCTCGGCCAGTGTTAAGAAAATAATATAATGCTACCATCATGTAATGGTGATATATGTCCTAAGAGTTCATGTTTCGAGTTCTAAAATACAATTTTATAAATACCATTAATTATTTCAACAGAGAAACAAAAGAAAAGTAAAAGAGATTATTAGGATACGAGCATTGTTTTGTCATGAACAAATGTGTGCGGTGTTACTTATATAAAAATTTGAAAATTTTATCAGTCTCTATATTCTTGATTTCCATTAAAAGTTTACAGAGGAAAAAAATAAAAACCTAAATTGCTGGTGATTTCATCAACCGGGATAGTTTATGTTAGGTTTTCTGGGCACTTGGATTTTTTTTTGGTTTCTACTTCATTTTTATTAATATTCTATTTAAGTGCATTAAATTTCTGGACAGGTGGCATCGTTTAGTAAACTTAACAGCTTGGTTTAATACAGCTTACGATGGTGTTTGGCATGTGGAAAATGACAAAAACATAGCATACAGGATTGGGATTATTAAAAACAGTAGTCGAATGATGTTATGGATACAGAATCGAAAATCCAGAGACGCATATGAGTTGCGTAAGCGGAATATAAAATCAGTTTATATATATATCTCGAATAATTTTATAAATTTTAAAATTAATAATTATTATATTAAAAATTACATAATTTAAATTTAAAATTATAAAAAAACAAATATTTTAACCTCGAACTCTAGCTACCATCAAAGTGGAACTTTGCTAGATTTTATGGCAGCGTTGTTGACTGTTCTAGTTGTTCGTGCATTGACATTTTCAAAACCCATTTTATTTAATTATGTGGTTATTTATTAAGTATTCAAAATAATTTCAACATCTTGAATCCTCGAGTAAAAAATATATTTTTGTTAAAATATTTTATCTTTTTTGTTATGCATGTTTTTTTACACGTCATGATATTTTTATTACCAGCATGGTGTTTTCAATGTAAATTTGTGAGAATTCAAACGGGTTAAGTTTAAGATAAAAAAAAAATACATCTCTTTGGACACAACTCCATTTCATTGTCCATTCATCTCTTTTTTTATTTTGATCCACAACGTTTTTTTTTTCCATCATAAAAATGCCTTTTCATATAAAAACTTGCCACGGTCATAAAGGGAGCAAATTGTAAGCTCTAATTATTTTCGTTAATTTATAATCAACATGCTTGATGCCACGATGTCAATTTTAAACTATATTTTTTTATTTTATTACACAACCATTAAAATAAATGTCTCTAGTTATGACACTCGATGTCTAAAAGCGCTGGTGATTTGTTTTTAATAGCAAGTTGCGATCCACTTTAACTTCTTCTTTTTTAATATTATTGAATTATTTCTTCAAACAAATTGTGCTATTTATGTAATTTACATACACACACGCATTATTTAGCCAATATTTTTTTAAAAAGTGCCAATAACCCAGCGTAGCAGAAAGTTGGAAGCTATTAAGGTTTAATTAATTGGTTTAGTTTAATAGTGGCTTCCAAGGCAGATAGCACGCGAGGAGGTCATCATCGATTTGACTTCCGAAGGGCCAAATTAGGAAAACAAGGGAATTAATTCTAATAATTCAACCAATACTGGCAAACCAGGAAGGGTGAATGTTGGTTGACATCGTCGGAGTGGAGAACCCAATAAAAGAGATGCACTTAGTCACTCCCAGTTAATAATACAATGATAAAAATAGGTTGACTTCATTCCACTTATTGAAAGCAAGAAAAATAATTGTCGCCGACTTTAAGTGGGAGAAACACACGCTGCATTTTATTATTTTTTTTTGTGTTTTTATATTATTTTGATGTATGGTAGTATGGTGTTAAGAATAACTTTTTAAAATAAAATAAAATTATTCTAATATATTTTTGAATGAAAAATATTTTAAAAAACAACATCAACAACACTCCAAACATGCATATATTTTAGAAAAAAATAATTTTTTAGTTTATATTTTAATTTTTAATACTAGCAATTTAAAATTAATAATTTCATATTTTTCCATGTAAAACATCAAATACTCACACCAAGCTCTTAACAGATACATATCTTGAGTGGAATCTAGCAATACATGGTCATTAAAATTTAAAACAAATACTTAATAATTTAATCTAATTTGACATAAAGGTGATCTATAAATATTTTTTATTATGGAATTAAAAAAATGAGAAGAACTCGAAGTTACTAAATAAAATGCTTTATAAAGGTCATGATAGATAAAAAGAAGTAGACTAGGGATTGTTAGAATCATTCATTTATATGATTGGCTAGTGCAAAAAAACATACTTGTTTATACTCGGAATTAAAAAAAAAAAATACTCATACTTGTTTTAAACTGTGATTTCAAAAATATTTTTTAAATGAATATTTTTTTTTAAAAAAAAATTGGTGTTTTAAATCATTATCATGTGTTTATGTTAAAAATAATTTTTTTAAAAAATAAAAAAAATATTATTTTAATATATTTTCTAATAAAAAGTTTTTAAAAAATAACTAAAAAGCAACCAATATTTTCGAGACCTTCCCTTCAATTTCCGAATTTTAAAAGCCTCGAAATTGGCATCTAGCAACCAGATAAATTCCTCTACAGGGACGCCCGAACCAAAAACCCAAAGGGCACCGGTCATCCAGTGCTGCCCGAAAAAGAATCGCACCATTATCTTCAAGACACGAAAACAATTTCAGTGGCTGGAAATGCACGGGCAGACAATACGGTCAGATTCATAAATATCTGGTGGTGGCTAAAACACTCAGCATCACCACTAGATATTTTCCTCATGAACAGTAAGCAAAGCAATCAATAAAAGAATCAGCTGAAAATAACAATAATAAAAACAATTTATTGGGGTGACGAATAGCCAACCAGAAACGAATTACAGATATATACAACTTCCTAGATCTCAGCCTAGCTCACACGTGGTCCAATGCCGTTCTAAGAATATATCTTTTCTTAAAAAAAACTTGTGTTATTGCACCACTTGACCACTATGATTTCTGTGGGACCCATTCCCAGGACGCTTTGTTTACCCCGTGTGTGTGTGGTGTCTGACATTGATTTTTGGTTGGAAATAAATTAAAACATTTTTTATTTTTTATATTATATTTTAAAACTATATATATAAAAATCAGAAATATTTAAAATCACTTTCTCCTTCAAACTGGTTTCTCGTGTTTGTGAATGTGTTTCCGAAAAAAAATTGATTTTTTTTAATTTTAAATTAAATTTTTTTTAGTATTTTTTAGATATTTTTTATATGCTGATATCAAAAATAATTTTTTAAAAAATAAAAAAATATTATTTTAATATATTTTTGAATAAAAAACACTTTTAAAAACAACTTCAATACATTCTCAAATAAACACTCGAATACATACATGTATGCATGTGGTGAAATTGCATGTATATGGTTATTCAGTGACATGTCTTGACATACGTGGTACGCTTTGATTTGTGGGGTAGTGGCTTCGTGTTTCTTTGAAATGCGAGCTTGTTTTCCTTGTCATGGCTAATAAAAGCTTTACTCACCAGTGCTGGCTCGTAGAAATCTCTTTTTAGGTTAAAAAACTGTTGCCAGTTTTCCGTATTTGTTTAAACTAAAAAGGAAATATAAACCATCGATCAAGAGATATAGTGATAACGAGAGGTCATAAAAAATAACAAGAGATAATATGAATGGGATGTATTTAAGTGAAAGTCTTTGTCGAACCAACATGCTCTTGGTGTGGGTTAAAATATTGTTTGTTATTGTATTTCAAAAAGTTGTTTTTATTTTTATTTTTTTTCTTTAAATAAAATTTTCTTGGTGTTTTTAGATCATTTTTACATGTTGATGTCAAAAATAATTTTTATAAATAAAAAACATATTATTTTGATAAATTTTTGAAAAAAAAAACACTTTCAAGAATAATCACAGTCATACTCTCAAACAGATATTAGAAACTTGAGGGGTGAAATCAATTAAGAGAAAAGAAGTCATCTTAACTTCACCCAATATTTCATCCAAATACATTTTTCTGATGTATTTTTTTATATATATATATATATATATATTAATAAACATATTTGAATTCAAATTAAAAACAAAATAACCTCACATTTAAACAAAATTACCTCGTATAAACAAATACGGCAAATAATGAACATGTGTCTGGTCCATTTCAAAAGCGTCTTCTACTGCAAAGGCAGGTAGGAGCATTCAAACTCTTATTAACGTACGTGATAGTTGATATATCTCAAAAATATTTTTTAAAAAAATTAAAATTTATTTATTATTAAAATTAATATTTTTTTATATTTTTAAAATCATTTTCATGTGTCAATATCAAATATATATTTTAAAAAAATAATATTATTTTGATATATTTCAACTATAATTCCAAACATACATGACTTCAAACAACCAAAAAATCACCCACAACCAATAAAAAACCAGAAACTTCTTCGGGTCAAATTTGTCATCTCGAGAAAAGTGAAGGGCAGGGAAGCCTCCATTTCGAATATAAACCACCACCACTAAAGTCAACTTTTTTGTGGCTGTAATTGGTGATAGCCCAAACTCTCCTTTTCTTCCACTGCGATTCATCTACTTTCCCTCTCATCTCTCAAACCATAAACTGAAAAAAAAAGTTTTAGATTAAAATTAAATTTGTAAGAAATAGAGGGACCAATTCTTATAATTTAAAAGTCAGGAGGATCAATGTGAGACTGTGAGGTTCAAATCGCCTAAAAATATTCGAGGAACAAGATGAAAAAAAAAGAACAATGGGTTCACAGTTAAATGTGAGTGTGAATAATGTTTTTTGCTTTAATAAAATGACCACGCATTTTAGAGTTTCTTACTGCTATTTAACCCGTGCTCTACCACTGATCATTTTCCCCTGAAAAAATGGACGTGTAATTTTTTATAAAAAAAAACTCAAGTGTAAATCAAAAGGCTAATGTAAGTATATAATTAAATAGATTGATTATCATATGTTTAAATAAAAAATATTAATAATAAATAAAAGCAAAAAATAGAAAAATCAAGTGACAAACATAGATCAAGATATTTCATCCGCAACATGAGATATTTACCTGATTATATTTATATATTTTTTTCACTATAATTATTTTTTTATGCAATCAAACAGCAATAAAAATAGACAAACACATGAGGATGATTGAATGATATAAAATGAAAAAACATGCCATGCAAGATTGCACATGTTTTAATATTATCCATATGAAACATATTTTTTTTTATAGGTAAATCAAAATAATATCCTAAAAAATCCAATACATGCAAGATAAGTAAAGAAAACTGTCAAAAAAACGCTAAATAAGCTAAACATATCATAATTTTAAACAACAAATTAAATTCACTCGAATAATTTCTCAGCAATCCTTTTTTCTTGGGATAATAATGAAAACCTTCAACTAATGGATGTATGAACATATAAAATACATGGATTCAAGACCCAAGTCTACCCCAACCTCTAACTCGGGTTGGGTTTAAAAAATTGATTTTACGGTTTAGTTAACCCAAAACCCGATTAAATTATTTAAGACAGCATAATTTTCGGGTTGGGTTGTGTGCATCGTGTGTGTTCGGGCTTCTGTCGTTTTGGAACATGCTTTCTCATACAACGTGAGATGTCATAAGAAGATCACCACGACAAGATGGAATGTGTTTTGATTAATTTAAATACTTGGTCAAATTGAGAAAATGACTGCAGAATAGAAAAGTCAAGAACGACAATAAGCAATGGCAAAAGGATTATTAATTTATTAGGAGGTGAAAGTCGGTTACGCACTCACAATAAAACAGATAGAAAAAACAAAGTGGGGCCCGTCGGCAGCGATCATGGTAGTTTTTTATTCACTCACCAAGGCCATCGGGCATGATAGTTACCCTGCTCCCAATTGGAAATACTCTCCAAGGCCTTAAATCTTCCAGCTGGTGACCTGGTGTTCGTTTACTGACCGTACACGTGCTCCACGCTTGTCATGGTGGGCCCGTCGACAACTATCTTGTCTTGGGCCAATCATCTACCGTTCTGAAAACATTGGACGGCGCTGCTTTGCTATCCTCTGACTTTGGCTTCCATTAACGTCAAGCTCATCCTGGGTATTATTTAAAATACAAATCATATATCAACACGCAATTACTAATTAGGACTGCCTGATCCTAATTAGGGTAAGCTGAACTCACGTGTTTTGTACTGTGGTAACGGTTTTTTTTATTTTTTTTTTGGTATAAACCATCCGGTAATCCGGCCACTGCCGACTAATCCGGATTCGAGCCGGGTAGGACCCTTAAGGGCGGCAAAGCTCTCCCAAGCGAGTTTTAAAGCAGCTGCATACCCAAGGCTCGAACTCGAGACCTTGGTTAAAGCTCGAGACGACCCCTACCGGATCGACTCACGCTCCGTTGGTAACGGTTTTTTTTTATTTAAAATTATTTTTTTTTAACGGTTTTTTTTATTTAAAATTAATTTCCGCATAACATATTAAAAAACCCTGAAAACATATAAAAATATAATTTGAATAAAAATAATTCATTTCTCAAAAAGAAGAGAGGGGAGAAAGAGGGTTGGGCTGGTTTTAAGCCCAAACATAGGAGGAGGAGAAGAAATGAGATGATAGCCTAACTGAGCCTTCTCCATGTAGCCCAACGGGCCCTCCATAAGCCCATCCAGACCCTCTCCATGTAGACCAGTCAAACCAGGTTTGCCACCCCATCATTATCTATTTACTCAATGATAAAAAAGTAAATAAATACGAAGAATGCCAGGTACAGAAACACAACTTGAAACCCGTATAACTCATCTACACTCTACTTCAACCCATTGTTTTCTAATTTAATCATTGATGGGTCCCTACGGGGCTTGTTTTGCAGGGGAACACCAAGCCAGGCATATAAATAAGCCTAGAATTCAAGCTCAAACATTGAACTTATAATCAGTCGTGGAAAGCCTGATATCCCTTAAAGTTTCAGCGACTTCATCATAAACAAATATAATCTAACGTTTGTATGCTTGATAGCTGAAGTAGGTCAACTGATTCTTCCAGTTTAGTGGCCGTTTGGTATTGCGTTCCAAACGGAGTTTCGAGCAAAAACAGTTTTTTGTGACATTTAATAATGAGAAAACATAGTTCAAATTGCTATGAGACCCACTAAAAAATCGATCGAAACCACAATTCAGAAGAAGCAGGATTATGAAGCCTTTTCTAAGTTTCAAAGTGTAGCATAGTAATTGAACCACGACGACGTGTAATAGCAAAGTAGCTCCCAAAGAACACTAATCACAAGCACACCACCGACGGTCTCTCTCTCTCTCTCTCCACAGTCAGGGGCAGCTCCCGGAGAGCATCACCGTCATCCCCCTCATCACTGGTAGCTTCTCCTCCACGTCAGAAGCTCCATTGTGACCTCCAGTGACAGAAGAAAGCCTCAGAGTAGAAGCAGCAACAGTGACAACAAGCTTCTGATGCTTCTCCCGACCACCATTTCCTACGTCATCACCACAGGAAGAACCATCTCCATCTCCTCTACCCATCGATATCGGCCGTGGAGCCTCTCATCACCGTCGGTCGGACACTACTGTTCACCTGAATTAATTCACATGAACAGTCTGCTACACTGTTCACGTTTTAAGAAGATGTGAACATTGCAGCGCACCGTTTCATTATATATATATATATATATATATATATATATATATATATATATATATATATGCTGGACTTGGGCTGGACTTCCTCTCGGCCAATCCCAAGCCCAGTAGAGTTGGGCTTTTTGGCCCACCTTGGTTGGGCCAGATCCAATCTGATTTTTTTTAAATGTGTGGATATAGATAAGTCATGATTAATAGGAAAGACACATGACTTTGTTTCACCTCACAACCTTACTGTTTTTTGATTGATTATGAATCAGAAACTTGCAATTGGATTTGGCATTGGAATCATATCGCTACAACTGGATCACAGATGTTGTTACTAATGATATTGTTACCAAATTTTGTTCCTTGATCAATAGCAAGGGATCATAGAATCATTCACGTATTGATTTAATTCGTGATGAAATTGCAAGTAGTTTGATAAGAGAATAAAAACAAATGACAATTTTTTTCATGAATTATTAATTATATTTTACTGTTATGATTATTAATCTAGAAAATTTTAAAAATAATACACACACACACACATCTCGAAAATTGCTTCCAGAGGAAAAAAAGAAAAGAAAGGCCAGTATAATAACATATTGAAAATAAATTATTTGTTAATATAATTATTTTTTTAAAAATTTATTGTTGTCACCAATATATCAAAATAATATGAAAATAACAAAATATTAATTTGAAATACAGATTCTTATTTTTTAAAAAACTTTTAAAAGCACAAAAATAAATATAATTTTTAAATTTAAAAAGTGCTGCTGATTGTAAAAAAAAAGGAATCAATGATCGGGAAAAGTCTTGAGGCCCATGTATCCCAAGCCCAGATCCACTTAAAATAGCCCGTCTCCAGCTCCCCCCTCCCTCTCGGAGTCACGTGACGTGCGCAACCCACGCATATCCCACCTTCCCTTCCATATTCAACGTTGAAAACTAAAATAAATAATAAATATAAATACCACCCCTCTGGCCTCTACTGCAAGTAGAAGAAACTAAAATCCAGCAGACTGCAAACATCAGATGGTCGGGCCAAACTGGCGTTTTGCTTGCAGAAATGAAACTCTTCTTCTTCTTCTCTCTCCTTGTTTTCTTTCTTTATTTCTCCTCTTCCACCGCTCGCGGCCCTCTCCATTCTTCTCTTCCTTCAGGCCAGTTCTCTCTCTCTCTCTCTAAAATATCGGTTATACGATTTATGAATGCTGTTTTCGATTCCGATTTAGGTTTTGGTGATGATCAGAAAAATAATTGTATTTTTTTTGTTTATTTATTTTCAGGTATTAGAAATGGTAGTAGAATTAGTTTTTCGGATTCTGTTAGGAGGCAGTTATTCCAGGACAAACAGTCTAAGTTAAGGTACTTTTCCATCTCAGTTTCTTTTTTTAATTGATTTTTTAAAGCTTATTTGTTATTGAATCATTTTATGCTTTTTGAATATGCGTTTTTTTTACTTTCAAATTTAAATGTGGCAAAAATTTGTGGGAGCAGTGATGATAGAGCTAAAGGATACATGACCAACTCTGATCTTGAAAAGGCTGTCAAAGAATTTGGTCGAAGATGCAGTAATATTTCTAGGATTTACAGGTTATTCTCATTCACTGGAAATCGATTGCGGTGACACTGTTTCTATTGAGATTTGATACACCAATGATTCGCGACGTGATTTATATATTTGGAGGTTTTGTCGAATATAGTTATTTTTTCTTGTTGGTTTTAAGGTGATTTTGCTGACATGCTTGTTTCTCTCGTTGAGGGATTCTTGGAATGGATAAATCAGTATTGGAAAGAGTGTCCATGGAGTTCCACTGGTAATTGTTTCACTCTATTTAGTTCCCTATTTTCTATTTTTTTTACCGGCACTACATATTTCTTACAAAGGTGGTTTCTGAATTTTTTCTTGGGACTGCAGTGGGTTATTGAGATTTCTGACATGCCTGGGGAGGAAGAGCCTGAGCCTGCATTCAAGGTGAATGATCTTTTACAGCCATTTGCATGTATGCAATGCAATGTGTAATATTTTCTGCGAGCAACAAGGTGACTGTCTTTTTTTTTTTTTTTTCAGTTCGTTGGAAATGTCCATGGGGATGAACCTGTAGGTCGTGAGCTTCTGTTACATCTTGCTAATTGGATATGCGATAACTATATGAAGGATTCCTTGGTATTTCTCTTCTCCTTTCATTACATGTCTGCATCTAAAGTTTTTGAACTTTATTTTGCAGTTTACTTGCATGTGCTTTTTTTCTTCTACATTCTTTAGCTGCATGTTTATTCCTTGGTTTCTATCTACATCTTCACGATCTCCTTTACACTTGTGAATCTTTGACAGACTCTTTGTGTCTTCTTCCAGCAGCAATCCATTTTTCTTTTCTAAATTAAGCCAAATTTACTACCACTAAGAAAGGCCAAGAATTACAGCATTGCTCATTTGTGACCATTCCTGGTCACATCATATGAACATTTGCTAACAAATGGTTTTTCTTTATTTGTTTGATATCCTTGTTTCAGAAGCTCTCATAGGTAACATTATGTTTGCATTCAATTCTGATAGTGAAATTAGCATGATTAATATAGAAATTTCCCGTTGCTTTGTGCACCGGTTAATAACTTGCACTACTGCAATACAGTATGCTTCACAGCAATGTCTGGTTCATTTTCGAGTCTTCTGTTATCTTACAGGCCAGATTGATTGTAGAAAATATTCACCTTCATATTCTTCCATCCATGAATCCTGATGGTTATTTTTTAAGGAGGCGTGGTAATGCTAACAATATTGATCTTAATCGAGATTTTCCAGATCAGGTACTTCATTGTCACTGATTTTGTTATTTTTTTTTGGCAAATCCAGATATAACCTGAAATCAATTTATTATACTATGCTATGATGAGGATGAATACTACAATGTGTAACATGTTACAGTTCTGCTCTGCATGTTTTTATCTCATGAAACAAGTAGCAAACCTACCTGAAAAAAAACCCTTAGAATCTTTGAATTGTTATACCATGTCAAAACAATTCTAATTGGAGTAACTTCTGCAATATATTTTTCATGCAAGTACTATGATTGGGTTCCTGTTCTTTTGAAAGAAAGAATATACAAACAGTTTGAGATTCATAGCATTGCTAAAATATTAATACGTGAGATTAACTATATAATTGTGGTTTTGATAGTATTTTGTCCAACAAGTAGTCCAATCATTGGTTCTGGACCTTTCAGGTCGAGATTGAAATTCAAATAATACTCCTATGTAATACATATGTTGGAACTTGAACATTTTTTCTGTGACTGAAATGATCTTATCTACTAGAGCCTAGTTGATCTGTCCAAATTGTTTGATCCACAATCAAGTACAATTATAAAATTGCCATAATTGTGAAATGAAATGTTCCTACATGTTGCTTTATTTGATATGTAGTTGAATTTTGGTTTGCATTTCTTTTCTAGACTCCGTTGTGATTTTAAAGAATTAATCAAAATGAAATGCCAGTTCTTTCCAGTCAATAATGACATAAATGCACGCCAACCGGAAACAAGAGCAGTTATGAATTGGCTAAGAGAGATGCAATTTGCAGCGTCTGCCAGTTTGCATGGGGTGATGCTTCCTCTCCTTTTCTTCCACTATGTTATGAATTTGGTGAAAGCATATACATATCATGCCCTTTTTTTTTAAATGAATTTAATTTTGTCATTTCTTTAGGCTAAGAGTGACAGGCACTTAGCTGGTATTCTTGACATATTACCATGTACGTTGTATGTTGTGATTGGATTAAATACAATTTTTAACTCACATGAAGAGGGGTGAAGTAATCATAGGGGTATGTAAACATCTGCTGGTTCTTATGTCAATGTGTGCCCAAAATAGCTATCGAATTCTTAAACATTGCAAGTGGCAATCTTGTTGATCAGAAATGGAAGACTTGATCTTCATTCATTCACATCTGTTTATCCTGGGAATTTAAAACTTAGTCTTTTCTTCCTTATTTACATCTTCACATTTTCAACATATTTTTGTTGCTGGGCTGAGTCGTCCAGCCATTTCAGCTGATTCTAAAGAAATGATTTTTTATGGGCTTTTGTGAGTGCAACTCAGTCGTTGATAAACACAGGGATGTGGATTTGTCCTGCTTAATCATACTTCTTAGTCTTGTCTTTTGTTATTCTCAGGGTGCCCTAGTTGCAAATTACCCATGGGATGGTACTGAGGATAAAAGGTAATTTAGCATATTGAATAGATTTGTAACTTGAAAGCAATACCTCTTTCTACATGTTTTGTTACTGATCCCTTTAATCCCACCTTACATGCTATCCTTTTGGTGATTGTTAGACTATTGCCATGCTTACCATGCTTATTCAAATCCATTCCACTTATTTTGGCAGTGTTTCTTAGCAATTTTTTTTCCAATTCGGCCATTGATCATTAATCTATTAGATGATTTATTGATTCACAGCTCTTATTTGTAGTTTAGGTTTCCTTAAAAAAACTGACACGTATCTTAGGCATCATTACCATGATGTGGTTTCTAAACAAATCTTTCCTTTCAATAGTTTTCTTATGTCTATATTTCTGGCTTTGTGTATGCCTGTTTAGGTTCTGCTAGTTTACATTTCCATAAAGATGCCACAAGTAATTTCATGAAGCTGATCTCTCTCTCTCTCTCTCTCTCTCTATCCTCTCCCTAAATGCTCTCACTGACACTGAAGACACCATAATTAAGTTGCCTTGCAATAATTTGTATGCCCTGCATATTCTGTTCTTTTATGCATATTTAGCCTTTTCTTGTTATGTGCAATCAATTTCAGGAGAAATTACTATGCATGCCCTGATGATGACACATTCCGGTTCATGGCGAGTATATATAGTCATTCTCACCATAACATGTCTCTGAGCAAGGAATTCCCTGGAGGAATCACAAATGGAGCATTTTGGTATGGCGATTTCAAAACTGTTTCTTTTGCACAAGAACTGCATGTTCTTCAAGAGTATATATTGTGCACCTATACAAGTTATCCTTCTCTTTTTTTTCCTTTATTTGTTACTCAATGCCAGAACTTGCTGCAGGTACCCAATATATGGTGGAATGCAAGATTGGAATTATATACATGCTGGATGTTTTGAATTGACCTTGGAGATTAGTGACAACAAATGGCCTAATGCCAACGAGGTCAGATTTTGTTTTTCAAGATGTATCTGTGTTTAATTGTCAGTAAATCACCCCTGTCCTCCCACTTTCCTTCACTCCCTTCCATCTTACAGTCATCCAATTGCTTAATCTGTCTTGCCATGTACCTCGGCAGCTTCCTACTCTTTGGGAGTACAACAAAATGAGTTTACTGAACCTTGCAGCCAGCCTTGTGAAGGTACGCTGCAGTGTGGCAATTGATTTTTCCCCCCCATGTATTCATATGTTAGTCCCCCTGCTTTTTTTGTAACATCTATAGTAGGAACCCTCATAAATGATTTTCATGCAAATTCACATGCTGTCATGCAAATGAAGGTTTTTTAAAATTTCTTTTATTGAAATATATACTGTCACTTTCATACCTCATAAAACATTAGTTTGGATGAGTTGAATGTGAATTCGATTTGAAATTCAGATATTTAAGCAACAATCCTATCCATGTGGATTGCATATTCATGTTATTAAAACTAAATATCATCATTGTTTGTTTGATTAAAATCATTTTAGTTAATTTATAGGCACAAGGAGATCACAGTTTATTTCTGAAGTCATGCCAATTACATATACCTGATTTACAAAGTGTCAAATCATTATCTCAATGAGTTTTATGCTTAAAGACAGGAATACATGGAAGGATCTTTTCATCAGATAGTGGAATGCCACTCCCTGGCTCTGTTACGATCAAGGGAATAAATTACACAGTAAGTCCACAACCATTTATTTATCTTATTTTTGATTGTTCTCTATTGTTACTAGGGAGTTGTAGTTTGTTCTGCTGTCCTCAAGCACACTGAGATTTTCTTTCAGAAATTGGTTGTGGATGGTGTAATATCTATCACAGAAAACAAATTATTGTCATATTTTTGCCATGCATCAAGAAATCTCTAAAGTCCATGTAGTGTCTCTATTCAAAACCATAGCATCATGCGGTATGTCTCTGCTTTACTAGGGAAAATTTGTTTTTTTTTGTTTTCCCTTTACTCTTGAGAACTGTTTCAATACTATGTAAAATGCATCTCGACATACTTTCATTTTGAACTTTTGGGTTGGTTATTACATAATGACGATGATGCGGATATCAAGTTCAAGCCTCTGTATCAGCTAACCTTGACATACTTTCACTTTGAACTTTTGGGATGGTTAGTACATAATAGCATTGATGGGGATATCAAGTTCAAGCTCTGCATATAGCTAACTAAACCAGTGGGCCAGTCCTTTAAGGAAATGTTCTGTCATTGCTATGAAACCTGGTGCTTTGTCTTGGTATTTCTTCTGTAACATATACCTTAGCAACTCCCTTACTTCAATTCACAGGTTAAAGCTGGCAAAGGTTTTGCTGATTACCATCGGCTACTTGCTCCAGGGGAGAGATATGAAGGTATGTTTATATATCGATGTGTACCAAACATCAGGATTAAACTTTAGCAATTTGGCAAAACATGGAGTCTCCTTAAGGTTTAAAGTAAACAAATAGTTCTTGAAAATTTAAAAAACTGGAACACTCATTTCGATGAATATTGTAATGTTAGAAAGCCAGTCCATTCCTAAAGTGGCAACATGACAAAGCTGAGCCAATTATCACCCAGAACATGTTCCATCCAAAAGTAAAAACTTTGTGGAAGTTCGAATTGTAAATGAAATTATTAATGTCATGAATGTTAAATCTTATTCTGATTTAATGGCCTTCATTTCATATTCCCAACAATATCATGTAGCCTTTGATTTAACTAATAGTTATATCATTGAATCACATGGGGTAAAATGTGCCAGAGCCCCTGTACTATCTATCAGCCAAAGTGCAAAGAGTCCTTGAATAAATTATTCAGCACAAACAATCCCTCAAAACAATTGGGGTAAACCATTCCTATTTTTTAAAGATAACATGTGCCAAGCCCTCCTAAACTGTTAATGAAAGCGCAAATAGTCCCAAAACAAAGTATTCAATGCAAATCGGATCATTCTATTTAGTGGGATTGGGTGTCATGTGCTACACACATGATTTTACTTAAATCCATATTGGATCGAAACCTGAAGGACTAGTTTTTACTCGTACGTTTGTTCAGGGACTATTTGTGCCAAATAATTTGTGTAGAAACTCTTTGCGCCCTTGTTCAATAGTGTGGGGACCTCTAGTACATTTTTACCCCAATTAAGACTAACATTTTTTGTTTTCAAAATCCGGTATGATCTTGCAACACTATATATATAATCTACTGGATAATTTAAGCTTGCTGTCTCATCCCCGCTTGGAATTCTAATATCAACGGGGCAACTGTTTCTGTAGTTTGTGGCCACTATGCCTGGGTACAAACCAAAAACCACACGTATCTCACTGGACGAAGCAGCCATGACTCTGGACTTTATTCTAGATCCAGAGGTCACAACCAAGGGGAGCCTGCGAAGTATTAATGATTGCAGGTGTGAAAGCAATTGCGGGCTCGAGTTTTTCTGGAGGGTGCACACAGAGGTTTATTTCATCTTGATTGTTGTCTCTGTATTCCTTTGCTTTTTATTGAAGAGGAGAATGAAAATCAACATTTTAAACCACAGACAGTTGCCTAAAAGGTCAGTTCAGGTATGAGGTATGCACTAACTTATACGAAACCTAGTTGCTGTATATTTATTTCACTACAAAAAAAGATACACAATTCATTGTTTGCAAATCTGCTGTGGAAACTCCTAATTATTTGTGTAGTCGGCATAGAAATTTAGACTCTTAATGCTGAGTAAACATTGATTTAATTCAGAATAATGTCCATTCTTTTGTCCGGTTTGGGTATACACACACACACACACACATTACTAATGTGTAGACACGCAACTGTTAATGAATTCGTTTTATTTCTCAACAGCCTTTTTGAGAAAAACCCAATAGTTTTCTGTCTTCGCTTCCGCTGACAGATCCAGTGAAACCTACTTTATATATGCTGGCGCTGTTTAAGATATTGACAATTATATGACGTTATTAGATTGAAGGGGTAAGCTGATGCTTGGTGGAAGTAGTTAAAGAAGACACAATAGAGATAAGAAAAACTGATAAATCAATAAATGAAAGAATAATCAATATTTGAAAGATTATGATGAGAAAAGTGATGGATCATTTTCTCTATTTCTTATTTCTTTTATACACACACACACACACACCCCATATCAATAACCTTACACACTAAAAAAAAGTTGTAAACTATTAATGATTGCACTAGTGAATTTTATCAACAAGTACCAAGTAATGACTTGTTATAAATGGAGGAATAGTTGGTGGCAATCCATTTAGAGCATGTTACGTCCTCATGTACATTATTAAAAACATATTAGATGGTCTTAGTGGTGGAGATGCAACAATCAACATAAATTCTAGGGTTAATCAATAAATGATTGGTCAGAAATAATAACTAGAGCACTCCATTGCTATCCAAATCATAATAGAATCAAACTCAATAAATGATTGGTCAGAAGTTTGTTTTTTGAATTTATTGTTAAAAATACCGTGACTTGGCAAATTAAGGTAATAAGTGTCATAAGCTAAAACGTCATCCAAACAAGAATTTATTGATAAAAGAGCTCGAGTAGGTGGTTAATCATTTCTATGATGATTTAGACAATAAATGAGAGATTATAAGCATGGAATTGGTGCTATTCTAGTCATTAGAAAGACCCTTTTGAGGTATAAAGATGATTTCGATGCGAGTTAGATGCATAGTAGTCTCTTTTATTCAACTTGTACCATAAAAAAACAAGTGTATAATATGATTCTCACTTGTGGTAGTTGCAATTATGTGATGTCCGATTCTTTCATAAAGAAATTGTAGTCCAAGATAAAAAAAACCCATAAGTGTTACCAACTAAAATGGCTTAAATGAGATAATAAAGTAATCATGGATGAACACTGTTGTTTCATTTTCTTTCTAAGAAAGAGATTTTGATTGTGCTTGGTGTGATTTCTTTGGATGCTTGTCACCTACTTTTAGAAAAACCATGGAAATATGACAAGAATGTTGTGCAGCTTAATGTGCATACTGCAGTATATGATGTAATATTGGTGATAACAAGGGTAAAAATATATATTGTTAATCCTAGTTTAGAGAGAAGTAACAGAAGGAGAGTATGACGAATTAAATTAGTGTTAGAAAGAGACCAATGTGGAACAAACCATTAAAATCTACTAGTAGTTATGTGAAGACTTTCTTGATGTATTTATTTCATCTAAGTCAACCAACCACATGATACCGACACGTCACAGGTCAATGAAGCACATGATGCGGTTAGGAAAGAACATTTAAATAACTAAAAAATGCAAACAAAGGATTTTCCAGTCCCGTGGCTTTAATAGTTATCATCAAACAAAAATGCAATTCAACTCAAGAACCGTGATTAGAAGACAACTAGATGACTGAGCTTTAAAATATATTTTTTGTTATCATGATTAATGATTTTTTTAAGACTTATTTTTCTATGATCTAATTAAAATAAAATTAACTTATTTAATCTAATATGAGTCCCAAAATGTTTTTTTTTTTTTTTCGTTTTTAAAACACCCGACAACATCGTCTATTCTTAAAAAGAGATAACACAGGTCAAACATGACCTGTAATGAATAAGGATCCACATTTACATGCATACAATGCCAATAGATTAGACAGACATGACCCTCTGTGATAAACATGTGGATTCTTCACATATTCTTGGGACCTTCTTCTCCGGCGACTAGCTCGTTTAGTTTGTGAAGCAATAACTCGAAATCATCCTGGCTTTTAATGAGGCTGAGGCGCACATAGCGATCTTCTGCGTAGAACAGACTACCTTCACGGCCAATGATGTTGGCCGCTGCTTGCAGGACTGCAGAACAGTGCTTATCTTCTTCCTTCTCGCACTTTAACCATCCATAAGCTGCAATGTATTTGAAATTGTTGACGCCATCTTGGACATGGTGATATATATATATATCAAGCAGAGTGTAAATACCCTGTTCTCAAAACATTTCTTATCTTTGGCTTAGAGTTACCTGGTGAAACTCCACTGATTTTCTGGAAGTAGGTGCAGTACTTGGGGGCAAGTTTTTGCAGAGAGAAGCGTTTCGACATTGAAATGACCTTGTTCAATTTCTCCCAGCGTTTTTTCATTGTCTCGTGTCCAAATTCGAATATGTCCCTTCCCCCCTGCAAGGACTACTTTTAGAAGCTTCAGGGATCTCAACTGGCTATCCCTAGAAACTCCCATGGTATTTAAGGCCAGGTATGTTGACATTCTCTGGTAGATGGCCTCGTCTTTAATGATTGCCCACCTGTATAAAACAAATCACATGGACAGGGTGCCATTGCAAGGAACTAGCAACACTACAGCAACACAGTATTTTTCACCGAGGATGGCACAAGTTTCCAGTACCGAAAAACATTGTTAATGCATAATCTTGGGAATGCTTAACAATGAAAAGACTCAAAATGTGTTCTGTGGAAAATTAACTTACAACAAATAGAATACGTGCTGTGCATAAAGAGAGTAAATTTTTGGTGTTACCCGAATCTAGAGCCAGCATGGCCAGTAAGCTTGGAAAGAGTGAATATCATCACATCACCATCTGCTGGAGCTGGAATGGCCGTAAAATGTGGCCAATAATACGCATGGTCATGGATTGTTTTGACATTTGAGCCATGGAGAACAGCCTTATTCAGCTGTCCATCAGGATTGTTTGGTGAAGTTACAAACTCGATTATCTCCGTACCAGCGTCTGAATTGTTCTTCCACAAGGATGTATCCCCTTGAAAATTGAAATTTACTGATCGAAAAATGTCTGTCTGCAGTTCATAAACCTGCAAGGCTTTGGTAGCAACATCAGAATTATCGCCGATACCAATGCAGCATCTAAAATGTCATCTCTAGAAATTAATAAAAAAAATCAAGAATCAGAGTGGTCCCAACCGGATAAAAAGGGATTGAAGCCACCACCCTGGCAGGCGAGGAAGAGTTATCTGGAGATAAAGCATGGACTGCAGCGTTAAGGAGTTGAGTTGAGCCAGCACCAAATACAATATATCTTTTATCAGTGCATGCATTTCTTACATTGGAATGTACTTTGCGGATGTGTTTCTCGAGCTCTTCAGAGATGAAAGAATTATCACTATATTTGTAGCTCATCCGGTGCCACCCTGCTACTACAAGTGCACTGCTGGCTGCATGCTGCATCCAGAAAGGGTTCCAAGAACAGAGGATCCCCACTGCAATGGAGATAGCGATGGTGTGGTTACTTCGATTAAGATAAGACTCAATAACGTCTATGATTGTTTGTCATATATTTTGATTTAGTTTGTAGTAGAATGAAATTAAATATTTCTAAATAAAGTGTTAAAAGTAAACATGATTTTGATTTTTATACAAACAACACAAAAAATAGTCTATTAGTTAAGAACCAGTTGATCAATGTTATTGAAAAAAAATTATTTTTAGTGTTATAATTATGATTTTATTTAAATAGCTTAATTCCTTGTTTGTTTAGGATTTGAAATCTATAAATAGATTTATAATTGGAAACATAATGAAGAAGTGTGTAGAGCGAAATATACAAGAGAAAAAACACTTAATAAGATTGTATTCATCTCAAATCTTCTTCTTGTTCTTTAGTTTTGTATTTTTGCTTTTGCTGTCCTTGAGCTTCTACCACACCTATTTTTTCTTCCAACAAGTGATATTAGAACCTGTTTTTGATTATTTGACATGCCCAATCCAAACTTCTTACTTCAATATCCTCGTTTGACAAAGGATAACTATGAAACTTGGTGTATCTGTGTGAAAGCTTGACTATATTTTCAAGATGTATATAAAACAATTGAAAAAAACTTTGAAGAGTCTATGGAAGGAGAACATTGACTTCATCCTAAAGACACGCCATGCAAGAAGTATGGAAAAATGATCAATAAACACTCAGAATCATCCATCAATATCTAGATGATGCTATTTTTGATATAGTGACTAACACAACCACCACTAAGCTAGCATGAAATGTTTTATAACAATTAACCAAGGATATGAAAAATTTAAGAAAGGCACGTCTATAAAAGTTACGAGGATATTTTTAAAAAATTATATATGTTTGAATGAGAGAATATTTTAGATTACTTTGTTATTGGCCATATAAAATAAAATGAAGAGATATGGAGATAAGATATAAGAAACAAGTGTACTAGAAAATATATTATGTTCGCTACAAAAAAGTCATTATATGATGGTCGCGATAAAAGAGTATTTTCTAAGAATTCAATATCTTATGGGAAAATTACAAGCCTATGAAAAAAAACTCAATGAAATTCAGGAAGATAGGGGTGCACAAATGCTCTTCTTAAAATTATCTATAGAAGAAAAGTAAAATGACTCTGGATATATCCAAGAAGGTAAAAGATGTGGATAAGGCAAAAAAAAAGGAGGATAAGAAAAGCAAATATGGAAGAGGAGGTCGAGATAACCTTAAAAAGTTAACTAGTCGATCAAATAAAGTAAATCGGTTGATCGATTCCATTGACAATAGCAATATCAGACCAAAGTTTGACAAAAAAAAAGGTCAAGGGCTATAATTGTCAAAATATAGGTCATTTTGCTCGGGATTACTAGAATCCAACTAAGAACATTGAAGAGAATGCTAGTCTCGTGATAAAAAAAAGAGAAATAAACCACCCTATTACTAGTCCATAATGAGCAAATACAAGCCAAATAAAACATGTGTGGAGATACAAACAAGTTTGTAAAGCTTGATCAATTAATTAAAGGCAACATCACCTTTGCGGGTCATTCAAAAGTTACCATAAAAGGAAAACATACAATTCTTATTAGATTAAAAAATAGTATTTGTCAATTTATTAATGATGTTTATTATATCTTAGCTGTAAAAAACAATATATTACATTTGGAACAATCATTAAAGAGGGGTTATGAAATTACAATGAAATACCATACTTTGACATTACTTGATAATCATGCAGCCATGTATGATTGCAAAGGTAACCATGACAAATAATAGAATGCTTTTGCTAAATATAGAGACAAATATGCCTAAATACCTAAAAATATGTGTGAAAGATGAGACTTAACTTTGACATACGAGACTCGGGTATGTAAATTTTAATAGCTTGAAGATATGATATAAAAAGAGATTTTAAAGGGTCTACCATCCATTAAACATATAAATCACTTGTGTGAAAAATGTTTAGAGTGTAAACAATTTCACAAGAGCTTTCCAAAGGAGTCAACATCAAGAGCAAATTAATCTACACGAGATATATGCAAATATCTATGATCCTATTTAACCATGTTTGTTTGGTAAAAAAATTTGTATTTTTATTAATGATTATAGTAGAAAAAACATAGGTACATGGTGTAAAAAAAAATCTAATATATTAAATTGTTTTAAGAAGTTTAAGGTATTTTTTTTTAAAAATGGTTACACTATAAAATCACTTGGGACATATAGAAAATTGAATTTTGTTCAAATAAGTTTTAATAAGTTTTGTGAAGATCATGGTATAAATAGACTCTTAATATTGCCTAAAACCACATAATAAAATGGCATGGTGAAGAGAAAAAAAATAGAAGCATCCTTAGCATAACAAAAAAGCATTCTCAAAACCAAGAAGATGTTAAAGAAAGTTTAGGTTAAAGCTATAGATTATGTTGTTTATTTGTTGAATAAATGTCTTACAAAAGGTATAGGAGTCCTACAAAGGCTTGAATGATATGACTCCACAAGACGCATGGAATAAAAGAAAGCCAAGTGTTACTCACTTAAAGGTATTTGAGAGCATTGACTATATGCATGTATATGATTAAGTAAGGATCAAGCTATATGACAAAAGAAAAAATATAATCTTTGTAAGTTACGATCAAAAGTTTTGAGGATATAAACTTTATAACCTTAATGAAGGAAAAATGATGATTAGTAAAGATGTTGAGTTCAATGAAAAAGGAGCGTGATATTGAAAGGTAGATGGTGAGAAATATGATTTTCTACTAGTTCTTGATGAAAAGAAATAGAAATATAAAGATCATCAAGAACTTATAGTTACATCTTCATAGTCACCAATGAGCTCAACTTTACCTTCATCTTTCACAGACACGATATTCACATGAAGTTTGGAGAAACAATTTTATAATCACATTATCAACTTGTAAAGCCGAATATATAGCTGTTACAACATGTTTTTGTCATTTCATATGGCTAAAAAGATTATTCAAAGAGTTTCAAATACAACATTGGAGGCCTATAAAAATTTGTGTGGACAAGTCATTCGTCATTACCTTAGTAGAGAATCCAATATTTAATGACATAAATAAGCATATTGACACAAGATTTTATTACCTACAAGATTACATTTCAAACAAGAAAGCTGAAACAAAAAAAATATAAAAACCCAAGACCAAGTTACATATATTTTCACAAAACCACTCAAATATGATATTTTTTTCTTTCTTTCTAGAAGAGAGATATATTAAAGGTTATAAAGAAATCAAGTTTAGAGGAAGATGTTGAAAGTAAATATAATTTTGATTTTTTCTAAAGAAAAAAGAATCCAGTCTACTGGTTAAGAACCAGTTGACCATTTGAATTAAATGAATCAGTAATCCGTTTAAATTGATAGAATCATTTTTTCTACTATGATTAAAATATTCTGAGTAATTTAATTTTTTGTTTGTCTAGAATTTAAAGTCAATAAATAAACTTATAATCATAAGCCTAAAACATAACTGTGTAAAAAAAAATTTACAAGAAAAAAACACTTCATAAGATCATCTTCCTCTCGTATCTTCTTCTTTTTCTTTAATTTTGTATTTTTATTTTTATTTTTGTTGTTATTAAACCTCTACTACATCTATTCTTCTTCTAACAGTAAGATCTCTAACATGGATTAGCTGCTTACTCTCAAATTCTAAATGTCTAGTCGTTGACTGTAACTGCATAGGATTGTCAACAAAACTTATCATAACTAAGCAGCAATTATAAGAATAGATTTTTCAATCCATCAAATTTCGTTTCTCTGCTGCTATGGAGTCTGCAGATAGAGAACTGATAGATTATCATTCATCGAAAGGGCGAAACTGAATTTCTTGAGGGAATCTCGGTCTCAAAGATACCATTAATGAATCTTCAAGAACCTCCCCCTTCCATCATATCCAGATATGTAGTACTTTACATGGCCGAGAGAGAAATAGAAGAAGAAAGGTACGTACCCATTAGCGTCTGCAGCACAATCAGGTAAGAACTGAGAGCAGTCAGGGCCTCCATAGCAAGTGTTGCACTCACAAACCGGTTCTTTATTTTCATCAAGAACCAGACCATCCAAAGTAGGCTCTTCCGTGTCCTGAGCATGATATTGCCGCCACAGCCTCCGCTTCTCTGGCTGCAATTCGGGTCCAACTCAGATTCCACTCACCACCCTCTTTAAAAACGAAAATGATGTTAAGAATTACAGAGCAAAGTAAACACAATATATATTTCAAGCTCTGTGTCTTAACCATGTCTGATTCTTTCTTTTCAGACACCCCCCCTATATCACCACCAAGAAGAGATCGGTGTTTTTAAGGTAAGGGAAACCATTACAGGCAGAATGACAAGGGGGAGTTAACCAACGAGGATTCTTTTATGGATATTAGGTGTATGAAGGCCCCAACTTCAATATAATTTTGTAGCGTGTTGTCTGCTGTGATTCCGATATGAGGTCATCAATCACAAGCTTGTTTCTGCTGTGCATCGACGAGTACTGTCAGGATTCTAGCAGTTGATTCTGAGATATTGACGTCTCGTCTATATATATATTCCAATTAGAAAAGTACAATTTCAATTTCTGCATCTGATTACCTCAGTGAAATAACCATTTTTCCCCCTTCACTGAGAAAAACACCAGCTTTAGTTTTGGGGCGGGGTCATCTTTTCGCAGTTACCCATTGGTCAATGTTGATTTGGGCGAGAGAGTTGCCATGTTCAAGCGGCACAGCTCACTTCATCGGTGGCCAAAAACACCAGATCGTCGTGTCATTAGCACTGTTACCTGACGGGATTTCCATTAAACTGGCATATGTATTGTGGCTCTCAGTGGTTTGGCGGTGATCGAGTGTTCTCTTCAATCATTTCTCTCTCGAGCCTCGGGATGTGTGTTGGCCAAGCAAAAATTGAGGCGTGTCCTCCATTTTATTTTTATTTTAGTTATTATCCTTGTTTATTTTTATTAGTGTTTGGTTGTTGTAAACTCTTTTTTGATTAGTTTTTATTTTTAAATCCATCCCTTGAAATTAAATTAAAATTTATTTTTATAATAGAGTTTAAAACTTTATGGTAATGATTTAAAAATTTATTTTATTTTAAATTTCATCCCACCTCAATAATGATTAAAGCTTGTAATTTGGATCGTAATGCTTTATGGTAAAAAAAACCCGTGCATCTGATTGACATGTGTTCTGATTACAAATGATTTTCTTTTATATAAAATATCATTATATCTAATGGGGTTCAAGATTTGGATCGCTAATTTGGTTGATTAACCTTAATTAACTCAGAACATTTTATTCACTCTTTTTAAATTGAATCTTTTAGTCACTCGGAACATTTATTTTTTTGCATTTACTTTAAAAAACACATTGTACAAACTTGCATATTCATTTTATTTTTCTAGAATAAAAAAAATTACTATAAAAAACATGCTGGGTAAGCTATTACATTTTGTTTTTTTTTAAATATTCTTCCACCCCGCTATGATTGCAGGTCAAATAATTAAACTTAATATGGGTTTCAAGGTTGATCAAGCTCAATTCAAGACTGGATATACTCTACATGATTGATTCAAGGTTGGATGTTTTCTGTTATTGCTGGATTTGAATTCTAAAAACCTTTTTTTACAAAAGTTTTTTTCTTCTTAAGTACTATCAAAATTATCTGAGAATGTGATAAAAATTATTTTTCCAAATACTTTTTGCTGAGAAATGTGTAAAAAATAATGTGAAGTGAGATGAAATTGAAATATTATAAGATCCCATAATCAAAAGGTCCTCCATGCTGACGAGATTCACGAATGTTTCAACCTAGAGATTAGCAAAAGTTTAATCTTGCTCACATCTTTGGCTCTGGGCACCTTTGAGCGAGAATTTGCTTTGTCTTTTCAAGAACACCAAAGAAAATTGCACCTCCAACACCTATCCATAATACTCTTGGTCCAACACCCTGCAGCAAATGGTAGAAAAAGGAAGTCTTATGCAATCTGCTGCAACATGTTTATTAAAATTTTACTTCTGAAGATGTTTAATATCCTTTTCCGAACATTACTTTTAACTTACCAGAAGACAATCTCATGCTTTAACGTTATTGAGTGGCATGCATGTTATTGAGTGATCAAGCTTACCCTAACACAAAAAAGGTTTTTATTTCATTTTTTTATCAGCTGGATAGGTCCCCCTTTTACAGCTAAATGGTCCACAACTTCTCAGAAAAATCATAAAACTTATATCTAGGGAGAAAATCAAAAATCAAAGACAACAAGAACACTTCCAAGAGCATAAAGTTATGAAGGCACAAACTATTTGTTATTCACAATCACTAGACTAGGGCAAGTAACCACCACATCTGACTTCTGTAAATTGAATTACAACAGGTGCTGTTGCTTTAGTAAGGAACATAATGCCAGATTTCTTACCTGAAGAGAAAGAATGGGCACCAGGAAGAAGGATATAAAGTTTAAATGGGAGTACAAATTGATCAACTAAGTCTTAACTAGTTTGTTCAGCTGCATGGAACCATTTCTTGTATTCAGCTTTGTTTATTTGGGTCAAGTAATTTGAGAATTACATTGGAAAGTGAGAAGGGTATATCGCTTCCATTGGCTTTTTGTGGAGGAAAAAAAACGAGAGGGTGGTCAGAAATAGGTCCCAGGTTTGAGCAGCTGTACCATGTTATTGAAACCTAAGGATTTGCCTCTGGATTTGTGAATATATCCACCAAAACAATAGAAAAAGAAGAGGAAGAAAAGAATGACAGGCTCATTTTGATTATTTAAATTGTGGGAAGAATGATAAGAAATGAACCAACCTTCAAAAGAGCACGAGTTCCTTCTTCTTTTGCAATGGTCCTGGCACAATCAACAATCCCTTTATACTGGTTTGCAGATCCCTGAAACATTTGAACAGACATTCAGATCAAAGAAGATTCAACAATAATTTTCAATTACAGAGGAAGAAGAAAACCGATAATCAAGCCGAGCAAGAGTTAGAAAGATATGGAAGATTTATGAAACAAGTTGAAAGCTTCATGAAAGAGAAGTTAAACAACAGATTATCTCTACCTGGACCATTAATCTGGTTTTCACTACATCGAGTGGAGTAGTCATGGCTCCAGTTATTGCACCTGCATGTGAACTAGAATAGCTGAGAGATTCTCACAAAAGGAGAGATTTATACACAAATGCAACTATCATAGGTATTGTAGGACATGTAATTGAGGATTAATGAGGATGAGACATGGATTTATTATCACCCCTTCCATTCAGATATTAATAGTACTATGAAAAGAAACAAGGAACATCAAACAAGAAACTTCTACCCTTCCATGAAAGGAATGGGTTCTTCCAATAAGAACATAAGACTAGTAGGACATATCAAGAATCAGTGCTTGAAGATGGTAAAAACTGCAGCTCAGAATAGCTAGCACATCATTTATAAAAAGCCAAGGCAAAAAATAGTTTATGCAAGGACAACAGTAGGAGTGAAAGCACCAAAAAATCCAGAGAGTTTGGTGAACTTGAGTTTCTGAGAATGCTTCATTACCAGCAAAAGCACCGACTATAGCGATCTCTGCATCCTTCAGATCTCTCTTTGCCTGTAGAAAAACACAATAAGATAGTCATTTCTGCACAATTTCTTAATAAATTCACCCGCTGCATGCAGAACAGTCACATTAGATTCATTAGTTTCCTCTTAACATGATGTAAATAATATAATAATATCCACAATAGCCAGGTAACAGAATTGTCAAAATCACATGCAAATAAATTTTAAGGGCCTCAAGCTCTTGTGAGTAAGAGAAAGCTTACCAGTAACTTATATCCCATTAGCATTTGCTCGTAGATGCAAAACTGAATTGCATCAAATGGCAAGTCTCTTAATAAAAAGGATCCATAACCCCTGAATGTTTTTAAAATAACCAACAAAGTTCATGAGATACACTTTCACATGCATAATGGCAAGCAAGGCAAAGGGTAAATCAAGAAGCACTGCATGGCATTGGTACACCAAATGACATGTAGGTAGCTTTGGAAAAATGATGCTTGTCAGAACTATTACATGCATGAGACTAGAACTATTACACCATCAGAACCTAGTCTCATGCATGTAATCCCATAATATTATCCACAGAAACTATAAAGCTCAGAAACCTTGAAGTGCTAAATTAATTTTTAAAATTTGAAGTGATGCATACCGCATAGAGACCTTTAAAACCCTCCTTAGAGACAATAAGACGGACTGCATCAGGGGCTGAAGCAAATTGCCCAGTTTGCATCCTTTGCTTAACAACCTGACAAATGTTCAGGGAGAAAAGACCTGATAAGAACCAAAGATAGGATAGAGAACAAAGAAGTAGAATTAATTACCTCTGTTGGCACACGAACAAGAGAAGAAGCAGCACCCCCAATGACACCTGCAGTCTGAATGAAGTCTCATTCCCTGTTAAATCAACAAAGAGAGGCTATACAGTAGATGGAACCTAAGGACTCTTTCCATTGCAGAAAAAGAAAAAAAACAAGGTGCACAATATGCAATTCAGAGCATGAAAGTGAAGGGCCTGAATTTTCTATAGGTTATTTTTCAAACAAGTTTCAACATAGTTTAGTTGACGATGCACAGGGATGAATTTGGACCATATTACAAGTGTATCAAGCAAATTTAAAAATGCCAAAATGATAGAAAGGACTTTCAGGGGAAAATATTTAAAGACTGGTAGCACATAAACACACTGCTGGATTAAATAGCATTCTTCGTTAGAATTAATTTAACAACTTGAAGTGCATTAGGCAGGCATCATACCAGCTGGGCTAAGGCACTAAGGTTTTCAGGCAAAGATTTTAGCAATTTCTGCTTTGTGGGTTCATATACACCAACAAATATAGCAGAAGCCCTGCAAAAGAAAAGAGATAGATCCATAAACTTCATGCCACCAAACACAAGAATAGTTAATAATCAAGACGCACTAAGTGCTAATTAAATTCAAATTATGAAAAAGGAAACATACAAAAAATGTACAAATAAGAGCAGTAATACAGAGCATAGTTACAAAAGTACACCATATTTTCACCTATCCATCAATACACCAAATGAATGTCTATCTATATGGTCAAGTATGTACTGGATAGGTGAATATACATTGAAACCAAATACTCACGGTAAGACACCAGCAAGATTTCCAGCTAATCCAGAATAAAGACCCTCCAAAATGATTTTCCCTCCACCATGAGCAACCTAACATGAAAACCATGTACAATTGGTTATCATAGCTCAAATAATAAAAAGTTTTATAGCTTGCATAACATGTGCAAAACTTGGGATTCTTTTTGTTTAAGTCTTTTCTTTTGACTCAATAGAATTCTTTTGCACATCCACTGTCATGTATAGTCGCAATTCACATGCCACAGTTTGAAAAGTCCTCCTCCCTACCAAATATATGAAACTTGCTTTAAAAGAAGTGTGTCAAAATATTTAGAATCACCAAGAAAACATAACATTTGGACAGAGCAACTGTGTAGCATAACTTCAAATAATGATCAAGCAGCAACTGTGTAGCATAACTTCAAATAATGATCAAGCAGCAACTGTGTAGCATAACTTCGAGTTACAATCAAGCAACCCAGATGTAGTAAAAAGAGTAATTCCACTCGAGTAACCATGATTTTACCAAGAAAATACAGCACAGTCAAAATATGATGGCATCATGCAACCATGAAATTGGGGTGGTGAAGAAAAAGGAAATTTCTGTCAGAACTAAGCTCAGTATAGAGCAGTACATGGAGTTTCTTTTCAAACTTGAAGCCAGTCTGTAACATTTAGGTATTGGGATGCAATGCAGAGCAAAAAATAGAGAAAAATGAGATAGAATAGGCCCACTTGCCTGCAATCGAGTTTTAATTGTATCAATAGGGTATAAAACTGCTTCTGCAATAACACCCGCAGCACCTCCAGCTATCATGCCCTCTGTAAAACCCATAACAAAAATTTAGGAAGCCTGCTGTAGAAAAGCTAGAGGTTGAGTTTCCAATCTTGGTATTTTATCAATAAAACACAAAATAGCAAGGCTGGCCAACAGAACAACGAGTTCCTCAAATTTGCAAAAACCATGCAGTCAAGATCCTGAATACCATCTGTATTGATTTCCCAGATATAAGCTGCAACAGTTGAGTATATGGACATGCTTTTGGCATTCAGAAAAATCGAAGAGATTTTCATTTTAGCAACAGTTATCACTTATGGGGAAAAAATGTTGGCTAGCACGATGCAACAGTACGGCCATTGTTTATCCAACCTAATATAGACACTAATATTACACTTTGGACTTGTCAGAGACATTAGAAACGCTTCGTGACATGAAGGTGTATATATTTACACACACACACACAATGAAACTGTGAATTTGCAACTGAAAAGAAGAAAAAAGAGAGATATCAGATCTCATTTTAGAAATAGAGTTAAAACTCCCAACAAAGTATATGTATGAAGACAATTGCGATAAACTAAACAGCCCTTGTAAATTGATGAAATGTATCGCCACATCCCTTTTCTCTCCAAAAAAGACTTATGCACGTAAATTTATTGTAGATCCAATTTAACACAAGCTTACCATATACCGCATGTAAGAAATAAAATGGTTTGTTCTCTGCTGCATTGACAGATGCGAAAAATCTACACGGAGGCTCCATTGGAGAATTACACCTCTTATACTCCAAAGTATCTGTAATGGAATTTCATTTCATAGTTGAAAACAACAGTAGCAAGAGAAGACAACGAGACTGATAAAGAAATCAACGTCGGAAAATAAATAGCAATGTAAATACTCATCAAATCCTCGGAAAACCAAGCCGTCATAATCGATTCATGTGGACGCCAGATACCCATTATCAACAGCGCTAATACAAACCAATCCTTCAGCGAAGATCGAGGAGGTCAAGCAACAAGCAATACACTGATATAAAACCCAAGCGAGTCCCAACTTTCCTGTAGGGCTGAAACTTACCAAGAGAGATTTTCTGAAAAGTTGGTGCATCCATTGATAGATAGGTAGACAGACACTGCAACACAAAAAGGAGCAGCAGCTACAATCGATTAATTACTTAAAAAAAAACCATTAATATAGCAATAAAATGCAGTTGCCGGAAGAAGAGAGGCACTGATATGAAAATTCACGGACATGCTACGCTACTAATCTTCTTATCCTGTTTCACAAGACAAGACTATTTGAATTTTCTGGAACTGTGAGCAGTGATGAAACCCAGGATTCTACTGTTTCCATTGCAAGTAGTGGTTTACCGGGATAACCGATAGATGCTCTTATGCAATTCGGCCCGGGCCTTGGGCCTCGTCTGGGCAATGCCGCTAAATGCCTTGAAGATTTATTTATTTACTATATATATATATAATCCTATTTATTTTATCCAAGAAGAGTGCTTGTGATTTCAATAGTCTTGATTTTTAAAAAAAAATCTGTTTATTCTCGTTCTTGATATTATCGGTTGCCAAACCTCCATTCTTGAAAGATAAATTATACAGAGCGATGATCATCGTCAATGAACACAAGATCGAGACTAGAAATCCTGGAGACTTCAAGTTTGCCTGAAATTTCTGGCAATGAGAACACACATGTATATAGCATATACCAGTAGTTACAAGCATTGCCTTCCAAACAAAAATCTATCGTGGTATTATAATAAATTAAAAGAAAAACAGTGGAAAAAAATCTCAATATTTTGTAAATGATTGAAGAAAAAAACCCGGATAAATATGATAGAATTATATAGAAAGATGTGTTAAAAATCTTGAAAACAAAATATAAATTTTATGTTAATTGAATATTCATGATTTGATTTTCATATTAGTCGTATAATAATTAGTACAGTTTTAACAATCCAATAAAAAACTATAATATATTTTGAGGGCTAGACCTTTAGTGGACCTATAAGGCCAACCCTATGCGATTGATATATTTTTTATTTATTTTGTCTACCTGCCCGAGTTCAACTCACTTGGAATCGTTAAAAAAAATCAGGCTAGGTTGTTTTTGGGCTCAAAATTTATTTTCTAATATATTTTGACCTAAAAACACCTACGACAAAACTTCTCCCGATAAATGAGGCTCGTTAACACCAAGCTTAACTGTTTGGTAGTTAGAATCGGGACAGTTAATAACTGTTTAGTGTAGCCCAGCAAAAAGTGTAATTAAACGGTGCGTTTTGGTGTATAGAGTGCTGCTATCCCCAACCAAATAATTCTTCTTCTCCTCGTACAAAATTAATAAATGATTTAAGGCAATTGCAGAGTACATAAATAAGGGCCTTTTATTAATGATTTAAGGCAATTCAAGAGGCAGGGGATATTTTAATTAGCAAGGAAAATATCTCTCTGATATTTTCCTTTAATAATTCTATCGAATATATAGTAATATATCAGAAGACATATAGCAGCAATAATATTACTGAATAAGTTGTGGTAAAGGCTTTTTTTCTGATATGACTTGCATTACCAAGAAAAGCTTTGATTGGCCACTCTGATGATACTTCTATATGTTTCATTTTATACTTATCCGGTTGTGTACCATCAACCTCGCTGATATTTGATATTTGAGGGGGTGTTTTGGATTATTTTTGAAAAAAAATGAAATTTTTTTATTTTTATTTTTAAGTTTAAATTAATAAAATTTGGTTTTTTTAGATTATTTTGATGTGCTGGTGTCAAAAATAATTTTTAAAAAATATAAAATAATTTTAATATATTTTTAAATAAAAAATACTTTTAAAAAACAACCACAACTACACTCTCTTCCAAATAGGAACAAATCATGAAGCAGAATTCCAGGCCTGACTCAGAATTTATTCGAACCTCAAGTCGATGTCTTTTCAAATGAAATCACAGCCTAGTAAGAGACCAAAATCCCTTGAAGTCGGTAAAATTATATAAATCCAGTGTTCTAATCTAACCATATCTGTGGATGTCATCATAACATAAGACCTTGGTCCATAAAAGGTGATAATACTAATGTTCATAAATTTGACATCTCCAAGTTATTTCAATATCGATATCATTATAATTTTACCCAAGTCCATAAAAGATGATTTTTTTTTTGCATATGACATGTCAAAATTACTATTTAACAAAAAATTACTCATGTCACTGTACATTATACTATTGTTAAAAAATGACATAAGTAGGGGGGTATGTATGATTGTATATGTGTGTTCTTTGATTTGGAGTGGTATTTCTATTTCATAATATGTCATACTTCAAAAACGAGACATTAAGTTGTGGCGTTTCAGAAGCACTACATGTTTAAATGTTATTTTTATGAGTGCGACAATTATCTTGTCGTGTTTAAAAATAATAAAACTAAAAAAAAATATCTTGCTTCAAAAATACAACAAGAAAAAAATATATTATTTCACTATTTTTTAGAAATTATGTTATTAGGATAAAAAAAAAAATTATGTTTTTCATCCTTGACAACTTTTGTTAGTTCCCACACATCCTCCATTAATCTCGGAGTTGTTAGTTTTATTCATTTTAGTTGAAATGGCAGAAACATTTCTTACTAGTTAAAAAAATAAAATAAAATAATATTATTTTTACCTTAGTTAAAATTTTGATATATTTTAATTTTTTTAGCTAAATACTGATTGAAACACGTCGTTTCATTTCAATTGTGTCGTTTCGGACTTGAAAAAAATAACATCCCCGACACCTCATCTCCCACCGTTTATTTGGATAAAAAGAAGGGTTTTTTTTGGGTCGCTGATGTGACCATTTATGACTTTCTTGCTTTTTTCCATTTAGTAGCATCAAATTGGTTGAGCCTGTCATTTGTGGATTGTTACGGTGACTTTATTGATTGGAAAAAAAATCTAAAACGTGTGAAAAAAATAAAAATTCTTCCACTATACACTAAATCATTGTGAATTGAAACATTGTTTTTTATTTTGATTTTTTTAGTTTCATTAATCTATATGGTATTATTTAAAATTTAGAGTTAATCATTTATTTTGATTTTTTATTATTAAACTCTTTAAATAATACTTGATTTTATGAATATATATATATATACATACATATATTGTTAGAGTATAGAAGAATATTCTAGAATAATGTAATGTGTATAAATAGAGAAGTGCACACACAACAATTGTATGCAAAACAGAATTCAATACAATGTAATTCTAAATTTCAGTTTCCCTCTCTTTTCTCTCTTCTCCCTCTCTAAACTAATTCTTCTCTCTTTCAATTATCTGCAAACTCTCAATCCTAACATATATATATATATATATATATATATATATATATAGATATAGATAGATTATTGTTTACAATATATTGAAAATGCGAGAACCAAAATCAAAACAACAAAAATTAAAAAAAATATATATTATAAAAAAATAAAATTGTTGCGCCAATTTTGATTTTATATAAAAAAAAATTGCTTTTTGTCATATTTATTTTTTCCTTTGTCATCAAAGAATTAAATTGAAACACCCTCGGCACCTCCTTAAAAAACAATTTAAAAACAAATATTTAAATAATTGTTTTTCATGGTTACCTATAGTTGTGTGGACTAAATAGTAGACAAAAATGATAGATGTTTCTAATTTTGAGATTATATTTGTTTGACTTTATATTTATATTATATAATTTTAAGTTAATTTATCTTGAATTCGAATTATGTTTGTTAAATTAATATTTTAATTTATATAATTAATTAATTAATTATGAACAATATAATTTCAAAATGACATATCAAAACATTCTAAAACTAAAATATTTTATTTCAATTAAAAATAAAACATCGATCAAAACAAAATTGACAATATTAATGCAATATTTTCTTTCTGTTCGAAAAAGTCTAAGAAACCGAGTCTTTAAAAATAACCTTGATTAGTCATATTAAACGTGTCTCTGTTCGAAAAAGTCTAAAAAACCGAGTCTTTAAAAATAACCTTGATTAGTCATATTAAACGCCAAGCAAATAACACGTGTCATCTTTTCTTAGATAAATTCTTTGACCTTTGGTATCGGTTGAAGACCGACATCTAGTGTTTTTCTGACTAGAACATTTCCTTCTGTCCCCTCACGATCACACAAAGTCTTCGTGTTGCTGTAAAAATCTGCAACACGGATTCCGCTCAGTTACACATATGTGTCAGATCGGGATTCGCTTGTTTAACTGGTACGAGCCTCCGTGTGTGACTGTCTCACAGAATCTCACACGCAATCCCATAAGATTCTACTCGCGACGCTCTTTTATCATCAGCAAGGAAGAAAAGGTAACGCACATGACTACCAACCTTAAGAATAGTATATAAATGAAAACAATTATAATCACATTTTCTTTGTCTTTAATGTTATAATCCAATATTTAATTGGTCGGTCTTCCGGGTGCTATAAATTCTTAGCTTCAACGATCTTTTTGGATTGCATTCATTTGTTGGACCTTATCTCTGTTCTTGGGGTGCGTTTTCCTAGTTCACTTTTTTCTTTCTTTCTGTTGTGAATTGGTTGGTCTTTCGTGTTTTCTTGAAGGTTTTGTTTAAGTTCTTATTCTTGTTCTTGTTCTTGTTTTTAAAGGTTTGTTTTGGCCTGTGATTGATTGTCTATAAGTTAAAAAGACTGGAGACGATTCAAATTATCATACCTTCTTGCAGCCAAAACTTTGTCACAGCAATCTTTTTCCTACAAAGATGGTGATGAAAACAAATGGATTCGTCGACGGTAGTTTGCCAGATGAGCTGAAGAAAGTCCTTCGATTAGTAGGATCTGAGTGGGGGGATGTGGTTGATGACATGGAATCATTGCAGGTGATACCTTTGAAGGGGGCTATGACTAATGAGGTTTTCCAGATAAACTGGCCTACGAAGTGTGGTAATCTTGATCGAAAAGTATTGCTTCGGATTTACGGTGAAGGTGTTGAAGCTTTTTTCAACCGGGACGATGAGATTAGGACTTTTGAGTGCATGTCAAAGCATGGACAAGGTCCTAGGCTTCTTGGCCGGTTTGCTGATGGAAGGGTTGAAGAGTTCATTCATGCTAGAGTATGTGAAATTCGAACCTCTTCCTTAAGTTAATGATGGTTTTGAAGTTCAATTATATCCACTATTTTATCACCAGTTGACAAATATAAAGCATCGCCTACATAATTATACATGTTCAAGTTTGTTGGAGTATATTTCTGCTCCCCTTTATGTCAAGGTTCTAATTATGCCCTCTGGACTAGATCAGAGGACACAAATGGCTGTGGAATATTGACCTTCTTTCGCAAAAGTAAACAGTTGGATTAGAAGTTAAAACCAGGCGCTTAGGGACAGTTCTGATGGTGCATAGTTTTTTCATCTTGCATGAATTCTGGGGATTTTCCCTTTTTACTTGTACTTTTTGCAGCAAACATTTCATGTTTCAAGGACAGGATCTGAGTCAAATGGATACTGTTGCAGCAGTATTTATCATAGCTCGATTGATTTTGGGAGCTTTAGCTGTGTTATTGGGTTTCATAGACACAAAATCTGACAGTTGACAGAGCAAATCGAATAATTGGTTTTGCATAATGATTTGTGAAAAGCATATCTTTAGCTTGATAGATTGAACCATGGCTAGGAATCTTGCATTGACCTTGTTAGATCAGATTTTATCCGAGGAAACCAGGGTTGAGGGAGAAGTTATAAGTACTTGTTATGAATCAACTAATATTTTCCTCCTTTTCTTGGGCGGATTTCCAGACACTATCAGCTGTTGATCTTCGTGACTATGAAATATCTGCCTTGGTGGCTGCGAAGATGAGAGAGTTCCACAATCTTGAGATGCCTGGTCCTAGGACTGTGCTCCTCTGGAACAGGATGAGGTAGTGATATGACAATGAAGTTAGAAGTCTTTTCTTTTATCACTGAAAATATTCTGATGCCTTTCTTCTGATTTTCCCAGGGACTGGCTGGCTGAAGCCAAAAGCATGTGCCCTGCCAGATGCGTGAAAGAATTTCGTTTGGATAGTCTGGAAGATGAGATCAGTATGCTAGAGAAGGAGCTGTCGCATGATTATCTGGATATTGGGTTTTGTCACAATGACCTGCAGTATGGCAACATAATGCTCGATGAAGAGACAAGATCAATCACCTTAATCGTAGGTTTCCTTGTTTTGTTAACTATGTTTAAGTAGCTTTATACAAGATCATTGCTTTCGGAGCTCGGTGGGCATGATATATCTCAATTCCAACAAAAAAATGCAGTAGCATCTGGTTTAGTTTGAAATTCTTATAGCAAGAAATTGCAAATGACGTTTGCATGGTGACATTGCATTCTACTGCTATCTAATCGCAGCAGAAGTTTTCTTTCAACTGCACAAATGATAAAAAAAGAGAGAAAAAATGAAAAATAAGAAGTGGACAGGTCTGCCTTTTTTTGAGGTATTATTACTTCTCTTCCATTTAAATGATATCTGATGATATTTACAAGGCTGTTTTCTATCTGCGTGATCGAATTCATCCATGTTAACATGCAGTTTTGTCGTTCCCTTTCAAGTTATGAGTTTGAAAATAGTAGCCATCCGATCCCTTAATTACAAATCTACTTCATAATTTGTCTAGGATTTCCAGTTGCCAGATTTTCATAAAAGTGCCCTTGCATTCTATCAATACCTCGAAGCATTCTTGCTATTCTGTATATGCATTGTTGTTAGGGTTATTCTCTGCTCGGTGTTGTGGTTAATGAAATGCCATTGTAGGAAAATATGTTTAGGACTACCTTCGTTGATAAAAAAGACTTTCCTTTCCTTATGAATTGCTCCTTCTTTTATAGGATTACGAGTATGCAAGTTTCAATCCTGTTGCATATGACCTTGCAAATCACTTCTGCGAAATGGTAGCAAATTATCATTCCGAAACGCCACATATCTTGGACTATAGTAAATACCCAGGTGTGCAACTTGTCATGTTTCTGCTGTCTCCGCCACCATTTTAGTATGTTGTGATCTAGATTATACTCTATCCTTCTGGACTAATTAGTTTGCTTTCCTTTATTGCATCCCCAAACAGGACTCGAGGAGCGACGCAGATTTGTCGCCACATATCTAAGTTCTGCAGGTTAGTTTATAGATTTCGTATTCGTTCAACTGTTAGGTGTATGATTGATCTGTATATTGTTGAACACGAATGTAAAGGGAGAGAAAAGTAGTTTCCACGAACTGTGTTTTCTTCTAATCTTAGGCTTGCAAAAGCTTACTGCTGATGTTAATGGTGCTTGACCATGGGTTTCCAATTTGACCTTGAAACAAAGAATCATCGACTGGTAATGGAATTCAACAGGGCTGTTCCACACTGATGCCATCAAGATGTGCCATTTATAGAAATGCTTGACAATCTCTAGTAATGTGACTTTTAGATCAACAATGCTCGTTCAAACACATAAGCTCAGTTTTCCTGTACGCCCGAGAATCTTTGGACTTGAAACTAGACAAGACATGTCGAAAAAATAGAGCACAATGACTTTTGCAGAAGCATGGCTAGTAAAATTCGTTATTTTGCTGGGTCTCTTTTTATGAAATTTAGGGAATAATATTCGAAAGGTGTACTCATACTATTCTTACAGGGAAGCAACCCAGTGAAGATGAAGCAGAGCTACTACTACAAGAGGTGGAAAGGTACACTCTGGCCAGCCATCTCTTCTGGGGATTGTGGGGGATAATCTCGGTAAGCATTCACAATCCTGCTCTATCCTTGTTATTCACAGGCATGCGTTGGTGATTTCATGGAATGTATCTCTAATGGTTGCAGGGTTATGTAAACAAAATAGACTTCGACTATATGGAGTATGCTAGGCAGAGGTTTCGGCAGTACTGGCTGAGAAAGCAAAAACTCTTGGGATCCTCTGATAATGCTCCCGGTAACCATGTAAATGGATATGCAATTTGCCGTACGGCATCAGGATAATTGGTCAAATCTTCGTAGGAATGCAGTACTGGGCTGTTTTTGCATCTGTAATTGTGTTGTGGTATATGCTTGCCAATTTCAAATAAAAAGTTTTGTTCTATAGCAGAATGAATTCGTTATCCATATAAAAAGATGCAAAAAGGTAAACATGTTGGATTATATGGAGCCACCATAGCAATAAGCTGTGAATACACGAGCAGAATTACACTAGCCACCACTCCAACTGAAGCTATCTTCTCTTTCAAATTTAACTTTAAACGAAAAATCTGAAAACAAAAGTTCATTACAGGCATTAACCTGTCCAATTAAGGTGCGTTTAATTCACGACTAAACTCTGGACATGGAACGAAGATCCTCGACGATGTTGTTGATCAATGAATGAGACCCTCTAGTACCGGAAAACATCAGGTGTTTGGGAGTTTCAGCTCTGTCGAAATAAAAAGCACCTGATGTCAGCTTTTCTTTGGGTTGCAAAGCCAACCAAATAACAGTGTCTGCCCCTTCCTCGCTTGTTCTTAGCTTTCCTGATAATCTGGAATTCGTACAATTCAAAGAAAGAGTAAATGTGCAGGTGAGTGGAATAAATTAGAGTTATTGCGATCATAATAAACAGATAAGTTTCTTACGATTTACTGAAATCAGGTAAACTATTAGCAACTCCTGGTGTCTCAGCCCAACCTGGGTGCATTGTATAGAACGAGATCCCTTTGTCCTTGTGCATTTCAGCCCAGTTCTCAGTTAATGCCACCTAACAAAGAAAGGCAATTATCATGAAATGCTTGGAAGAAAATCATCATTTTATTTTCAGATTGGTATGTAAACGATTGCATGCACACCCTATTCAATGCAGCCTACGTTTCTTCTGAAAACACTGGGATGAAAGAAGGTATGAACCAATATAAACTCATGCATTAAATGAAACAAATGAGAATATTGAGTTGGCAGTACAAAAGTTAAGGGGAAACAGAATTCTGATAGATCAAGAAATTTTTCTATCCGCGCCACCATCTTGTTCATATGGATTTTCAATACATGTTACATGAGTCAACAGTCAACACTTTGGAAATCAATTTAAATTACACGCGCGCGCGCGCGCGCGCACACACACACACACATATATATATATATATATAAAAGAACAAAAGAAGAGAATACGTGCATCAAGAATGCAGGAGAGCATAAAACAAGAATCAGAGCTAAAATATAAATCCAAAACTTTCAATCCTTTTCACCATATAAATGAAACCACTCAGCTGAAGGAGGGAAAGCAAGAGCAAAGGTGATATCCACAAAATCACAACATCCAAGCAATTTATGACCGGAGAAGATATATGAGCTCTAGCATGCAAAAATAACAAACCTGAACTCGCTTGTTTCGAGCATACTGTTCAACGCCGTTGAACTTTCCTTCGCTAAACTACATTGAGAAAAATTAGTTGTGAGTTCCATAAGTATCCAGCTGTAATAATGACAGTAAAGAGTTTCACAACAAAAGTTACCTGTAGATCTGTAGTCAAGGGAGCTGTGTACATTCCACCAGAGGCAACTGTGATGACTCGAGCATCAGGTGCAGCATTCTTCAACAAAGGCAGCATCGATTCAGTCATGGAATAAGTGCCCAGCACATTCACAGCAAAATTCTGTTCAAATCTGCAGTAAAAGATAATTAAAGCAGTGAGTTAATTTCTCTGAATGGGAAACAATGAGACTTCAATGTGTTGATCAAAATTTGGCTTTTTAAGGTATAAGTGACAACTCACCCTTCAGATGTGGTAATTTGTTTATTCTCAAGCAAACCAGCATTGTTAACCTAAAGGCAGAAAAGTATACCCACATCAGACTTCCATCAATTCACAGGAAGTTAAAAAAATATCAGTCTAAATAACTTCAAACTAAGTTTCATAAGATTTTTCACATGACCAGAATCATAAAAATGAACCATAAATACATACAGCCAGTCAGCCAGCTAGTTGCAGACCTTGCACACCATGGAAATGCAAATATAACACTCTTTCATAGGGATTGTGTATCAATAAAAGGGTAACTTTACCAAAACATGAACTGGCACATTCCTTGAAGAAAACCTGGATGCGAAAGACTTGATTTCACTGATAGATGAAAGATCACAAAGCTGCAAAAGGTAAAAGTAGCAAGACCTTTAACATCATAACAAAGTGCTAAAAAATTGTTATCCACACACCATGTTAACAACTATAAATACAATACAATTCCCACTTTTTTTTAATTCACCAAAAGTTTTCAAAAAGAAGTTCTTGAGCGTAGAGAGATTCACTGACAGTTAAAAAGGGAACAAAACCACTGCCGCAGTGGAAACTTAGGTATCAACAAAAGAAGAGTATATGAGATCATCATCATACCTCCAAATGGACCTTTTTGTTTCCTGTTGTAGATTGAATTTGAGAAAGAGCAGCCTCCCCTCTCTCCTTGCTACGGCATACCATATAAACCGTTGCCCCACTGAATAACATTATTGATAAAATACACAGCAATGATAAATATTTAATTTCAGAAACGTTTTTAAGGATTTTAAATTCAAGAAGAAAAGAAAGCACTATATATGATATGAAGTTAAAAGGAAAAAAGATGATAACCGTGAGGCAAGACCCTCAGCAGTTGCATAACCAATGCCAGAATTAGCCCCTGTTACCACACAATTCTTCCCGTCCATTCTCGCCTTCGTGTCTTCCGGGTTGAATTTCTTGGAGTGTTCCCTGTAAATAATTATGGGGAAATCCATACCATTCAAGAACGGAAAGAAAACATGAACCACATGACGTCAAAGATAAAACAGAGTCCAGGAAGAAAAAAGAGATGACAAAAACATGGAAGTTTACTTACATGAAAGCGGATTTGGTGAAATTGAGGTACCCATAAACACCAAATGCAGACTCTCTCCACGTCTATCACCACAGGACATGCACAAAAATCCCAGTTTAATTAAATATACATATAATTATATAATTAGGAACAGAGGACAGAAATAAAAAAGAGAGGAGGGATTGAAGGGTACCTTGAGAAGGAACATTGAGAGTGATCTAACAGAATGGACGTGAATTTCGAAATGCAGTAGTGCAATTACCATATAATATATTTGTTAATTGTGTACTATTCAAAGCTCGAACTGATAATTTTATTTATTTTAACGAATTATTTCAACTCTTGAAGATTTTCGATTGGATGATTGCTCTTTATATTTAGATATCAATAATATCCATCAAAAAACAATTTCTGTGATTCGCCCTGAAAAATGCTTTATTACTATTAAAATTCCGTAAATCCATCTTATAATTAATGTAAATTCAATTCAGTACATAATTATTAATCACAATCAAAGAGTTTGAGACACTTGGTTGTAAGAAAACGAACTTATACGCTGGTGTAGAATTGCGCCACGTCGTGGAGAAGCCGATCACATCTTTCTTTTCTTCGAGAAAGTGGTCTACGAATCTGACATATATACATTAGTCAACTTTTATTTACGATGAACAAGGATGATAATGCTTATGTCCTATTTATTATTTACTTGAATAAAGATTCAACATAATTATAAATTATTTATTATATTTTGGATATTCATTATCTATTATTATTTATTAATTAATAAAAAATAAGATGACTAATATATATATTTGAAGTATATTTAATAAAATATTTTATATGTGTGTTTTATAATAATATTAAGGTCTGTATATATCAGGTTTTCACTCATTTGGATATTAAAAAAATATTAAAAAAAAACTAAATATTCTACAAATTTATTTATATAATATAAATATATATTTCAAGAGATTCGAGTCAGATTTAATAATATTTATACTTTATTTAATATTCTTCAAGCCTAAAACAATTCTTCTCGGATCAATATCAATTAGATTCGGATTAAATTGCTCTATAAATAACAATTGTATAGTCATCTAACCCCTATAATTTAATTCTCAACAGTTTTTTTTATGGTAATTTAATTTCAAAGGCGTAAAACAATTCCAAAATAAGGGTTTACGATGAGGGGATATATGGAGATGAAGCTTGCTGAATCACAACACTCTTCCGATGTTTGAGGAATTTTGATTTTGATTTTTCCAAACATTTCTCAACTTCTGTCTAGTGATCTTGTTTGCATACATTCGAGGCCCAAGTTTTCATTTTATCCGTAATATAAAAACATAGCTTTCTATTGGCATCTTGTGTACACAAAATTGGCTGAATATATGCAGCTCGGCAATCAAAACCATGATGTCATTCTCGTTTTGTTTAGTTGAAATATTTTGTATCAATTAAAAAAAATAATATTATTTTTATCTCAAATTAAATTTTGATTCATTTTAGATTTTTTGATCAAATTCTAACTAAAACGCGCTAAAATCATTTTGCCTATACCTTTTAGACCAAATAATATTTTTTTAAAAATAATAAATAATTTACAATATCAATCATTTTTTTTAATCTGACTTTTAAAATGAGAAAAAAATTTATGAGAAGTCTCTTAATATATTTATCGATATATTTATATATATTATGTTAAAATTTCAAAATAATAAAAAACATCTCATATATAATATTCCAAAATATTATGTGATATTGCTAAATAAATTGTTCTAAAATAAAATAGATTAAATATTATGATTTATTTTGAGATACTGAACAAATGATCTAAAACTCTTCCAAACCGAAACATTCCATTCCATTCCATTCCAATTGAAGAAAAAAAATACCAATCGAAATGGAATTATCAAAACTACAAAAGGCTGTTTGATTATTCCTCGACTATCAACATTCAACAGTGGCATGCAAAGCTTGGAATTCTATACTTGAGAGCCCGAGAGAGAAGCATTTCCTTGTGATTCTAACGACAAAAGGGGTAGAGTGGTCATCAAAAACAATGACACGTCCTCTACCTGCACAATTTGCTGATGATTTGATGCCACTGAGTAAAATAGTATTCCGATTCGGCAGAAAATGAAATAAACTGCACTGAGCTTGTGAGATAATTAATTCCAGAGCACGGAGAATAAAGCAATGCACAGGCCAATCAGCCAGCTTGCTATTGCCTGGGATGAAGAAATTTTTCTACAGTTTAAATATGGTAAAGTAGTAAACACACGCATGCATAGCAGCAGCAGCAGCAACTGGCAAAAACATTAGCTATTATATCTTTCTGTTTTTTACATCATTAAAAAACAGTATAAACCCCATGGATTGATCTCTGATACATATAACATACATCATGGCACATGTATAAGCCACCACCCACGCATTCTAACTAATATTGCTATCAAACTTACGATTAAAGGCTCCAATGTTCTCACTGAAGAGAAAAAAAAACCCTACTATGAACACATTAACACAGGAAGTTCAATGCACAATATCATGCAAAGAATAACAAAATCAATGAATGAATCTAAGGTAGGGTAGTAATAGCGTAGCTAGCTGTCAGGATGCCACTCTCAGCCTTTATAGCAGGGTAGTCCCCCTCAACGCTCCCATAAAAGTAATATCCTGTAAAGAGATGTGGTCAAAATGATACATTTAGCCAATATAGAACCGAAATAGCCGAGCAGGAGAAACTATTTGGTACGCTCATGGCCACTCAAGGGCCTATAATTGGTGGCCCTCAAATAATCTATAAATGAAACTCTTCCTCTTCTTGTCAACTTTTATGCTTTCTTTTCATTCTTTTGATGCTAAAATATATTCAGGAAAACATTTGAATTGCTTCCACAGGGGTGTAAGTTTTATATAGCGATGATCCCTGCAACCATTTCAAGCAAAAATTCCAGGATTCTGTTTTAGCAGGGCAACAATTGGATAAATGATATTTCAAGATATGAGGGATCATAAAGGATCAAAAAACTTGCTTCCTTCCATGAAGCTTTCTTCAGCATTTTGAAATTAAGCATCGTGTGATCAGGTGGTGGGCACAGAAACTCAGTCCTGGTATATTTTTCTAGACATACAAAATACCAAGTTTAAGGCTAATCATAAACTAAAAGTGATACCTAAATCTGAGCAAAGGAACCACTCATTGTATACACTAGATAACAGATCTTAAAGTCTTGATACAACTATATCTATTTCTATGTGAGAACAACACAATTCAAGCAAGTAGTAGATGGGATTAATGAGTCACAATATTGCCCAAGGCCAGTGAAATCTAGCAGAGGTTTTAAAGTACAAGACTGTTACTGATTCAAGATCAGATCCGTAACATTATAGCCTTGCCCAATCTCTACAGGAAACCAAATAGAGGTCAAGCTCACCAAAGTACGCCTATTCATGCATCACTCAGATTCTAGGCCCCATATCGAAGTCATCTAAGATTCCCAATAGTTATGCCAAAATCTGCCCCAGTGACACTTGTCATCTAAAATGATTGCTGGACTAGCCTGCTATACACCGGGCCCTAGATAGTGAAAGGTATGAAATGATAATTGAATTTGCACATTAACTTCTATTAGAAATCGCAGCGAGCAGAATTTACACTTTAAATCTAAATTATGAACAAATAATAGTTTTCAGAGTGTGACAACTTCAGTAAAACACACACCACCATTGCTAAAATGTATAACACTGCTGTGAAATTAGTTCATAGAATGTCTTCCACCAGCACAAGGTCTATAAACCAAGGGCATTATGGTGACCAGGTAAACAGCATAGACTATTTTTCAATCAGAATCAGCAGTTGTATGCAAAGAAGAAGAAGCTACAACATTTCTCATTTAAGGTCTTTTTACGAGTAAGAGTAAGGTTTAAAAACTCTAGATTCCTTTCCCCGTATACTTCACTCCTAGAAATGCTATATACTGCACCCTTTCACACCTAACGTAGAATCAACCAGTTAACATTTATGCAGTTCACAAACATAACTTAGTGCTCACCTGCTCCAATCTCAACTGGCTCATTCCAACATCCATGCCCAAGTCTGTCACAACTTCCTCATTTTCAATCTCTGCATCTGTTAAAGTGAGTGCCTTCTGTAGCTTCCTAGGAGAAAACACCTCAACCTCAGCCATAAAGGTGGCAGTCACAGGTCGATGATCAGAAAGTTTTAGCTCTGTCCTCCTGTAGTTCAGTAGCCTCATTCCCTTTCCATGTGAAAGGATGCGATCACACCTGAAGGATTGGTGCAAATTGTTGTATATTTCATACAAGACACTGATAATCACACAATAATGCAAGCATGCTGCTATCAAGCAATAAGTTGCGAGTTGGAGAATTTACACAGAATATAAATTTGTGCTTAAATAATATTCCAAAATCCACCATGTTCAATTTTCTCTGGGGGGTTCAGAAATAATGGTGGCTGTGACAGCGAGACATTAGTGGTAGAAATGTAGAGGGTGAAAGAGGAAATGAATGTAAACAGGGAGAAAGGATGCAGGGAAGGTTTGATGATCTTTTTCCATTCAAGTTTAAGTAATTCGCAACTTATTTTGTCTTGAAACGATAGCCATTCCTATGCATGTTCATCTACCAGCATCTTTATCAGAATGATTGACAAAAGACAGATTCTGGGATGGCCACCAAACACCATCCAGTTGGGCACTGCAGTTTCACCCATTTGGAATGCTTGTGTATCAGCTGTTATGTTTTCATTAAGCTATTAGGGATATGGTAACCTAAAAGGAATTAAGAAAAATACTAGTGAATGAAACTTTGTATCTTAAAAGGATTTGAAATAAACCTTAGCCTCAGAATGTAAAAATAAAATGAATGATGGCATGATACCACATAAACCCCTGACACAAGTGTAAGGATGGTAAGCATCATTTATAAAAGATAATGTGAACAGAAAACTAACATCAAAAACCACATTACATATGATAATCCTAGATACTAAATGCAACTAACAAACAAATGGAAGGAAAAAACCTTCTATACCGCGTAGCAGTAAATACTAAGTCTTGATTAGGGTTCGTTTCAACAGAGTAATAACCCTTAAACAAAACAATAAAATATACAGCTGCAGGGAGATGAATTAATAACCATGAACTAAGCAGATAAGTCGAAACACTATTATAACCACTAGAATCATGCAGAAGCATACCATGCAGGAGTACGCCTTCCAGCCTTTGGATCTTCTCCGTAGTATTTCTCTGAATTCATCTCATATTTATATGTTGGTGCAAAATTCAATGTACCCTCCGACCATCCATCGAACGCACGGCCTTTTCTTAGTTCTCGTACAAGCTGTCATGGTAGCATGTCAAGGAAAATTTACAGGTAGTTGGCATCCTAGCAACTATAGTTAACTTTGAGTCTTCTAGAAACCCACAAACATGCATTCCCATAGCTTTCAAGTAGCCAAAATAACAATGTTATTAAAAAAAATTTAAAGTCCAGACAATTCACCTTAGGAGGTGTGAACATGCATGCATGCATTTATGAAATCACTCACGAGGGAAAATACTTTGATGTCTTATAGCATAATTGTCTTTAAAAAAAATTAAGAGTCACTTGGGTACCTGGTCCCTCTCCACTAACTGGGACCAATCCTTTCTGGAGATGAGTTCATGTGTTTTGTCATATGACAAGTTGATGCGGTAATTCAAATCACCCAACCAGATAATTCTTCTGCAAAAGCGATAAAGGTTAGTATTATGGTATATAGTTTTCTATTGAATTGAAAAATGAGCAAAGAGCCAGCAACAAGAAGCTTCCGAAAGGCTGAAAAGAATAATTTCAAAAGCATGAAGGATGTCTAATATGGGCCAAAACAAGACATGTTGAATTTGTATTTAGATGCTACATACTCACTCATGATCATAGATATTTTTAGGAAGACCGACACTGGAAAGGGGACGAAATTGAGTTCTTCTATGTATTTCATGAACATCAGCATTTCTTTTGCGTTCATCCCCATCCTTTTCACCTGATGTGAGGTGTGTGGATACAAAGCAGAAAGATGTCTGATATATAGACATGCTAGCTGATATTGATCCCTGAAAGATTGAAGAATTGTCATACTATGTGCAAGGATCACCTTAAATGAAAAAGATTTGATGCAGTTCATATTTGCAGTTCAAAACAAAAATGATGAAAAAAATTTCACCCATTTCTAGGCATGGTTATCAATTACAGCACATCAGAAGCAATAATTAAGCATTTAGCTTTCCTAAAACAAGATTTCACATAACATTATATGATAAAGTTATCTCTAAAATGAGATTTGCAATCTCCTAACAATGTTAAGACAGTGAAAATTTTCAGAGAGTGTGAGAAGCTTTCACGTTCTATTAACCTATACATGCTAAACCATGAAAACAGATTTAGGTGGTGTTTGACATTGTGATTGCAGTTGTTTTCAAAGTGTTTTCTACATGGGAAATGCATCAAAATAATATCCTTTTTTAATTCATTTTGGATATCAGCACACCAAAACACTCCAAAAAAAATTAATTTGAAGCAAAACAAAATTCATTTTTTTTAAAAGGGCATTGTAGCTGCAAAGACAAACTGCAAAGACAAACAGGACCTTAATCTAAATATGAAGGAACTCTCACTTGTCAAAGTGTGTGATATCAGAACCATCGCACTGGTAGAATAAGAAAAAATATGACCAAAATGCAAGTAAAATTAGGTTAGGAAACAGACCTTGTTACCAATATAGCCCATAACACCGACACCAACAGTGGACACTTTTATGTTCTGGATATGCTTACGCAAGCTCCTACGAACCCAAATAGTGAGAAAACTTCCAACCATCTGCTTGCTCACTATCCTTACATATGATGGTCTTCTTTTCCGTTTCAATAGAGCTTCGAAGTCAAGCTCGGCAAACAAAGCCACTCCTAGTTGTGTTTCATTTGAGACAGACTTAAAAGAACTATATCCACCAAAAGACTTGGTTGCTTTAAATGATTTTAACTGGTTTGAAGGAATTTGTTCGTGGCAAAACATGCTGAGATAGCAAGTTTAAAGGGGGCTCTGGGCCAGCTCAAGCCAATCCTTTCAGAACCACTAAGAATTTTAGTTAATTTTCGAGGAGATGTCAATGCTTCTACATCTCCTACAGAATCTTCTGTCCGCAAGCAATTTAATCTACCTAATTTTTTTGGAGACGAAAATTGCTTCTGTAAATCCCACTCTACTGGCTCGCCTAATTTTTCACTACCAGTACCATCTGGAACTCCAGAACTCCTGTTCAAGTCATCTGTGATTGATGTGTCATTGAGTTCATCAAAACTATTGAGTTCTTCATCCAAGGGATGAATTTCTTCACCAATATCACTATCACTTTCAATTAATATCTCCTCTTCTATGGTGGGCACATCCTCAGATGGCATGAATTTTGATGGAGATGGAGGATCACTGTAGCATTTAACTTTAGTCCTTGCTGGTTGAATTCTGTTCAGTGTTTCACGAATAATGTTTTCCCACTTTGTAACTAGGACGGCTATCTTCAGCACCAAGGACATTCCCAGGATTTAAGGGTACAATCTCCTGGAGCCTGTAAAAATGAAGCATCTGTCATATTTCTCAAGTGAACTCACTTGATTATAACAAAGAAAAACAAGGAACCAGTTTGAGACCACAATTGACAGAGCTAAGATGACAAATTATGCATTTCATGAGAAAGAACGATCAACACACACAGCAAGTTGAGGCAATACGTAAATTAAATTGCTGGAGTCATGTCTAGTGGATATAAAACCACGTCATTCACATATAATTATGTTTAGGTCTTAGATAAGAGAACATCCAATTATGGGTGGAAAATTTCAGATTCCATCAAGACAGTAGTAGAGGTTCATACTTAATGTTCTCTCTATTGAAATTGATCATATCCTTTCTTAGCTAGAGTAAGGCTTCACTGTATCGATGAAGATTGATGTTTAATTGCATCAACGTTAGGTCTGACATGAGATTAACATTGACTGCATGGCAGAGAACAGATTACCTTTAAATAAACTAAGTTCAGTATTGGAGGAGGTGCAGGGAAACACTTACCCAAACACATAGATGTCGGCAGGATCATCAGTATCAATCCAGTCATCAATATCTAGGTCATCATGTGGAAGTTTTCCTCCAACATTCCATGTCCCAATGCATATTCTGACATAAAGAATTTTGTCAGTATTCAATTTACTTGGTTACCAGGAGGTGAAACAGAATTTTTTTCCAGATAAAGAAAGCATAAAGTAACACGATGTGATTCCAAAAAACAAAAAAACAATTATCCGCATCAGTGTAACTGAGTTTACTCTTTCAAGTTATCAAGATATAAGGGAAGGGTATAGGACCTGATTTCTTTTGTGTTTATATACTGTGCTCTAAATGTCTCTGACTTTCTTCTCCTTATCCTTGGAATAGCATCTGGAGTTCAAAATATTTGCCCAGGAAAGAAGTCAAATAAAAAGCAATAGAGTGTAATGAAACTTCTCAGCAATGCAGGCTCAAGTTTGAAGCAGCCATAAATGATTCACTTCCAAAACAGGGAAATAGCTGGCTTCATTTGTTTATATATTTTTTTAATAGCATTTGGAAAACAAGGCCCAGTGCATCTTAAGTAGAATCAGGAATATATATATATATATATATACTGACTCATTCTGATGCCATGATGTAATATTGTCAGGCACCTACAATTGTGTACCCAAATCTGAATCAAGCATAAAATTGAAAAGAAAAATAAGAAAACCAAAAGGACCACCACAACAAACCATCAAGATCCATGGTTTGAAGATTTCTTCAAATACCTAAATAAAGTAATTGCAAATGCATTCAGTGCCTACCTCCATTTAACTATTAGTCAAAATATAGCAGGCGTCATCACCCATTTTCAATTACATATGCCAGCTTTTATAGGAGAAGGTAAGTGCTGTAGTGCGTGGCTCATAGGCAAAGGCCCCCGCAGTATAGTAAAGGGATATTTTTGGAAATTACTAATGCCTCTTGTACGTCTAGGGTTTACTATCATTACACATTATTTAACCCTAATTTGACATATAGTGAATTATAGCTTCTTGCTCCTGTGGATGTAGGCACATTGACAAACCACATTAAATTTGTGTGTTCTTTCTTGTTTTCTCTCTTTCGCAATATTCATCTTTATTGCGGCAGGTTTCACAACAGGACGCATAAGGAATAATTATGGAACTCACTAAGTTACATACCAGAATTGAATTCTATAAATCCCTCAAAACCATAAAATTATAATCTCACCAAAATACAAAAACAAAAATATTTCAACATTCCAAAATCAATAAAATTCTATACAGAATAAAAGGTACAGTTTATACTATCTTCAAGAATCAAATACTTCTATGAACAGCTTGTAACCATCTTAAAATTATATCATGAATCAATATACCCAAAAATTCAAAATTATATCTTAAATCGAAATACCGACCAATTTAAACTCAAAGTGTGCCAGAAATCAAATATACCAGCAGCGAACTCGAAGCTTAAAAGAAAAGGAAAAGGAGTAATAAAAAGCAAATAGAGTTGAGATCACCTTGAACATCATCCCTTCTGTTACTTCCAAATCGCGATTCTCTCTGGCATTGAACAAACTCTGCACCAAATCACAAGCGAAATTCCTTAAAAAACACGACAGACGAAAATCAATAATTTCTTTTTCACATTTACAGAGTTCGGAATTTTGGCGCTACCATTGGTTTCGGAAGCAGAATCAGAAGAAGCGTAGTCGTCGTCAGAGTCGGCACTGTAATCGGAGTCTTTGGAGCTGATATTTAACCATTTACGAACCACCACTCTTGGCCAAAAGAGCTGTATGCACCAATAACCCAAAGAACAACACGTTTCAGCTCTACTTATCTGCCCCAAATTCACTCTCAGTTTCCATATAGATCTAACCAAATCAAAATATTGGAAAAAGAAAAAGAAAACGAGAGAATTACCTCTGGTCGTTGCTTCGAATGAGAATTCATGGTCTGTGGATTTTTATGTTAGAAACCATTAAAAAAAAAAAAAAACTAAGTGTTCAGAGAATTTAGAAAGACAGATCGAAGTATATAGAAGTGGCTAAAGAGAAACGGAGGGAGAGGGAACAGGCCCAGTGCGCATGTTAAGTTAAGGAGTTATTAAGTACTAACCACCTATTTCATTCCGAATAACGGTAGTGGGATTCACTCACAACGATTTTGACTCTTAATTAAATATTCGACTGCTGTATTAACCTAATCGCGGCGCTTAATTGCTTAACTAGAGGTAATAATCGGGGGGAAATTAAATCTTAATTAAAGCACGCCAACTTCACGCTACTCTTATGGTTGCAAATCCACGTGGCACCGGATGATGACGCCAAATAAGCGTACCAAGATAAAAGTATTTACTATTTAGTTTAATAAAAAAAAGAAATTAGCAACAAATTACCAAAAATTAAAAAATGTTAGCAGTTGCAGATTGCCCACAAATCATTGTCGGTTCACATTTCAAGCAACATGAATCTCTACGAATCATATTCGCATGTAAAACACATTGATCAAGTAGATAACTGTCCATATTTAAAAATCATCAGCAAAAAAAAATATATACTATTGAGTATTGGTCTATTTGCTTAATATGAATTAAGACAAGAACATAACAGCATTGACAGTCGTGTTTTTTTTAGGGTTATTTTTTAATAGTTTGAATATCTACATTAATCTATAAAATATTAAGTTTTTAAAATCACAAAGAACATTCTAGCTCTTGTCTCCTTGTGAATTAATTATTAAAAAAAATAAAAGCAAGCAAAAATCAAAACAGAAGTTATTGCAGAGAAAAGGTGACCCCTTGATCTAGAAAAGGTTGTCGGTGCGGCAAATCGTGTGGGTCAGATCTCAGGATATTGAAAGTGAAACAGAAACGGGCCACCGGGATTTTTAGGCTCCGGTTCAGGGGTGACTTGTACCTGACTGTTTGAGACTGTGGTTATGATTATTTTTTAAAATATTTTTTATTTAGAAATATATTAAAATAATATTTTTTTTAAAATCATTTTTAACATCAACAAATCAAAATAATCTAAAAACATTAAAAAAAAATTAAATGAAAATAAAAAATAAAAAATAAAAAAATAATTTTTTTGTCATGAACACTTTCTAAAACACTCCCAAACAGCCTCTAAGTGTCCCACAGTACGATGGTACCCGGTGAAAACAAAATGTCAACGAGAACCTGTGTTCAAAAAGTGGAAAAATTGAAGCCATGAATGTATTTTTATGCGGAGGAAACCCCAGCCATCCAATTGGGATGGGGTGCCAAACTGCCAATAGCAAGGCTGCGTCAAAGATGTGTTGCCAATCCTATCACGTCTCACAGGGTTATTATTTAGACGAATATGGTTTGAAAGTATTTAAAAAAACAATTGGAAAAAATTTAAATTATTTTTAGATCGTGCAAATATTTAAAAAAAATTAAAAAATTAAAATATATATTATTTTAATACATTTTTTTAATAAAAAAAAATACTTTAAAAAATAATATTTACTATATTTCCAAACAGAACCTTATGAATTGAAAATCAACATTTTTTTTTGTGTTATGACCAAGATTATTTTCGTGGAAAACACTAACTGGTCACCTCAAAATTCCTACGCTTTATTTTAGTATATTTCCGAAGAGTTGCGGGGTCAAAACAAAAATATTTACAAGTAATATATTTGAGAGAGGGATCGTGATTGATTTAACAGAGCATGATTAAAAAAAATCACGAGACATCCTACCTGTCTCTAATCCCTAGAGACTTTTCACATGTATGTTTTTTTATTAAAATTTAAGAAACAAATTATTTAAATTAATTTGCAAAAGAACATTCTATGATGTTGTCTGTATTGACGACAACCCGCTAGCAAAGAGTCTGTTGCGTGTGTATTTTTTTCTTATAACCGGGGTATCTGGAGAGTTTATATAAACCTTAATTAATTTCTAAATCTACTGAATATCCTACAAATTTAATAAATAAATAAAATATCACAAAAATAACAAATATATATAATAAATCTTTAACTCAGGTGCAGAGGAAGATAACAATTTTACTCCACTGGGCCAAGACCCCCTCCTGCTGTATTTTCATTACTAGGTTTCGGTGATCTGTCATCCCCTGTGAGACGTGAGCATTTTATTTTATTTTTAAAATAATTAAAAAGTATTTTCCTGGAAGGTAGTATACGATATTAGTAAAATATTTTCCAACGTCACCAAAAGAAAAGAAAATTAAGCCAAATAAGATGTTAACAAATTTAATGATAGTTGTTGTACAAAATGCTGATAACAAAAGACAAAATGCTATCTGGCAAAGACCATCAATATTATTCTACTACAATAAAAACAATTAGATTTTTTTATAACTTATTTGCATTTACATAAATAATGAAGTAAATTAATATATATTTTTAATTATTTTGAAAATAATTGTTTGTTATATATAGCCTAGTTGGTCAGTGCATGGAATTGAAACGAGATTTCGAGGATTCAAGTGCTAGTGTACAATATTTTCTTTTATGTGATGAAAAAAACCATCTTAAAACTAAAAAAGATGATAAAAAAATCGCATTGCTAAGAAAGCTCAAATAAATTTGATAGGACGCGTCAAAAAACCATGTCAAAATTAAAAAAAAAAAAAAAATTACATGTCATAAAAAACCGAAAAATGATAAAAAAAAAAAAAAGTTTACTTTAACAATCATAATTTCTTTTAAGAAAGATAATAATTACAGTCTAAAACCTTGAATTTATTAACATAAACAGAGACATATTGATAAGAAAAAATATATTGATAAAAAAATCAAGATGATTGTATTTTTCTTGTTTAATAAATATACTAGAAAATACTTTAAATCTTAATCTAAAAAATGTTTTGAGCTTAATTTTTTTTAAAAAAAAAAATTCATAATAATTGTGTGTTGAAGCACAATTAGTATGCGCAAGAAACTTAGCTGAGAGGTCAAGGATTGGAGCACTAGAGTGAGCAATATTTTCTTTCATGGGACAAGAAAATATGAAAACTAAAAAGTAAATATATATTATAAGAAAATAGTGTCAGGAAAATATGTACAGGCCTCGGCCTGATATCGATGGGACAAGTGCTCGGTATGGTATGGACTTGTTATCTCTTAAATTTTTATTTAAGGCAGTTCAATTTGTTATCTCTTAAATTTGAATTAAATTCCCATCCTACTTATTTGGACTATTTCCATCTTCTACTCATAAATAATCTACCTGCCCCGGTCTATAACGTTCGGCTTCTATATTTATTTATTTTATGCAAGGATTTTTTAAAAAGTGTATTTTATGAGCACATAAAAAAAAAACTTAATTATCTTAAATTATTATTAAAAAAATTAAAATCTACTATATTCTTTCACCACGTCGGCCCCTTGAAAACGACGGCTCCTATATCCTAACACACAAAACAAGATTGTCAAAGACAGGTCTTAATTACTAGACGAATCCATGTCCCTTCCCATGCCCCCACGTTTTTTGTCTGAAATGTTCAAGCGATTGTTTTGCTGTTTGAAAAGACAAGCTTGATTATGCCCACGTACTGTCATGGCAAAATGTTAAATCATTTTTGTCAAAATAATAATAATACATAAAAAACCTTCAAATTGATTTCCCCCCCAACATATTTGGCAAGAATTCCTGGGTGGGGCGCGTGCACCGTTACTCTATATGTTTACATCTTTAATCTCGTATATGCCAAGTATTTTTTAAAAAAAAACACTATTTTTTTTTCAAATCATTTTTTTTTCTTCCTTGTAAATAATTTTAATGTGTTGAAGATTGTCAAAAATAATAATATAATTTTGATATATTTATAAATGAAAAAACACTTTAAAAATAATGTAATTTAGTAATTTTTATTCTAAAAAATGTAGTATTCTTTTCTCATCATATCTTCCTATCTTTTTTATTTTTACTTTCTATATAAAAAAAACAAAAAAAAACCATGAAATGGGAAAAACGATTAGTTTATAAATATGTTTTAAGAATATAGAGATTACATGTATGGTTTTTGGAGATAAGGGGACTACTTAATTAATTTTGCTAGATTATAGGGACTAAGCTAGGCTTAACTTTGATTAATTTGGCTAAATTATAGGGACTAAGTTAGGGTTAACTCCTCTAACCCATGCATGGTCCACCTTATAGATTACATGAATGGAATCCAATAATGAAGATGCTTTGACTTTTAGTAATAATTCATGGTACTTGTACTATATTGTAAGCTTTTGGTCACATTCATACCTGTCTTTCATTAGGACTTAGAACAAGCTAGGAAGAAAAAAAAATAGTATTAATTACAATTTGGTTGCTCTTGTCATTTCAGTTATCTTCTTTAAAAATCCAGTCAAAAATCATTCGCTCTTTAATTCTTAAATTTTTGAAATTTGATAAAATAAAAATCTTTTAAGATCAAATTTTCTAGTCTAATTAAAAGGTTCAAATATACCGTATATATTAAAAAAAAATACAAGAAAATAAATATAAATACAGTTTCCATTAAAAATAAAGAAAAGAAAAATAAAATAACTTAAGAATTAAAAGAAGAAAAAATCAATTATAAAGATAATAAAATATTTTTGATATTTGATTTGAGAGGACATTGCTACTGCAATGGAAACTTCGGAAAGAGATATAAAGGAGGTAAATTAAACTTTAATCCAAAATTGATGGGCCATGGTAACTTGTCGTCTTGTCATTATTTGCTACGTGAATAAATAGCAAAGGCCCTTTCTTATCATAATTATAAAATACGGGACTGGAGGTGAGTTGACTCGAAACCAGTTAACTCAGATCCTAGATCACTCGAGGTTAAAAAAGAAAAACTAATATGTTTTAAGTGCGTGTTTAATTTTGAAAATATTTTTTTTATAAGTATATTAAAATAATATTTTTTATTTTTAAAAAATTATTTTTAATAAAAACACGTAATTTTAAAATACCTTAAAATTTTAATTTAAAATATAAAATTTAAAATAAAAATATTATTGAAAAGCAGAACATCGGAACCTCACCCTTACATTTATCATTTTCTTTTATTTTGTATTAAAATAATTTGTTTTAAATTTTTTTAAGAAATACAAAATAAATCAAATAATTTTACAATTATATTTATTATAGACCTGTTTATTTTTAAATAAAATACATTTATATAAAAAAAAACAAAAAAAACATGAAAGTATACTACCCTTCACCATGCCTCGGAAATCTACTTTTCGGACATTAATTGACAATTGACATATTTAAGTTGAATTAATTTATGAATAATAATACCCAACCCCTTTCCAAGGCACCTCTTATTTTTCCCTTCTTATGGATAGAGCATCCAGTGAAGGCACACCATTCCACAGGATCAGGTTTCCCAGCAGCCTAATCAATGTTGAATGATCAATTTCTAATTCTCAAAAATTCAGGGAAAAAAGAAAATCATGATACCTCCTGAACATTCCTAGACATAGATAAATATTTTACTCGAACCCTGTTCGATGTTTTACTCAGAGAGAGAATGAGAGAGAGAAGGTTTCTTGACATGAATTCCTAGAACCGTATCCAGTAAATTAATCTCACTCCCCGAGTGAAACCATCGAAAACCCGGGTTTGTTTGATAAACCAACCCGGTAATCCACCACCTCAAAAAGACAGTTTAACTTCAAGCCGATGTCGTTTTATTTGGCAAAACAACATCAAGGGTGCTTTGTTCTCGACCCGCATACAAGCGAGTCAACCCGGATGGGTCGAACCCTCGTGTCTTGTAAACATGAAGAAAACAAGCGGACCATACCCAGATCATGAACAAAATTAAGTGAAGGGTTGCAAATCAAGAAAGTTTTTGAAGCAACGAAGGAACTAGATACATAAGAAATGTAACAGATCATACATACCTGATCGGCCGATGGCCTCTTGTTTTTAGCCTGGAGCTCTAAATTATGGGTGGGGTGGATTTCTTGTCTGCAAAAGCTATACTGGCCCCAACTTTTGTCTCTGTGCTTTTTTATCACCGAAGAAGCTGCTAGCCTGTGACGGGCAAGGAAATGGCTTTCTCAGTGCTGTTATGTGTGTAAAGATGAAGTGAACGGCTGGCTCTCTTTGGCTGTTTATAAAGTAAAAAATTGCACCGTCTATTTCCAGGCTGCATCTCATTCCACAATAATATAAATCATATTATCGGTTTCATTTATAAGTTAGATAGTTTCTTAATATGGTATCAAAACCTTGTTGATCCAGTAATCACGAGTTTGAATCTCACCACCTCATTCTATTTGATAAAAACCAAACACAAGATAATATGAGTCTGTTCAAATTTCAAGTCTAAAAATCTTTTACTTGAGGGGAGTGTTAAAAAATAATATAAATCATATTATAAAATTTCACTTACAAACTTAAGATTTTAAATGAGATAGTTAAACTTTTAAATGAAATAGTTCCTTAATGTGTCCGTGCTTTTTTGAACATGGGGGTTCACTCCATTGTGCAATCATTATCCGCCACGAAATCTATTTCACGATTTACTCGTTTGAAAGTTTGTGACAGTGTTTATATTTTTGAATAATTTATTTGTTTTAAGAAAATATTAAATTGATTTGTCTCTTTAATATTTTTTAATTATTTTAGTATATTTTTAAATAAAAAGTATTTTTTTAAAATAACATTCATCATACCAGTAAACACGCACTAATCCACTAACATACTTTACTGTTGAAAAGTGAATTATCCGGTGAAATGCAGTGATTTTCTTCTGGGACTCGAAATATCTCCGTCATGGACGAAAACAATATGTGATTTTCTTTTTATAATCCCTGGTTAATGATAATTATATTTTAGCTGTCAATTTTATATTGAAATGAACATATTAATCCATACTCGACGACCTCCTAAGTAAAACTTTACTAGTGAGCTCTTCTTTTATTTTGGAACAGGGGATAACTTAGATTTGAGAATGGGGAATAAAATAATTATATATATATATATATCCCCATAAATAAATACAGAGAGAGAGAGAGAGAGAGAGAGAGAGAGAGGCTAGATGTTAGAAACTTAGAATGCATAATTTTCTGTGTTGTGGGTGGTTCTAAATTTGTATCGTTTTCCATGTGTCTTCGAATTGAGATCTGAGAACAGTCCATGCTATCTTACATCTCCGTACTGATGGCTTTGTGAAAACCGTGGGGACACATTGAGCCATTGAGGTGTTATTTTGTAATGTATTTTAAAAGTATTTTTAAAAAAATAAAATATATATATACATATATCATTTTTATATGTTAATAAAAATTATTTTCAAAATTAACTTAAACTACACTTCAAAACATATATTAAAACAAGTGTTAACTAGGGGAATTAATAGTTACCGCCGCATAAGCATAACTCATGGTAGGGGTGAGCAAAAAAACCGAACAACCGATTAAACCGAGAAAAAAAAAACCGAACAAACCGAACCGAAAAAAACCCGAACAAACCGAGTGCAAAATTTTGAAAAAAAATCCGGTTCTGTTCGGTTTCGGTTTTGTACGGACAAAACCGATTTACCGAACCGAACCGGTTCGGTTCGGTTGACAATGTTAGTATAAATAGCTCGCCTCCCCTCCTCTGCCTCTCGCCTCCCCTCCTCTCATCCTCTGCATCTAATCTAAGGATTCTAAGCGACTAAGCCTCTCGCTCGCCTCCCCTCCTCTGCATCTAAGCCTCTCGCTCGCCTCCTCTGAAAAAACAATCTCCTTCCCTCTCTCCTCTTGCCTCTCGCCTCCCTTTGCAACTAAAATCTCCCTCTCGCCTCTCACCTCTCGATTGCAGTTTACAAAGATCTTCCTCTCGCCTCTCGGTTGCAGACTTGCAGTTTACAAAAGGTAATTAAAAATTAACCTTTGTTTTATTTTTTGTTATCTCTAATAGATAATCTATGCTTCCTTTTCTAATTAAATCATATATCAAACCCGGACATTGCATTTACGTTTCGGGCATAAAGCACGGGATAATGTTGAAATTGACCATGGGTAATTCATCGTTACTTGAGCTCTGTGGAAATTTAATTGCTAATGGTTTTTAATAGTTCGTATTTGCTTCTGTTTATGATTATATGTTGATGTGTTTAAGTAGTAATTAATTGATGTTGATGGTATTTGAGATTGAGATTATATGTTATGTTCATATCATGCTGTTGCTTGTTGGTATGAGTTTCTGTTTCTTTTGCTATTCTTGTTTCATTGCTGACTTGCTAGATGATTCTGGGTTCGTGTGGACTGTGGAGTCTGTGGACTTTACAGCATTCGTCCCCACAGTTTTAAGTTGAAACTTGTAGTTCTTACCAATCTTTAAGGCCACCACTCCTGCATATTTTTGTCATTTTCTTCTAGGGAGATCTTGTGCTTGGCTAGAAAAAAATAGATCTTACCATTTCCTTTCTAGACTCCTGTATGATTAAGCTGTGGGTATGCCCTTTCCTCTGTTCATCCGTAGCTTCACAGAATATTAGCTTGCATGCTTTTTATTTACAGAATATAAATAATGAAATAGGACTTAGATTCATGGTTTAAGAGGATAGAGAAGTGTAGAGTGAAAGACTGTCTTTTCTTATACACTTGTCTTTTTTATTTTATTATTTATTAATCAACTTATTTTCAATCTAACATTTCTATTTTTTTTTGTAGAAATTGGTGGACAACTAAATCTAGCAACGGATGATAATTAGTTCAAAATCAGATGTAATTCTTGAAGTTTTTTATGTTAATGTTTCTATTTCTTTATTTTGAAGCCCTTTGAAGGCATTTCTTGTAATTTAAATTTAAATTTGTTCACTTGTGTAGTTTTAATTATTTTGCTCATGCTAAATTAAACAAAACAAAAGTATTAAAAACGTTAAAAAAACTTAATAAACATTATATTAACAATTTAATACATTAATATTTTTTTAGTAGTTGCCAAAAAATTAAAAATATTTTGGGTTCATATAAGAAAATCAGTTTTTAAGCCCATCAGAAAATTCATTAGAAAGCCCATCAAAAGCCCATCAGATGGCCCAAACCTAAAATTCGGTTTTTACCAATTTTTCCATCATAAAAACCGAACTGAAAATGGTCAGTTTTTAAGAATTTCGGTTCGGTTTCTCGGTTTGAATTTTAGAGGAAAAAAATCGGTTTGGTTACTTTTTTTGATAAAAACCGAACCGAATCGAAAATGCTCACCCCTAACTCATGGTAATAGAGTGTGAAAGTTTAAATTTTAAAGTTTAATTTTTTAATTCAAAAGCAACCATCAAATTAATTTTAATATATAAAGGTGTGATACTAGGGTGAAACGATGATCAATGTGAAATCTTTGACAATGTTCTCACATCTCGTGGTTGTCAAGTTGTTTTCCATTATCCATGATCAAGATTTTGAGGGGAAGGGAAGGCTAAAACAACATATGATAATTTTCAAAGAGAATAAGAGGACTTTGTTGTTAGTTATTTTTTATAGAGCTCATGTTTCAATATATTTAGCACAATGATCCACAATCTCTGGGACAAATTATCTATTGCATGTTGTCTTAAGGAATAAACCTAGGATGTCTATTTTTTATTGTGTAAATAGTCAAAAGGAAGTTATGACAATTATCTATGTAAATGGTTATCGAAGAACTAAAGCAAACTTTTGGCTTTCACCACACCTATAGGTTTATGGTATCATGGACATGGAGTATGGTTGCCTAGTAAATTTTTGCTCGTGTTACATAAGCTAAAAGATCTCAAAAGATCGTATGTGAGCCACACATGTCTTCGAGTATTTATTCTAAGACATGAAAACTTCTTGCGAGGACAAGTATTTCAATAAAAGAGTCAAGGTATATCTTCTATAAAAGATGTCATCAATTATGCAATATCTCGATGCATATCTTATTAATCAAATGACTTCATTTATGTTTGAAGTTAGCTCTTCTATTTGTAAATAACTTTTAATAGAGATTCTTTGGTCATATATCTTTACTAAAACTAGGTTTTCTTACAACTTCAATCCAAATATCAACAAAGACTTCCACATAATTAAAACTTGATAGTTTAGATAATAGGTTTGCTCGTTGGTTGTCTTTAATGATCATGTTACAAAGAATTGTTTAGGATAAGGCATAAAGTTTTGAAATTTAGCAATAACCAAGTTATTTGAGCCTACATGTTCGTCAAAATCATGTTTTTCTGGACTTGGTTGAGGCAAAGTTATTGATCCCGTCCCGTTCCGGCCGGAACGGGCGGGACGCCCCGTCCCGTTGCAAAATCCGGGACAAAACGGCGACGTTTTTGTCCCGGGTAGAATCCCGGCCTGTCCCGGAAAAACCGGGCGAATTCCGGCCGGAACGCCCCGGTTCCGTACCGGGCGTTCCGTCCCGGGACAAGACAAAACACACAGATTCAATCATTCAACCCGATTTCAAAAATTCCCAAATCAATTTTCATCTCTTAACCCCTGACTCAAAGATTGAAGAAAACCCAGACAAGTCCCATTCTTTGATGGCTTCTTCTCTTCATCTTTACAGAGAAGATGAAACAAAAGAAGGTGCCTTTTTGAAATAGACCCTTTCATTAAGGAAGACGTGAAGAAGGTGATGAAGATGACCTAGGTGGTGATGATGATGATCTAGGAGATGAATGTGGTGATCTTGAGGCCGAAATCCATGGGGAAGAGTCGGAAGACGGGGACGACGATGAAGGAGAAAGAAGAGAAAGAAGGCTTGTCCGTGAAGTTTTTTGAAAATGCCGAGAATGAAGAAGATGCTTTGAGATAAGAAATAATCCAACGGAGAGTATGCTCGCCATTTGGAAGGGTTGGTGTGCGAAGTCGATCCAACGGTTGGGGACGCGACCGGATGGAAGAAGGATGATGACCGGTGGATTAGAAGATGCTCATCCGACGGCAAGCATTCAGTCTGCCAGGGAGAAGTGACCAGTGACACATGGTCTTGATCCAACGGTCATTTTAACGCCCGGATGTAGAAGATCTTTATTTTTTATATTAATGATGTAGAGGATGTTTGATGTATTTTTCTTTTATTTTAGAACATTTTACTTTCATAATATTTTGGAATTTCAAAGATGTTTCTAATTTTGAGATTATGTTTGTATTGTATAAATTTAAATTATACTTGTTAAATTAATATTTTATTTTTTTCATATATATAATTAAATAAAAATGAATAGCGATAAAACCGAACGGGCAATTCGAACGGTACCGAAACCGGGACGTCCCGTTCCAAACACAAATCCGGAACCGGGACCGGGACGGGATCAATAACTATGGGTTGAATGTCATGTCCAACCTCTTCATGTCTAACATGATCACCATATCCATGTATTAAGTCCAATAGATCTAATTACTTCGAGACAAATGTTTTGGTCCCACTCATTTTATTTTTAAAAGATATATATAAAAATCGTAATAAAAAGTTAAGTGATCAATATGCTATAAAAATCACGTGGAAAAAAAATATTAATCTTATTCACGCGTAATTATCATGGAAAAAGGAAATGCACGATTAAAATTTGCTAACAAGGAATTTCTTAAATGAAAACGTTGTAGCTTTGAGTAGCACCATAAACACGTTTATGAATATCGTGCCACGTTGTCATAAAGGCAATGTCTCCCGAGCAAAGATGCCCGTTGGATCCATGAAATCATAGTTTCAAAATTCACAGCTGCAAAGTGGTTTTCAGGATTCATTTATTTTCGTTCCATCCATCAAAACACATTAACTTTATTATTTTATATACAAAATATATATATATATATATATATATATATATATATATATATATATATATATATATGAAAAGAGAATTTGATATTAATTTTTATTTTATAATATTAATTTTTAAGATCATTATATTAAAACAATAAAAAATATCTAAAATAATTAATTTTGATTATTGTTTTTTGAAAATCACGGTTGATCCACTATCACACCTTAACTTGTATTATTTTTTCTCTCCAATTTCTCAAGGCTGCACTCCTCTTTCGTTTTCCTTTCCTTTTCTTTTTACCCTTCTCCTCCAGATTAACAAGAATTAAATCAAACCAATAAATTTCTTTTATCTCACCTACATGATTATAATTTTTTTTAAGAAGTTCCAATACAGAAATCACAATTGTCTCGGTCGCTAGTATGCAATGATTTAAAGTCTTATTTGTCATTACGTTTCAAAAATATTGTTAATTTTTTTTTTATGTTTTTAGATCATTTCTGTATGTTGATATCAAAAATAATTTTATCATTTTGATACATTTATGAACAGTTTTTTAAAAAAAAAACAATTTCAACCACACTTTCAACCGATCACTAAGCGCATGACAAATGGATTGAAACAGCAATCAATAATTTATTTATTTTTAATAATTATTTTCAAAGGGACTGGTTATCTGTATAGGTAGTTAGTTCAAAGTGTTCACCAAGAGCTCCAATAATGAAGCCACACTTGCACATCAATCTGCCAGTTATGTCATGAAATATAAATAAGATGACATTGAATTATCAGAAGAAGAAAAAAACAATTTATTCCCAATACATCACCGGCCAACTTCATGAACGCTAATTGATATTCGATGATCTATATATATGGAGAGAGAGAGAGAGAGAGAGAGAGAGAGGGACGTCATGGTTTCTTTTAAAATATTCTCTTGGCATAGGTTTGTTCCTGGTTATTATTATTATTCTTTTGATTTTGACAATGAAAAAAGAAAGAGCATTATTACAAGGCCCAGCACGGCCCTAGTCTCGATTCATTGACTATGAATTATTGAATTCTATGAATATTTTTTTGTTAGATTCTGTGGGTTCGTTTAGCACTGTAATTGATTTTCAAACTTTTTTTATTTAATAATATATTAAAATAGTATTTTTTTACTTTTTATAAATTATTTACAATATTTACCTGTAAAAATTATCTAAAAATACTAAATTTTTTAATTTATAACAATTTTTTATTAAAAAAATCAGTATTTTTTCAAAATTGTTTTTCAACAATCTTTTGAAAACTACAGGGATATTATTGAAGTATTATAATCATAGTATATACCGATATAAACAGAGTTTTTAAGGAGCGTGGTGTGTTGATAAAGGACTATGCATAATATATTTTGAATTTGAGTTAAAATTTATCAGAAACTTAGATAATAAGAGTTTTATTCGCTCGACTGAATTATCAGAGTACATGTATGTGTGTATGTATGTATGTATCATCAGGTTACGACAAACTATTCCTGTGTTCGAAATCTGGACAAGTGTTTTGTCGTCTTCATTGTCACATCCGCGCTGCAACGAGGAAGGTGAGAAATGAAGGTGACAAGTTTCTTGTTTACTTAAATACGAGCTTGGAGGATTCTGATTCTTGTCAGTGATGTGGTGTTGATGAACACCCTCACGTTATCATATAGTTGATTTTTACTATGGCTCATTAGTGAAAATACGATTTGATGGAAAAGTGTTTTCATGATTTTGTTTCTCGTACTGAAATTTTCAATATTGGCTATTTGTGGTATTGAAGATTTCTTACAAGATTCATTAATTATTATTAAATTATCTGAAAATAAATACATATTTTATCATTCTAATTGTACAATGACACGACTGAAATACTATTATGACTAAAACATTTTAAACGAGAAAATAAAATTCCTGTTATTATAATTTTATATTAGGGAAACTTTAGTATTTAAATATACATAGAAAAAAATAAAAAGTATATTGAAATTACTAAAATATCCTTACAAGCTAGAAAAATAAAACTGGCCTCTGGAGGGATTGTCACCTTTTCACAAAGGGCTTTGTTTGGTACTAACAAGACAATTGAGAATTGTTTGAGTTTTTTAATAAATAAAAATAAAAATAGAATAAGATAGAAAAATAGATAGCATGTGTAACACTTGTCATTATATGAGATGTGCACAAATCTTTGTCACCTCCTAACTTTAAAGTTGTTTTTCTGTTGTGTTGTTACAAGCATCATCACATCTTCTTTTTTCAGGATAGTGCATGTCACAATGTTGTGAGTTGTTTAGTCTATCATTTTTTTTTCTTTATTTTTCTTCTTTTTGCCCCACAAATGATAGTTTGGTCTACTTTATTGTTGATATTATAAATTTAGTTCTTTGTTTTTATATTTCTAATTTGTTTTCACAACTCTTTTCTAAATGTTTTATTTGTTTTTAATTTAATTTTTAGATCACAATTTGTTACATATATCTTTTCAACTCGGTCCTTATTATTTTTATTTTTTTCTTGACCCTTTATAAAAATCCCTTTTTCTTGAATTTTATCTTTTAATTCTAATTTTTAGTATATTTTTTTTCCAATTTGATTTTCATTCTTTTGATTTTTTTTTCTTTTGTTAATGTTTTTTCCTTTTCATTTTAGCCCTTCAATAATTTTTTTTTATAATAAAAAATATATATCAGTTTTGATCTTATTCTTTTGATTTTTTGGATCTTTTGCTTATTCTATTTCTCTTTTCAATTTTACCATTTAGTAAAATATTTTAAGAAATCCTATTACAATTTTGATTCTCATTCTTTTAATCGGTATTTTTTTAGAAACCTTTTGTATAATTGAGATTATTTTTTTAATATTTGATTGATTGATAATTGAGTTTTGTGATTTTTTTTTCAAATAAAATATTTCAAGTTTAATAATCTGGATCACAAGTTTGAAAACTTGATGCGGATTGATATATATTTGTGTGTATGAGTGCGTGTGTGTGGATAAAAAAATAAAAATAGGTGTTTTGATTTTTTCTATTGAGTTATTCTAATTTTATAATTTAGATCATGAATTTATCATGATAACCCGTGTTGGCTCAACTCTGATTACAAGGACTACAAGCTTGTCATGATAACTCAGGTACTCAGGTTTACGAGAGCCAATTGTTTTAGTTCATTTTCTTGTATGATTTCACTCTTTCATATTTAATGAGTTTGGGATTGAATTTCATTATTTTGATTTTGAAAAAAAATATTCTTTTCATGGGTTATTATGATTTTTTTTTAAAAATTCATATAATATCACTGTGTTTTTTTTATCTCTTAATTCAAACATAACCTATGCATCTAACTCGGTAAATTTTATGACTTGAGTTGCAAATTTATTTTAATATATTTATGACAATTAAAAATGTATACCTTTTTTTTAAAAATAGTTTAGCCCCCTACATAGAACGGATCTACACCTAATTAATAATCTTTCATGGTATTGATTCCCTCATCTTGCCCCGTGACCTCCATTTACATGAACGCAGTCATAATTAAAATAAATAATAATAATAAAATGTAATCTCTTGGCTGTTTTGCCCCATTAGTTTATGTATTTTATGCCTTCTCCATTAGTTTATGTATTTTATGCCTTCTCCACTAGTTTAAATTGATTAAAAAAAGTCAACATTATTTTCCCTTTTGGTTATAGAAGTCAACAATATAATTTAATCATGAATACGGAATCTATACATTTTTATGTACAAAGAAGCATTTTAATATACTATGTTGGGTGCTATAATTATAAGATAATGCCATTGAAAAGCTGGCAATTGTCTCATTTTTTTATTTTATGAAATAATTTAGAAGCTGGTCTGTCCTTTAATAAAACGCTTGGAGGGTGCTTAGAAGTATAGTTATAGTTATTTTTAAAAGTATTTTTTACTTAAAATATATTAAAATAATATAAATATTTTATTTTTTAAAAAAATATTTTTGACATCAACATATTAAAATAATCTAAAAATACTAAAATAATTTTCATCTAAAAGAAAAAATACATTTCCTTTAAAGCCCTTTTGAAGTGCTTCCCAAACACCGCTAAGCACATTGGATAACACTACTAACGGGTTGTAACAAAAAAAACTGAGTACAATAAAATCTAGAAATTAGTAATTTTTTTTAATAAAAATAACCATGAATTGAATGATATTTAAATTTAATATCAAGATGAAAAATATTTAATTCACTTGGATTAACCTATTCTAATTCGTGGAACTAGCCTAGATAATCTTCAAAAAATCAAATCCAAAAGCAAAATTTTGTATTAACTAAATATTAAATAATAAAATTAATATGATAATAATATTAGTAATTACATATCTCGAATTTAAAATTACAATTTTTTTTTTTAGTTTCAAGTTTTTGCTACTAATCACTTACTGGATAGATATCTTGTTTGTGACATGGGTGAGCTCGTGGGAATTGGGTTTCTAAATCTTATTGTTACAAATTCCAACTACCCAGAATGGGGGAGAAAAGATTTTTATTCTCTGTGTTTGTTCTCTTCAATTATTATGTTTTTCAGTATCATGCAGTATGGAGTCCAAGCGAAATACGAAAGGCTTGAAATACGAAAGTAATGGAGCCCAAGAAGATGAGTATATAAGCCCATTTAAAGTACACTTGCTGTAGAGAAAAGCCCATCAAACTCTTTTAAGCCCAGGCCCGAAGTAATAAATTTAGCAGGCCTTCCTCGATCCAAGCCCATTCGCCCGTACTTTTTTTCCATAGTTACAAGACCCGGACATGAACTCATCGGATAGTAGATCGGGTTAGTCCAAATTTAGTAAGGAAAAGGTTTAAAATCACAAGTCGATATCTCATGCTATCTGGGCCTTTAAGACCAGCCAGCAGCATATGTTAGGGAGGCCCAACATACTTAGGCCCAACCACGGAGCATGAACTTTTGCCTCACAGCAGCTTTCAGCCCAATGAATAACCGAGCATGATTAAAAACACAGGACAGGATACTAGAGTGGATAAAACCAGAAACAAACCAGCAAAAACTGAAAGAGAAACAGGGAGAGAGCTAAGCTCATGAGGTGCCAAGGAACAGGATAATCAAAGATGCAAACCCTTCTTCAACCCTGTAAGTCTCTCACTATCTTCAGCTCCTCACTGCCACCTCACAGCAACATCTTAGTTATCACGCAAAGTAGCATAGTCCATCAAAAGAAATGTCCAAAATCCCCATGTTTTCACTCATCCTGTGCTTTTGGGACTTCGACCAAGAATCCCCCACTTTGGAGAAATTCCCACATTTCATTATGCTCTCAAAATGATGCATTTGATGATTTCTCGAATACCCAGCTGCCTGAAAAGGCACAGGATGATATAATTCAAGACAATGAGGAGCTAGAATTGTTAAATAAGCCATCTCCAATGTTTTTTAATAATGGTTTAGATGTAGAGGTTGTTAAGGAATCTGAGAAACCTGATAAGGATGAGGCCTTGGCGCCTTTTTTGAAGTTCTTTAAGTCTAATAATTCACTGGATGGAATGTGTGAGGATGAGGATGATTTAGGTGTCATAGAGGAGAGAGGTGACGTGGATAATGAAGATAAGGAGGCTAGGAAGATTAATGTGGATTATTATAACCCAAAACCTGGTGATTTTGTGGTTGGGGTTGTGGTTTCTGGTAATGAGAATAAACTTGATGTGAATATTGGGGCAGACTTGTTGGGTACGATGCTAACAAAGGAGGTGCTGCCTTTGTATGACAAAGAGTTCGAGTTTTTGTTGTGTGATACGAAGAAGGATGCCAAAGAGTTTATGGTTAAAGGGAAGATGGGAATTGTTAAGGATGAGGTTGCCATGAGCAGGGGCCCACCAGGGTTAGGGAAGCCTGTCGTGGAGACAGGAACTGTGTTGTTTTCAGAGGTTCTTGGAAGGACGCTGAGTGGAAGGCCACTGCTTTCTACTAGACGACTTTTCCGGCGGATAGCTTGGCAACGAGTGAGGCAGGTTCTTTTCTCGCTTTTTTCTTTTCCACTTTGTTGTTTTTGTGCCGAACTTGCTTCTTGCTAAAATTCTCACAAGTTTTCCAAATTGAGTTTTCAGACGTAAATAGGAATGCCTTTTTTGCTGTTTGTCTCTCTTTCCGAGAGAAAATTCATCGATAGCCTTTGTAATTGAGTGAAATAATATATAGTTCCTTTTCCATGCATTTCTTTGCAACTTCTTTCTAAAATAAAACAATCAGGTTCGATTTGTTTTTTTTTTTTAAAATTGAGGATTCTTGATGACATTTTGCTTTGCGTCAGGCAGATCAAAGATCTGAACGAACCTATTGAGATTGAAATTTCAGAATGGAATACTGGGGGGCTGCTTACGAGAATTGAGGTTTGTGTACCTTTTGTGTTTAATTTGTGTGAAATTGCATGTATAGTAATGATAAATTTTTGGAATTTGCTTTTCCAGGGATTGCGGGCTTTCCTGCCAAAGGCTGAGTTGTTGAATAGAGTGAACAATTTCAAGGAGCTGAAAGAAAATGTAAACTTCAAAACTATGGAATTTCTGGTTCCTGAGTTCTATTATTTTTGTTTTTGTCAGGTCTTGATCTTTAATCATATTCAATAATTGCTGCCACCTTGCATCAATTACAACAGCTTGTTCCTAGAATAAAACTGTATAAAATGCGCAATCTTCCGCCTCTGGATTTACAGTTACGTATTACCTGGAGCTCTATAAATAAGAAGTCACCTGTACTTGTGGCTGGAGAAGTTTAGTGCAACACGTTATTGAAAGCCTAAGTTTAGTTTTGATGTATTGTAGCACACCTGTCATCAGGCAACTGTGATTTGAGAAGCCCATATTATACTCTCTTTACAATGATGTTCCAAAGCCTGGTCCATGTTTGTGGTTATCTAAGGCACTTGTATGGATTAATTTTTCTAGGCGAGGCATCAGTGTTTCTACAATTAGATAACCTATCTAGATTTAACCCTGAATTTGATAGCAGTCGTTATCAATGCACCTAAAAGGTTCTTCCTCGTTGTCCACTTCATCAACTGTCTTGCTACTGGCCTCCCTTAGGTTCCATCTTGACTATACTCATCATCTATGAATTTTGCTCTTAATTTCTTGTCCCCTCTCGTGCATTATTCTTGTGGATTACTGGTTTCTTTATGGTGCAGGTGGGTCGCCGAATATACATACTGATTAATCGAATAAATGAGTCTAATAATGAGCTGGTGCTCAGTGAAAGGAAAGCTTGGGTTGGTTTCCCTGTGGCATTCTATTTCGCTTTTCGCTTTGTGTTGTTTGTGGTTTTGGTTAATTTTTAATTAAGAAGCTCTCTGAATTTGCATACAATATTGCAGGAAATGATAAATCTCAGGGAGGGAACACTTCTTGAAGGAACTGTTAAGAAACTTTTTCCATATGGAGCCCAAGTAAGAATAGGTGAAACTAACCGTAGGTGAGTTCTTTGTACTTTTTGGTTGCAATGTGAGTTTATGTTAACAAATGCAACAACTTACTGCTCTTCACTAGTAAAGAAGTATCCTAATATTTACGAATGCATTTCAGTGGGCTGCTGCATGTCTCAAACATCACACGGACTCGTGTTTCATCTGTCAGTGACTTGCTTAAAGTTGATGAAAAGGTTAAAGTCCTAGTTGTAAAGTCAATGTTTCCTGACAAAATATCTCTCAGGTAATTGAGGACTCAGCTGCTGGGTTTCTTTTTCTGTTCATCCCATGCTTGCTATTATTCAGAATTCGAACCATAATGTGACACTATCTTTATTTTATTTTTAGTCTGAACATCTTAGATCTGCAATCTAATTGTCAAATGAATCATGCATTTAGACACTGGATGCGAAGCCTTCACTTATTCAAATTTGTTTTCTCCTTCCTCTTAGTGTTTACCTACTAGCAAATTTTGACTCTGTAGGGCTATGGATCTCCGAATAATGGAACTATCCCCCATCAGAATTACTGGATCACAATGATTGACTCTTGATATTGCACCCTAGACACATTGAATCCAACTTCGTGTAGTTTATATATCTCACAACTGTGCTTGCAGGCACATTTAATTTTCACTTGCTAGGAAGCTCGGAGAGATATTAGATGGGCATTTGCTTGATTGAAATCCTGTGTTTTACTTTTCCATATATGGGACTGTTTTAGTTGTTGCTTGCCTTAACATCCAACATTTTTGGAGAGTTTCTTTATTTGCAGATTGTGCTAAATCGTTTTTGTTTTTTCATATTTTTTTTTAAAAACTTGTACAAGTTAAAAATAGTGGTACCAAGAGGCTGATAGCAATATCCTTTGCTTGTCTTTACCATGCAGTATTGCTGACCTTGAAAGTGAGCCTGGTCTGTTTGTATTAAACAAGGAGGTCAGGGTTTTTCTTCATTTTCCTTATGGTATTGTGTCTTATATGAGATTAACTATGAGTTTCATGGGTGAAATTTATGTTTTTATGGGCAGAAAGTGTTTGCTGAGGCAGAAGAGATGGCAAAGAAGTATCAGCAAAAGCTACCAGCCAGTTCAGCAAATTTGAAGCCAGAGATTCCTCCAAGCAAGAACACCCAATCTTCTGACATTGAGGCAGCATTATATGCAAACTGGAAGTGGTTCAAATTTGAAAGGGAGTGAATGGACTAAGTTTGTGGAGGAATTGGACCTTGTTCTTCTCTCACTAAAACTTAAAAAAGCCTCATCATGGAAAAGGGGAAGAACTCTTATCAGGCCATTATTCAGTCTGTGCAGCAGAAATCAAATTTTGTTGTCTAGTTAGTTGTGTTTCAGGTTCAAAATCAGATTGGAAAGTCTGCAATCACAGCTTGCAAGTACGTGGTTCTGTTTATTGTACACAAACATGTGACATGCATCGATTCTTCTTTTTCACAGCTCTTAGTACCATATTGTTTTGATCTTCTAAAGGGCAGGCATAGTTTAAATGGTGTTTTCGCTAACCATGTCAAGTGACTGACATATTATTGCCTTCATAGGCACCCGCGTACTCTGGAATTAGCCCGATGAGGCCATGTTTTGTCGGATCATCTGTTTAGTCTTTTTTTATCACAGATATACTCTTTAACTTTTTGCCCTAGTAATGTTTAATTCACCCTTGTTTTGGCGTTTACCATGAAAGATTTCCCACCTCTCAATTCCATTCAAGGAAATGATAGTGGTGTTAGGGTCGAAAGTTTTAAGGAACCATCTCACTTAAAAGTTTAAGCTTGTAAGTAAGATCCTATAATATGATTTATATTATTCTCTAACACCCCCCCTCAAGTGAAAGCTCTTTGGGCTTGAAATTTGCACAGATTCGCATTATCTTGTGTTTAGTTTTTATCAAATAGAATGAGGGTGGTGAGGTTCGAACTCGTGACTGTTGGGTCAACAAGGCTCTGATACTATGTTAAGGAATTATTTCATCTAAAAGCTTAAGCTTGTAAATAAAATTCTATAATATAATTTATATTATTTTTTAACAGAAAGAATGGTCCTGTAAGAGAAATATTGGGCTTCGAATTACGAAGGGAAACAGGGAGCTCAAGCAAAACCAAAGTCAATACTCACCATTGGTATCCATTTGTTTAGAAAATATATAAAAAACGACTCGAGATTACTACTTTCTGCCTGGCAATGAATGTCACCTTGACTCCATGCTATGATGGAAGCTTCACTGAGCTCTACTTTTGCTGATGACCAGAAGGAAATACCCGATATTCAGTAGAAAGCTACGAGGCCTCACCAACCCTACCTGATCTATTTCTGTCTTCATGTTTTTTTTTCACTAAACAAGAATGTCTTTCTCTTTTGTTAACAAGCAGGGGGGTGCTTTCAGGTTCTGTCTGTAAACCATATCCAAGTGAATAAGTTGAGATGATGTCCTAGTTAAATAGGGTTTGGGGCTCCAGGAATTTTAAAGTAAAATTTCTGTGGCAGTAAAATCCATCGCTTCATAATTAGCTGCCCAAAAAAGTCTTTCTTTCCATTTTATTTTTTAAGCAAGGGAGTAACCTTTTGCTCAAGGATTAATATCTCCATTATCTTAGAAGGTTGCAGCCTGTTACCATCCCCTGCTTTGATCTAATTTCTAACAGAAAATAATTGGCTATACATTTCTCCTATTTTCTGCTTTCTATGAACTGTACAGATTATTTATTTTCAAGATGCTCGAGACCAAGATCTCCTCTCGATATCTTTCCCTGTTTGCGCCAAGGGAAATTAGCTACATTTGTCCTCGACAAAGAGCTTGCGATCTGCATAACAGATCTCGAGTTTGAGTTAAAACGTTGTATTTTTTATAAAAGTTTGGATAATCGGGGTTTTAATCGTTTTTCTAGATACACAATGCACTTTCTGGGGGTGGGTTTCCTCGCATTAAAACAAAGAAATTAGCTAAATTTAACCAAATTACACTTGCTGAAAAATCATTGCACAGTCCTTGCAATCTGCGACTCTGCAGAGCGCAGTCTCGTCTGCATATAAACTCTTGCTAGTTTCTTCTTTAATGGAGTCCAATCCAGGAATCTGTGTACTTTATAGTTTCCTTTTCATGTTACTACTTGCAATCCAGGAATCAATCAAAGATGGGAGATGATGAGAAGAGTAAATTAATCTCCGCAGAACAGAACAGGCAAGTTGAAGGGCACTTCACTACAGTTCTAATCATGGCCTTCATAATAAAATACAGCATGAAACGGCGCCTTGAATTGAAAGTATAATTCTGGACTGACCCCTTTATGGGAGGGAGTCTTGCTCCTTTGACAGGGGACTGACTAGCTTCCCCTCTCTACTCTACTTTTTATATTAACACTTGCTTCCGTTTTTTTAATCCAAGTTTTATACAGCTGTATGCTATCCAAATCCCATTAATTAAGTTGGTGTTTTATAAAAAAATCGATTTATTTTATTTTTTATATTAAATTAAAAAATTTTGATGTTTCAAAATAATTTTCATGTGATGATATAAAAAATTAGGATTAATATATGTATGTGATATATCTTTGACGTATGTAGGTGGCAATGTAAGTCTACGGGACATCAACTATTTTGAATAAACCCTGAATGCCGTTTTGAATCCTGTGAAGTATAAATAAATATTAGCTTGTTGCGTGAATAAATCTTGGGTTGTGTTAAAAAATAGTCATGCATTACCAAAAAGCTAAGGAAAACACTGCAAGTTGCGAGAGAAAACACTGTTTCCTGTACTAGTTTTTTTTTTTTTTTCATTAAAAAACTTTAAAATTAGGAGTGTAGTTTTTTCAGAGTCTCGTTAGTCATTATCAAATTAACTAGTAATAATAAATAGTTTTTTCATTAAGAAAAAGCAGTAAAACTAGCAAAATACTCTTGAAAACAAAATTAAAAAAATGGTATTTTATATTCTTATAATGGATTTTTTTTTATTATTATTATAAGGTCAATTGAGAGACAATATAGTATTTCATATAAAAATAAATGGTATTTTATATTTTTATGACTAGATTTATTTATCATAGTTGAAGATTATAATTTGTTTTTTTCTCTCTCATTATTTTGAGGTAAAGTGTCCTAGGCGTCCTTAATTTCTCACATTAAGAACAAGATAATTTATTTTCTTAATTTTCTTGTACGTATATAGACTCTTCATGTAGTTTGGAAACTCAGGGATTTACAAGTATTGATCCAAGATATTTCAAAAATAATTACGATCGCGGTTTCTCATTCTATTTTATTTTAAAAGCGTTTTAAATTATTTATTTATTTATTTATTTGTAATTTAAATTAGTTTTTAGGTATTTTTAGATTATTTTCATGTGTTGATATCAAAAATAATTTTTAAAAAATAAAAAAAATATTATTTTGATCTATTTTTAAATAAAAAAAATAAGAGCATGTGTATTTAGAGCATGTTTTGTACTGTGGCAGTGATTATTTTTTAAAATAATTTTTTAATTGAAAGTACATCAAAATAATATAAATTATTATAAATAGTAAAATAATTATTTAGAAAACAATTTCACCCGGTAAAAACAAACAAACAGTGAGCGCGCCATCAACAACAGCTGCAATTTTTTCGTGACATTAATGAGAGTCTCGTGCGGCTAAATGACACAGCCAAATCCTGAAACCCTAAAAACCCTAATCGTGACCTGTGCCCTAATATATTCCAAATCATCTCTCTCTCATGTGACCCTCTGTGCTGCCTCATCTTTAGAGAGCCCCACTCCCGAAACAAACCCACCATCTCCTCCTCGGTAACCCAAATAATTTAATTTCACCACAGTAATTACACTGTAAAAATAAATAAATATCTGCCCCTTCACAAGGTAAAATTTCCTCTATATCCACGCCACTGCTATGCGATCATATGGCTCATGCAATAATGTAAGCAAAAAGACATTGAAACTGGGTTGCTTGCTCCAAGCCCCTTTTTACCTTTCACGCTCTCCCAGGCTGCCTCGCTCCTCTGATCATCATCAACTCTTCTCTTCTCTAGGCAAACTCACTTCGCGTTCCGATTTATTTATTTATTCATTCTTTTTTTTTGGTTCAGGGTTAAAATGGACAATGGACCTGAAGCTCGTGGATCTTGTCTTCGTGAATTGACCCCCGTTCGTGTCCAAATAATTTCCGCGCCTTTCGTTTTGTTGGGGAGGGTGTTTTGGTCATTCTCCTCGGACTTCTAGTATTTATGCACGTGTCAGCCATGCGGGCTGTCCAGCTTTCGTTCACGACATTGATCAACGCGCTGAGGCATTTCAGTTATTTACAGTCTTGCCATGTCATCTACTGGGTCCCATCACCAATGGCCCACCGGGTTTAATATTACCTGATTTAATTCGTTAAAATCAGATAATATAAATATTATAGATCAAAAGATTTAATAAATAGATATCATATCACAAATTGAGATTTTTAAAATTCATTTAACTCAATTTAATTTAGGTGGCCCAATATAAATAATTTCAGTTCTTAATATAACAATATTTTTCCCTTCTCTTTTTATTTTTTATTCTCTTAATATAAACACTCATACCCTATACATTGGTTCAAGACTTGAGTTAAAGCAGGTAAATTGACATGCTTTGATTTTAATGTTTAAAAAAGAAAATTTAAAATACTACTATTTAAAAAAATAAATAAAAAATAAAATCAAATTAGGTTTTAATTAGTTTTGTAAGATAAATTGGGTTTATTATTATTTTTTTTTAAAAAAAAAAACATCATTAGTCACTTAGTCAAACAGGCTTAATCACATGTCAATCTACGAAGCGAACCGGGTTTGATAATTGCGCTCGAAAGAGCAAAAGTTCAACACTACCACTCTTCACCACAAAATGCTTTCCGCTGCTCCCACAAGGGCAATTTGGGTCAATTCAGATAGAAACTGAAGCGCCAATGTAAACTGCACTAAAACCAGTACTGCTGTTTAAATGCCAGTGCCTTACAAGGGAACAAGAAGAAGAGTGTGCTTCAAACTCCGAGCTCAGCCACCATCCACCACCATCCACCACGAACACACGACAGCCACAGCCACAGCCACCATCTACATACAAACCCAGAATCCGACCATTGATGAGATGTATGGTATCATCCTGTGAACATTAGCACCACCACCACGTCAGCACCAGCCACCACCAGTTCTGGTTGTCATTAATATCAGGGAGGGATTTTTCTCTGGTAACGTTTTCTTCACTCTGACTGTATCCAACAAATCCCCCGCCAGAGATTTAATGGTACTTTTCTTTTTGTATTGTTCACATGCACGGCTTCAACATCATAGTGTAAAACTCAAGCATCCAGGCCTCCATAGGAACTAATCCTCTCACATGGATGTTGTCTCCTAGAGTGGACTTTCTTTCACCATCTTTATATCACCATTACCAAAACTTAACAAGAAGACTCCATTCTATCAGCTCAAGATTTCTCAAATCATCATAACTCAAATGGATCAGAAGCCAACCCCACATTTTCTGTTTTTTTTCTTGATAATAATGTTAACCATGGCCAAAACAATTTTGCAGCCTCTCTATCTTCTGATGGAGAAACCCTTCTTTCTCTTATCTCGGCGGCGGGCCCGTCAGCAAAAGCATCCTCATCAATCCTCTCCTCATGGAACCCGTCAAGCCTGACTCCATGTTCTTGGCAAGGCATTACATGCTCGCCTCAAAGTAGAGTTATTTCCCTTTCTCTCCCCAACACTTTCCTCAATCTCTCCTCACTGCCCTCGCAGCTCTCCTCTCTTTCCTCTCTACAACTCCTCAATCTCTCATCAACTAATATATCTGGCTCAATCCCTCCTTCTTTTGGCTTATTCAGTCATCTTAGACTCTTAGACCTCTCCTCAAACTCTCTTTCAGGTCCTATACCACAAGAAATTGGCCAGCTCTCTTCTCTTCAGTTTCTTTACTTGAACTCCAATAAGTTATCTGGTAGGATGCCTCCACAACTTGAGAACCTTACTCTCTTGCAAGTTCTTTGCTTGCAAGACAATCTCTTCAATGGTTCAATACCATCTCAAGTGGGTTCTTTAGTCTCGCTCCAAGAATTTAGAGTTGGTGGCAATCCTTACTTAACAGGAGAGATACCAACACAGCTGGGACTATTAACCAATCTCACAACATTTGGTGCTGCAGAAACCGGTATTTCAGGGGAAATACCACCAACATTTGGGAACTTGATCAATCTTCAAACCTTTTCTCTTTATGATACTGAGGTATTTGGTTCTATACCACCTGAACTTGGTTTGTGTTCAGAGTTAAGGAACTTGTACTTGCACATGAACAAGCTCACCGGTTCAATCCCTCCTCAACTGGGTACGTTGCAAAAACTTACTAGTTTGCTTCTATGGGGAAATGCACTCTCTGGAGCAATCCCAGCTGAGCTTTCAAATTGTTCATCACTTGTTGTGCTTGATGCTTCAGCTAATGATCTTTCCGGTGAAATACCCGGGGATTTAGGAAAGTTAGGGGTCCTTGAGCAGCTTCATTTGTCTGATAATTCACTCACTGGTTCGATTCCTTGGCAGCTGAGTAACTGTACAAGCTTAACAGCCCTTCAGCTTGATAAGAACCAATTGTCTGGTGCAATTCCATGGCAGGTTGGCGATTTGAAGTATTTGCAGAGTTTCTTCTTGTGGGGCAATTCAGTGTCTGGTGCGATACCATCCTCCTTTGGAAACTGCACTGGGCTATATGCTCTTGATCTTTCAAGAAACAAGCTTACAGGCTCAATTCCAGAGGAGATATTCAGTTTGAAGAAATTGAGCAAGCTTCTGCTTCTAGGGAACTCGTTATCAGGTGGATTGCCTCGCAGTGTTGCATATTGTGAGTCTTTAGTAAGATTGAGGCTCGGAGAAAACCAGCTTTCTGGTCAGATTCCCAAGGAAATAGGCCAATTGCAGAATTTGGTATTTCTTGACTTGTATATGAATCATTTCTCCGGTGTCCTACCTTTGGAAATTGCCAACATCACTGTTCTTGAGCTGTTGGATGTGCACAACAACCACATCACTGGAGAGATACCATCTCAGCTAGGAGAGCTTGTAAACTTGGAGCAGCTTGATCTTAGCAGGAACAGGTTCACAGGTGAAATTCCTTGGAGTTTTGGAAACTTCAGTTACTTGAACAAGCTCATTCTCAATAACAATCTACTTACTGGGGCAATCCCCGAGGTCCATTCAAAACTTGCAGAAGCTAACTCTGCTTGATTTGAACTGCAACAACCTCTCTGGTCCAATCCCACTTGAAATTGGTTATGTCACAAGCTTAACAATTAGTTTGGATTTGAGCTCAAATGGATTTACTGGTGAACTCCCAGAAACGATGTCCAGCTTGACACAGTTACAGTCACTTGATCTTTCCCATAATCTGCTTTATGGAAGAATCAAGGTTCTCGGTTCCCTTACTAGCCTCGCTTCCCTAAATATCTCCTACAACAACTTTTCAGGTCCTATTCCTGTAACACCGTTCTTTAGAACTCTATCTTCAAACTCATACCTTCAAAACCCAAGCCTTTGTGACTCCACAGATGGTTATTCTTGTTCGCCTAAAATTGATCGAAGAAATGGATTAAAATCAGCCAAAACTATAGCTTTGATTTCGGTGATTCTCGCTTCAGTGACCATTATTGTTATTGCTTCCTGGGCTATAGTCATGCGGAACCATAGGAATGTAATGGAGAAATCTTCTGGAGCATTAGCCACGTCATCGAGAGCTGAAGATTTCTCTTATCCATGGACTTTTATCCCGTTTCAGAAGCTCAACTTCACCATCGGTAACATCCTAGATTGCTTGAAGGATGAGAATGTGATTGGGAAAGGTTGTTCTGGAGTTGTCTACAAGGCTGACATGCCAAATGGGCAGTTAATTGCAGTAAAAAAGCTTTGGAAGACAAAGCAAGACGAGGATCCAGTGGATTCTTTTGCTGCAGAAATTCAAATTCTTGGACACATTCGACATCGGAATATTGTGAAGCTTTTAGGTTATGCTTCGAATAGGAGTGTCAAGCTCCTTCTGTACAACTACATTTCAAATGGCAATCTGCAGCAGCTGCTGCAGGGGAATAGGAATCTGGATTGGGAAACAAGGTACAAGATAGCTGTTGGTTCAGCTCAGGGTCTAGCTTATCTTCATCATGATTGTGTGCCAGCAATTCTTCACAGAGATGTTAAGTGCAATAACATACTTCTGGATTCCAAGTATGAAGCTTATTTAGCAGATTTTGGCCTGGCCAAACTGATGAACTCTCCAAATTATCATCATGCCATGTCCAGAGTAGCTGGGTCCTATGGCTATATAGCCCCAGGCAAGTATCCTTGAATTTCCAGAACCCATATGTGTATGTTTTGTTTAGTTAAGTTGTCTGAAACACATAATCTGTCTTTTAACCCCACGGATTAAATATGCTTACAGAACTTTGTGGTGTGCGATTCTATGTAGAATTCTTATTTCATTTGCTAACTACAAATCTCCATGATCATTTCAGAGTATGGATACACCATGAACATCACAGAAAAGAGTGATGTTTACAGTTACGGAGTGGTTTTGCTAGAAATCATAAGTGGTCGCAGCGCCGTTGAGCCTCAAGTAGGAGATGGATTACACATAGTTGAGTGGGTGAAGAAAAAGATGGGGAAGCTTTGAACAAGCAGTATCAATACTAGATGCGAAGCTTCAAGGTTTGCCAGACCAGATGGTGCAGGAAATGCTGCAAACACTAGGAATTGCAATGTTCTGTGTGAACTCTTCGCCAGCAGAGCGGCCCACCATGAAGGATGTGGTGGCATTGTTGATGGAAGTAAAGAGTCCACCAGAAGAATGGGGAAAGACTTCTCAACCTCTAATGAAACAGTCATCAAACCAAAGTTGAACTAATTTGTCCTTGTGTTCTTCTTGGCTTCCAAGGACATCATTGGCAGGTTCTCTTTCCAATCCCCAGAAGATAAAAGAGGAGAGCTACTGAGAAAAATGAAAAGAGAGCTTCTGGGTAGTGTTATTCGATTTAGCTTGTGGGGTTTCTTGTACAGTGGTAGAAACAGCAATGTGATTGAATTTGCCCATCCTTTGCTTTTTCCGAATAACAATTTTTTTAGTTACATGCACCAATGCATTTCCTTTTTGCCCTGATTAATGTCTCTCAACTTCCTGAATTTCTGTGAAATGTAATCTGGAGCTTCTGCCCTCCATGGAATTAGAAGTACTCTCCAATCCATCTTTTGCCCGCTGACGGCTTGGAGTTAAAAACAACACTGTGCAAAGACAGCTTACAAATATTTAAGCGGATTCACTATCAATTTTAGTTTGACAGCAAACACTGATGTTTAAGTAGCAGGATTCACGTAACAGAAAGAGAACTTGATACAGAAGTAAATGCGAAATAGATCTTCAGAATCATATGAACATTCAAGGATGTCCAAATGTGGGACAGGTGATAGGGATGGTGTCTGGCCCGTAACTCTACTGTTCGAGGGATGAAAAGAGAACAGTTTCCAGTTACAAGTAGTGGAATAGCTACTCGGCTGGGAAGGACCCCATGCATATTTTTTAATGGAGGTCTTATGATGCAGATAAAAGCAGACAGACAGACAGAACAGGCCATGCTTTCCTCTTCCTTCTCGTGCCTCAACTGGCAAAAGATTTGTCTCACCATTCTTCACTTGGTCCACACCCTTTTTCCATGTTTCAAAAGTAGTGGTCAAAAAGAATATCGAATAAGATAATAATCAGCAACTCATTACAACGACAACCCAGTATTCCTCTTGCTCAATGCCCTTTTGGCTAATTTCTTTTTTCTGATAAAGAGAGAAGAATCCGTTGTTTAACTTAAATTCAGAACCTTAGCATGCTAGCACCTTGATGTGACGGGAATAAACAAATAAAAAGATCCATGATTAGTTCAAGAAGCTTCCCTTTTTGTTTCTTTTCACTCCAGTCAATCTCTACAATCCCAGATAATATGGACCAAAGCAATCTGAAAGAAAAATGATGAGGGCAGACCACATTCATAGTGCATTTGCATTGGAGCCTCTGCAATGGGAGGTGAACCTAATAGAATTGTTCCAAAGGGGAAGAAAGGTAGACAAGACAATCAATCCATGTTCAGCAAATGATAATCGATGTCCTTTTCTCGAAAAAAAATGGGGGAAAATTGTCAAAATGGCCGCAACCGGCGCCGTTGGTGTCTTCTTTGGTCCCATTACAAAACCATGATAACGATTTTAGTTGTAAATAAAAGGAATCCAGCTACTTATCCAATCGTGGTTCCATTTGGAGCTTTTCGGCTTGAACTTGGCCATAGGTGCCATCGAGTTGCAGAACTTGCTACTTTACATACTAGCTAAAAGCTGTCCTGAAACATAGCAATCAAAGGAATATCATAAAGAAGTTAGAGATCAGAATCTTCCGATATGAGTTCAATTTCATAGTGCCTTCTTTTTAAACCACTGATGTAATTTCTTTTCTCCACATGCATTTTATTTGTTTCCAATGCCATTTGCCCCCCCCCCACTTTCTACTCCTTGCATGCTTTAATTTCTATATGGACTGCAATTTCACACGTCTTCTCTGTAGCAAATAATTATCTTTGAAAACTATATACTGCAATGTAACACACCTTTCTGCATATCATACAACCATCTTTGAAAACCAGTCGGCAAACTCTGATAAATTACCGGCATCTTCTACTCCTGTCAATGCAACTTTTAGTGAAAGCACCACGTAACATCGTCAACGATGCGCCATGATAAATAGCTTTAACAAGACATCCACCGAATTCCCATAACATGTCACGGGACATTATTCACTCTTCAGAATAACTAGCTCTCCCTAAGGGTTTCTCAGCATGCGATCTCCTGATTAAATGCTTGTGAGGTGAGCCATTCTAGGATCGCATTTTGCAAGTACTCTTGATCGGTTTCACCAAGGTCACCAAGACCTGTCAATTGATTTGTTTCGAACCCTCTTATTATTTAAAACTCTGTGATACCAAATTCAAGCTAATAGAAAAGGATGTGAGCAACATACGCATTCAGGACAAAAATTTCAAACCTGCATTCACGTTTTCTGCTCTCCTAGTTTCTATTATGAAGCTGAGTTCAAGAGAAGGAAACAAAATATGACGAGTTCTATTGTGAAACTGTGTTCTGGAAGAAAGAAAAAAAAACACAGGTAGCTTACCGAGAGACAGCACAGGAATAGCCCCATAAACACTCATTAGAAGTAGGGAAAGAATGATGAAAAGAACTTCTATAATGCAATGAGATTTTAGCTCCACATTTCTCCAATTTCTTTTCTTCCTACGTATTACATTGTATGTTTGTTACAATGAATATCCAACAATTATAACATCCCCACTGTATTTTCAACTTCACATCACTGAAATGTAGATATTAGAAGGTCAAGTTGATTTCTATCTATAGGAGCCACTTTCTTTGCAAGGAAGTAAAGAAAGTGGATATCAATTATTGTGTTAAACTGCAGTTTCCAGGACATATTGTGTATACTTCCCAGGAAGAGAAACTTCTAGTCACTGACCAAAGAGCAACTTATGAATTCAAGGACAGAGTTCCAGAAGAACATTCTAAATTACTAATAGACACAGCACTTAGTTATGCCAGATAACTAAAGAAGCCAACTATATATTATGCCATGCCAATATTCCAAAGCAAAGTCCTTTATCAAAACAACAATGGCATTGCTGACTTCCAAAAATTGAGGTCTACATTCTTTCCCCTCTACATCTCAACTTTAATCAGTACTAAGAGTATAAGGAATTATAACGCTAAACATGTGCTCCATAACATGATTGTGTGAAAGTATCAGAAGGTAATTGTGGATCAGCTGTAAGCAAGACCTTTCAGCATCGACTAGGAAATCAATAAAATGAAAAATGCAGTAAAGAGATGAAGCCTCTTGTTCCTTGAACAAGTCAGGTGCTGGCGAAGGAAAGTGCAAGGGAAATTGAACAAGTTTTAACGTTGTTGGCAATTTCTATCACTCTTAATAAAAAAAAGGCCCCATTCATGTACTACATTTACTTCATGCCGATGAATCAAAAAACATAAGAAACACCTGTATAGATCCACCTGCCTCAAAACATAAATACAGCTATTGAGCAGTCTCCGGCCCATCACAGAGAGATTTGAAGGCAGGCAGGTTTGAATGTAATCAAATCTTCTTGCTATTATTGCATGAAACTGTAAGGGGCTTCAGGAGCATGCATGCGTACAAGTTGCATTTTTTCATCTTAATCACCCATATTTTGGGCTTCTACAGAATAAGTCCTAAAAGCTTTCGTGGTTTGCAACATAGAAAAGAGGACAGAGTGCGGTTAGGGACCTTAAAAGGAATTGTGGCTTCTAGTATGCCATATTCGGTGAACATTTTTCACAGTCCTTTGTAGAACAAGAAAAAAAAAAACACATCGCTTGGTAGAGTCGTACTCCATGGAATTTGGATACATGTAATAGCATCAACAACATTTGTGCATTCAAAGCTCAACACCAGCATTTTCTCACCACAACATTACCCATTTGTTCTGCTCAGAATAAAATCGGTAAAATCCATAATAAGAGAAACATAACTTACTTAAACAAACTATAATCCATCAATCAAGGCATGAACATTCATTGTATATAGCTCATATTGTCAAAACTGATTCTAAGTTGCATAAAAATACCTTCGAAGTCAGAAGGTAACGGATTTTTGTTATTAGCACCATTAACATCATTAAATTTGAAGAACTAGTCCATTATTCAAAAGCTTCTCTACTCCCCACCATAAAAAAAATTCAATCTACAATAACAAAGCCCTTCATCCTGTAACATCAATATCAAAGTTATTCTCAATGAGAACATAAAACACTACGAAACCCCAAAAAATGGAACGCTACCAAACAGAATTAAAGTTAAAACCCGTGGTCACAATCCTCATTAATCATCCAACTGTTGAAGTTCGGCCTTTAACTGCTCCATCTTGAGCCCCATCGACCTTTGCAAAGCCGCCTTTTTACCCTCTTGCAATTTCCCTAATAGCCCTTCAAACATGTCCATAACTTCCTTTACTGCAGCCCTTGCACACTCTGCCTCTTCATTAAAATAGACAGTTTCTTTCGACTCCATAGCCATCTCTATCTCCTCTCTTGCCTCTGCAAACTTGAGGTTTATCATGTCAACTTCTTTGTTTACATCTAACTCCGGCACCGGCCCACTTCCAGATTCAGTACTGTGCCTTCTTCGAGCGTGTCCAGTCGGGAACCGATTTCGGAGGCTCCGTGTAAAGGGGTGCGTGAAAGTGTGAATATTTGAGACGGGGGTGTGGAGAAATTTGGGGTTTGGAGATTCGACTGAGTTGGGAACGAGTTCAGGTGAAATCATCGTGAGATATTTGAGGGAGAGCGTATTTGTGGGTTTTGGAGAATGTTCAAAAGGGCGTCTCAAAAGCCATTTGAGCAGAGAAATCTGTAATTGTTTCTGCATTTTTTTGCTCTCGAGATTTTCACTGAGCAAGGAAGCAGACACAAAGAAGGACTTCTAAGCACTAAACCCTCAAATCTCAAGCCCCCTTCCTTCACCCTCAAATCTCGAGCAGGGAAGATTGGGCCTAGGCTATATAAACATCGAAAAAAAAATGGATCAATGGGCCTTGTGAATGTAATAATGGGCCATGATTAAACCCATGACAAAAAACCCTAAATAGCATCTGGGCTGTATTTTTGTTTTGCTCTTCAGGTATTCAAGGATGACGTGGCAAAGTTTGCGACAAATAAATCAGGAAGTGGGTCGGTTCCCCAAAAATCGGTAAAAGGTAAAAGGTCACCAAAACCACACACCACTTTCTAGTCAATTGTCTCAACATAAACCCTAACAAATCCTTCAAATCCAACCACCCCATTTGGCAAAAAAAAACTGGCCCATTATAAACTCTCACACAATCACATAGAACCAAGCATCAAAAACATCCGATCGCATGGCACGCCAACTTCACTTCAAACAAACACCGCTAGGCTCATCAGGGCCTGCCCTGCCTGCAGTGACTCTTCTCCTGTGTGCATTTGCCTTGTTCATGTGCGCTTCTCATTCTCGAAAATGGCGTCGTTGGAGTGCGTGTTATGGATCCTGGGACCACGATCCTGTTATTCAACTCAACACTGAAGAAAATATGCTGGGCGAAGGAGGACATGGCATCCATGCAGGCAGTCGTGATGACAGCATGTTCAGCAGTGAGCAGGTAGTTTCGGTCTGGAAGAAGAACATACTCATGGGCGGGAAGTGTCAGCTACCTGATTTTTCAGGCGTCATCATTTATGACTCAGATGGAAACGTCGTCACCCCTGCAAAAAATCCTCGGCCACTACTCACCTGGAAGTGAAAAACAATGGGGGCTCTGAAAATTGGGCATTTATATTTGAGTTGTCTGTAGTGTTTGTAATTCTACACAGTTTATTCAATTGGTATGTCCGCAGAAAGTTTTCTATAAATATGGAAGTAAATTACGGTTTATGTACTCAGTGGTTGCATTGTCGAACAGCTGCATGGCCAAAATAGAAAAGTGATCCATGGAAAGATGGGGGAGAAAAAACCACCATATTCCCTCATAATAATCATCACAAATATTACTGGCGAAAGTGAAAGCAAACCAGAACACTGGCGTTTGATATGAATTGATATTTCTTTTAACAACAATCAACTGGGCCTCAATGATTCGTTCTTGTTAGATGAAGAAGACCGGCCCCTAAATGCCACAACTCTTAGCTTACCCCCTTGCTTCTTCACACCTGGAGATGTTTTTCTAGAGTAGGTTGCACTGGAAGATTTGACTCTTTTTGCAACCTTGACAGATTTTGCTGGAGTAGATGCTTTTCCAGATTTCATCACCGAAGATGTAGCCTTGGTCCGCACGCCCGGGGGTTTAACTGTTGCTGACTTATTATTGCTTTTCTGATTGGATGCTGTAATCAATTTTGAACTCTTCCCCTGTTGTTTGCTTTTCTGATTGGATGCTGTAACCAATTTTGCATTCTTCCCCTGTTGTTCGGTTATTCGAGCCCTAGCAATGTCTCTTCTAACATTATCTACCGTGAGAGACTCCAAGCTCTCATTCTTCCTCATTGCTTCTTCAATCCGAGCAGCTAACTGTTGATCCTTTCTAGCCAACAAACTTGTCACTTTCCCTGTAATGCCAAGAAGACACATAAATCTCAAGCCAGAAAAAGGTGATTGCCACAAATTTACAGAGTTTCTTCTGCGGTGGGGTTCATATTTCCACATACAAATTCAAATGAGATGACAATTAATTGTGAGAAATAAGTATTGGCTCATAAGTTTTTTTTGGCACAAATAGATCTTAATGTGCCAGTTTCAAACTTCCTATTAATGCCGCACTGCTTCAGCAAATTGCAGGGACACATACCTTTTGCACCCATACGTGCAGTTCTTCCTGTGCGATGTAGGTAATCAATCTGAAATGGTCAAGGTAAAAAAAAAGGCAGGGATCAGACTTGTTTATTTTGAACATTTCAGTGTAAAAACCGGTGCACCACCACAGGGGCAGTCCTTCCCTCCTCTAAACATCCTTTGGGATTTAACAAGATTCAATCCCAGGAAATGTAATGAAAACTGTTACTTGGCATCCATAGGGATTGGACTTTCAATTGTTGGCAACTGACACTGAAAAATAAAGATTACTTACAGAGTTCAAGGGGAAATCAAACATGATAACATGGTCCACATCTAAATCAAGTCCTCTAGCAGCCAAGTCTGTGCAGACCAATGTGGGGCAATCTCCATCATCACTCTTAAACTTATTCAGATTCTCGACCCTGAGCTCACAAGGAAAAACACAGTTTGCTAAGAACTACAGACTAACATTCCTGCATGCACACCAATGATGCAGTGAAAGTATCAAATATCTAGATTTGATGGTTGGAAATATGTGTAAACAGTCAATATTGAAAGTCTTCATAGAAGGAAGACATTCAAGTTAGCATGTATATATTTGTTATTACTTGCATGCAGATAGATAGAGATGAATGCACAATGCCTTGAGCATTCTTTTTTCCTCCTTTAGATGAAAAACAGGCAAGCAAGGTGCTTTTAGAAAAATCAGCATCTATTGTAGCATACACACAAATTAAATTGCAGATACAACGAGGGAGACAAAAAAACATGCTAGATCATCTCACCTCTGTTCTGCTGGCACCTCTCCATGGTAATTGACAGTGGAGATCTGATTTTCAGCAAGAAAGTGATCTACAGCACGGCTAGAATTCAAAGTGTTACAGAACACCATCACTCTGTTTCCTTTTGCTAAACTTGGTTCAAGAACCTGCAATCACATGGCATCCTAACTAAACATCACCATTTGTGTATAAGAATATCAGGTAGGAAAAAACAGCAGTGATCAAGAGCAGTTGACCTGCATCAATGCTTCAAGCTTGTTTTCAGAACCTGAAAGCTTTATGAAATCATGGCGAGCAGATGATATCTTTTTATGGAGTGATGATGTGCGCAGATGCTCTATTCCTTGAAACTCCTCATCAACCAGCTTTTGAACTGCCTGCAAAACCTCTAAAGATCAACTACCTGAATTCCTTGAATAAAAATGACATACACAATAAAGCTCAACGATTTTCAGCCAACAAATAAATACCCATTCACCAAATTGAAGGTGGATGTTGTAGCACATAAAGACAACTGAGTGTATGCTCATAAACACACATGCCTGTAGATATATGGATTTGTTTATATAACACAGATTGTTGAAAAAAGTTAGAAGCCTGAAAATTTCAAGGATTTATCAAGATCAACCCCCTTTAATCGCATAAGAGGATCAAGGTGATGAGAGGCTACATCCTTAAACTTATGCTGACTTGGAATGAATTAAAGATTTGACGAAGTTGAGAATAAAATGAGGAAAACATTCAAAAGTAGCCTAGGAAAATTCATCCATCCCCATCAGGTCCAAAAGAGAGGAAAAAAATAGAATCCAGTCAAGTATATGTAATCCTTTGCGGTAGCATTTCCCTAGTTTCAATACCACAGAAGTAACACGTGTAAGTAGTAATTAGTCAAAAGGTCTAAGTCGATATTTAGCGGAACAAGACAGAAGTCACCCTTAAGCAACTTCCAATACTAACAAGCCATTTAGATGCACCACAAAGTAATGCCCATTCTCATTGCCGCTGCATATGGGAGAGACAAATATGGGAAATTTTGTTAATGTGTTAGCATGCCAGTATCCACAAGGCCTGCTTTTTCAGATGAGTCTTGACGCGCGCGCGGGCGTCTGTCTCTGTGCACTCATTGTAAAAGCAACGGAAGCAAAAAATTTATAGGTTATGAAAACAGCATGCAGATTTCCATTCATTCAATAAGATGATGGTCCAAGTTCGCTTACCATTGTCATTGTTGCAGTGACTAAAATAGTTTGAAACCCTTGACCATCAGGTTTTGATGTCCGACTTTTCAATGGGCCTAAAAACTTCCGAATGTCAGGACCAAAGCCACGATCAAACATGGTGTCCGCCTCATCCAACACCTACTAAGAGATTAGCAACATCAAAAAATGCAACATCATTGCAGCAAAAAGAAGCTGCCATATGCAAGTTCTTCTCTGTATCTTCAAGCAGTGGTCCAAACAACCATATTGAAGATTTTGAACACAATCACTTTTTCTAGAAAAGCAAAAATAAATGAAAGTATTTAGATACTCACCAAGTATTTTATGTCACCATAAACCATGTTCCCATCCTGAATATGTTGAAGAACCCTACCAGGGGTTCCCACAACCATGTCAATTGGATTATTCAATGAGTCCTCCTGGGGTCTCAACCGGCCACCCCCGCTGACCATAGTAGACCTGAACCGTGCATGATGGCCAATAGATTTTGCCACTCTAAAAACCTAAAAACCCATTTATTGTTATCAACTGGAAAGGCAAGGCCACAGGTTGAGAAGGGTCCAAATTCAACTGAAAGCATGGAAAATAAACCTGCTCAGTTAGTTCTCTTGTGGGACATAGAACAACAGCTCGTGGACGCCTGGGCTTCATTAGCCTACCCAACAAGGCCTCATCCCGTCTCAGCAACTATAAGACAAACAAAATAAATAGAAATTTTCTTTATGATTTAACACCTAAAAGACTAACATAATCACACGATTATATGTTTACCATTTCTGAACACAAGCAAACGAAGTAGTCGACGCCAAGAATGAATGTTAGTGAACTATAAATGTTAAAATGATAGACAAGAAAACACACAAAATTTAAATTTCAACATTTTCAATATGCATCGAACCACAATCCAATTCCAAAAACACAACCAAACCTTCCCAAAATTCAATGCACCAGAAGTAAAAAAAAAAAAAGTAAAACCCAAAATCTTAGTCAGGGCAACAAGCAAATCAATCAATGAAAAATGAAGATAAAAACACACCTGAACAAGAGGCAACATATAAGCCAAAGTCTTTCCAGATCCAGTATGGGAACCCAAGACAACGTTTTTACCATCCAATGCAGCAGGAATACCAATACATTGAATCTCAGTAGGAACCTCAATCCCCATCTCTTTAACAGCCCTCATAACCTCCTCACTCAACCCCAACTCCTCAAAACTACCCGCAATCTTTTTCCCTTTCTTAGACTTCTTAACCCGTTCTTCTTCTTCTTCACCCTCGATAAGAACAACTGGTTTTAGTGCGGTTTGTGTTTGAGTGTCGGTTAGATGGGGTTTTTTAGGGTCTTTAAGGTGTCTAAGTCTCAGTCTCTCTAGTAGGATTGAGTGTTTTACTTCATCCGGTCCAGTTGTTGATGTTGTTGATGGCAGAGTACACAAGGGTCTGAAGTTAAACCCTAGTAAAACCCTATTGGGTTTTTTGGGGAGTTTTAGAAAGGTATGATAGAGTTTGGTTGAAGAAGACAGAGAGAGGTTTAGTAGAGTTCTCGAAGTGCCTGCAGCTGCCATGGTTCTTTGCATTTTGTTTTGGATTCTATTGAGTTTTTGGTTTGAGCTTTTTATGTGCTCGCTTTTGAGGTTTTTCCCTCGCCTCCTTGACAATGGATGTCGATAAACAGATAAAGGGGGTCTGATGGAAATGCCTACTTGGCCCTTGAGGATATAAACGACAAGTCGTATGGTTTCCAGTTCGTTTGCTACTTCTTATTTAAAAATATATTAAAATAATATTTTTTTAAATATATTTTTGATATTAATAAATCAAAATGACATACGAATACAATTTTTTTTCCTCAAAAACACAAAGAAATAAAAACAAGCTTGGAGTTTGTAGTAGCACTAGATTTTAGTGGTATAATAAATGTTTATTTTTTAAAGTACTTTTTATTTGAAAATATATTAAAATAATAATTTTTAGTTTATAAAATCCATTATTATAACATTTCATCGAAATAATTTAAAAACATAAAAATTAAAAATATTCTAAAGATTTTTCGTTAACGATATAAACTTCCAATAGTCATTATATTAATAATAATTATATAGCTTGAACATGACATAAAAAGCAAAATCTCAATTTTTTTACCAATGACCAACTACTAGATTGCCACGAATCAATCTTTATTTACAGCTGGAGGCACTACTAAAACAGCTCTGAATCAATTCAAGTTCATCAGCATCAGATTACAACGTTATCAGAAATAAAACGAAATAGTATTCATCAGATTGCAAGTACAGAGTAAAACTCAATTGTAATGTTCAGGTTTCAAGACACCAACATAAGGCAAATTCCTGTATAGTTCAGCAAAGTCCATGCCGTAACCCACGATGAAGTAATCTGGACACTGTAAGAAGAGAAACCAGGGGAAAAATCATTTCCAACTCAATACAAATAGAAGGGATATAAGATCAAAGCTTATGCGGCAGTTGTTGATACCAATGCTAATGTAACATTAATATGCAGTCTAAACAAATAGTATTTTGATGGTGTGCCAGCTACTGTCCCTGCTAGCATTGGTTTCTGATGGAAGGCATTCCCGGTTTCAGGAAGTAATTTGAAACATGAGAATTAACCTAAGAGTCAGACTGTTAATCCAGCGCTGGATCCAGGCACAGTTTCTAAATGCCACTCACCCAACAGCGAATAGTTCTGCTTCTACCCAAGCTTAGTTGATTTATTTGCAGTTTCAGTTGCTCCCATATGAGGAGGAAGACATTTGTTTAGGATAGAGAGCTCTGACACGGCAAAATAAAATCAAAATATTGAGACGTTGTCCCAATAGAAATACAAAATGAAGAAGAAAAAATGCTACGAACAAGCATATTTCAAAAGCAACTCGTGTTTTTTGCAACTATTGGAGAAACGAGAACAATTGGGTTGAGGAGTTCCGATGACGGACGGTGAAATAGGTGTCGCATGATAGTTGACTGAGTGTAAATATTCAAAAATACTGCAGCACATTTTCTCAGCATTCAATATCAAATGTCATCAATGAGTGCTACGTGAGGGGGGTGGCGGGGTTTCCTGCCCCCCAACGTAACAAATAAGAGTCTGTTCACAGAAACCACAGAAGAAGAAGGAGGAGGAGGGTGTACCTCAAATCCTTTGTAATATTTTCCATCGCCCAACAGTTCAAAATGAACCTTTCTTCTGGCTGGTTTATCAAGTAAAGTACACACTGATACAGCAGATGCTCCCTTGGATTCCAAGTGTTTAATGAGACAAGATAAAGTGTTTCCAGTGTCTACAATGTCCTCAACCTAAGACAGCAACATAGTAAATCTTTGAATAGCAGAAAACAGCATTACCTTAATCAATAATCCCTAATAAATTATAACAGGAAAAAAAAATCATTGAAGAAAAAAAGCTTGGAAATGGAGGTAGTTTTAATATTTTTTCCATGAATCTATACGTGCCATTTACTATTCATGTTTTGTCTAACTACAGATCAGTCATATGCGTATGGAAGGAAATGAAGACATCATATATCCTGGGTGTTTTTTTTCTTCACAGAAATAACGTGTCATTGAACAGCAGTGATCAATCTAAAACATGGATCACTGCACCAAGAGAAAACATCCTGCAACTTGATTTTAATAAAGCCAAACTGTTCTGGGAGTTTAAGATTTGAGAAGATCAGTTTCCATACCATGTGATCAACATAACGCTTCTTTTGATAAAATATCTCTTCCAAGGTTTCATCCATGGAGTTAGTTCTTTTAGTCTCATTAACTCAATTCCAATTCCTTTTCAGCTTGATTTTCAACCAGTTGAATCCTTGTAGAGCAATAATTTTCTTTTTTTTTCGAGGGCGCTTAGAAATTAAATCCTACATGACTGTGGTCAAAATTAGCATTTAATACATCAATTTATTGCTAAGAAAATAAAACAAAAACAAAAACCCTCGAGATATGAGGAACAGTAAGTGGTCCGAGTCAAAGGAGGAGAGGTACCAGAATGACGTGTTTCTCTTTAACGTCGAGCTTCAAGTCGAGGGAAATGCGGGGAGCTCCGCTGGACTCGGTGCCAGAACCGTATGATTCGGCACGAATGAAATCAATTGAAATGGGGAGTTGGATTTGCCTGACCAGGTCAGCCAAGAACAAGAATGCGCCGGTGGCCACGCCCACAACGAGTGGAGGGGGAGAAACAGAGGAAAAATCGGAGGTGATTTGAGAGGCGAGTTCGGTGACTCGTTTTGAGATTTGGAACTTGGTCCACAGGACCTTTTCTATGTGAGAGTCCAAAGACATGGCCGCCGTGATGAGGGCGGAGAGAGGTGAGGAATGAGAGTGAGGACCTTCTCTAACTTGTAGAGTTGTATAGAGATCAAGTGCCGGCTACAATGAAAAATGATATTTTAAAAAGTTAAATTAATAAAATTTATTTTATATTATATTATTAATTATTTTATATGATTTATATTATTAAAATATATATAAACAAAAAAATGTCATCCGGGTAAGATTTTAAATTAATTTTTAACACGGAAGGAGAAACACCAATAATGTCATTGATATATTTTCATATCATTAATTATTTTAATAAGAAAATAGTATTCGTACTTAATAAAACAAACTAAAAATACATATAAATTGGTAAATAAATAAATAAATATTATTAATAACTCTAAAAACATTAAAACTCAAGAGTAGAGGTATAGCTAGAGAGAACACAAAACATAGAGAAATGTAGAAATTAAATATTTTACACGAAATAAATAGACCTCAATGGAGTTTGAAATTAGAGTTAGGCTTGGCATCATATGCGTTGTTCATGCTCTCGTTTCCTGAAAACAATGACAGGGCCGCCGCACAAATTCTTGAAATCCACTTCGGGAGTCGCCTGTGAGATAACAAGGCAGCAAAGTCAAATCGTACCGACATGTCGCCTCTCTTTTTTTGTCAAAAGAAGGGGTAATTGGAGAATAACTTGATTCGTGTTTTGCTCATCTGGTATTTCAAGAATAGCGGTAATGATGTAATGGTATCGCATTCTCTCCAGCTAGCAACACCACTGATCTCTTATCAACTCATTCCTAGCCCAATCCTTTTCATATCCTCCATCCCAGATAGATAAATCTACTCAATTTCAGTAGCAAGCTGCCAATCTAATAAACAAAATAATGTCCTGGAATACTAGTTTCAGAGAAGTTCCAAAAATAGCCGACCGGTCGACAAGCCCTACAAAAACTGGGATCATAAACACCAGCACGTATTTTTCCCATCAAAAATAAGGCACGCTTCATTCATTGAGGGCCAATGAACCAAGCTGATCACCAACGCTAGAAGCAGCACCAACTTCCTGAAGGACTTGCATTGCCTCAGCCACCTTTTTCTTTAGAGCATCGGGAGATTCAATAAGATGGAGCACCTCCGTTTGATCCATCTCCAATAGCATCCCAGTCACCTTTGCCACATGTTCTGGCTCAAGACGCTCCACGAGGGGATAAAGCTGTTCTCCCAGCATCTGACAGTATACATAAAGACAAAATAATAGTTATGTTTCATAAATCCATTTCCAACTTGCAAAAAACAACGTGCATTTTCTCAAAATGGGGGAGAAATGTAGTGTTACATACCACCATGCGCTTCTCTGGTGTAGCAGAAGCCAAAGCCGTTGTGAGAGCTGAGATGGGAACTGGAGTGGTTCGCTGGGCATCACTAGGAGTTATGGGCATCACTGGACCAACAAAACCTTGGGCAAATGCAGATGAATCTGTGCCATTTCTTGCATTGCCCATGTATCTTAAGCCTTGATTGGTATTCCGGTGCAATAGCTGAATGTGAAATGAAGGATATATTAGACATGCACAAACAGTTGTTGCACTATTTTTTAGATTGACTCGAAAAAATATCAATATTAGGAGCAACACTGAATTGAGTACAACTAGTCCATGATACAGAACAAAAATGAGAATAGTAAGAGCAAAGAGATCTGGTAATGGTGAAAATAATAGTGACCACTCTCCATCATGTACTTAACAGTCAGAGGAAGAAGATCTAGACACAATGTTCCTAAACAATTGCAGTGTAGTTATACCCTAGACTTCAGTCATGAAGTTCCAATCAAGCAAGCGCCTCTTTACAATGAAAAACTTCAGGAAAAATTAAAATGATTTGCCCATGTAAAGTAGTAAGACTAGCATAAGATAATTACCAATCACACTACTTAGGTAAGAGGAAATATGATATTTTCTTAACTGACAGGTAAAGGAAGGAAATAGTGAAAGACATTTAAACGATAACATACCTGCTGTTGCTGCTGAATCTGTTGGTGGTTCCCTCCATGACGAATTCCCATCCGCTGAGCTTGTTGTCCTTGCCTTTGCATCTGATATTGCATAACAAAGTTTGGGCCAACACCAGCACGCATTCCAGGCAAAAGTTGTTGCTGGAAACCGTAGCCTGTAGGCTGAGGGGGCATCATGCCAGCAGTTCCTTGGCCAAAATAGAGCTGCTGCGGTGCAAGCCTGGGTGCCCCAGGATGATATCCAGGAAGTCCTGAAGGCAAAGGTGATAGTCCAGGTGCCTGAATTTGAGCAAAGTGTGCCTGAGAAGAAAAATCATCTAAGACAATCCATCTACACTTTATAAATAATATGATAATATAGGCGATTACACCAGATTCTAGCCTTATATACTTTCAAACTATTGAACTTTAAAACAAGTATAACTCTCATCTCTCTGTACACACTGCTGCTTTTTTATGGGGAAAAAAATCAACTTTGGGTGTTGAAAAGTAAATAGGAAGTTAAAAGCAACCCTCAGATTACTGAATATATATCTTGCTTTATCCCGCTGCATCTGGACCTGGTTTTACAGGGTATCTGAATCATTTCGATCCCCAAAGCTCATCAAAAGAGAGCAAAAAACTAGTCATTCCTGCTGTAAATCGAGTTCTTGAAAATGATCCAAAGCTATTGGAGAGTTCAGTGGTCATATTTTATAGGTGCCACTAGTATAAAACAGATTTGAGGACTATGCAAGACACATACAGGTCATATGTAAAGTTAATAAATGATCATGTAATTCCCGGCAACAAAGACTTTCTTTTTGGAGCGTAAAAGGTAAAATTAATTGTTTGATGAGAAAAATATGCAGTAACGAGGATCACCTGCAGCCGAACCTTCCTTTCTTCTCTGCGTTGGGCAACAGCTACATACAGGGGTTTCTTCCCTATCATCTTTCCATTCATTTCATTCAACTGAAAACAGAAATTGGTAATAACAAATTAATATATAAAAAAATGCAACTGTAAAAGCCAGATAGCAAGATCTAATCAGAAAATAAAAATTAAAAGCTTACAGCTCTTGAAGCTTCTTCAGGTGTAGAAAAGGCAACAAAACCAGAGCCCTTACTCAGTCCTTGTTGATCAAGCATAACCTGAAGAAATATTTGCACATGGGTAACAAAATAGAATTTATTTACCTGGAAAAATAGCCCAAGTATCACTTTTAAAAGCATCTACATCGTATTTATTACTTATTAATAGAATATACCTTGCATGATGTTATAGATCCAAACTCAGAAAATAATTCCTTCAGTTTTTCATCATCAATTTTTTCATCAAGATTTTTTAAATACAGGTTGGCAGCCTTCAGTTTCTCATATCTGCTATTTCTTTCCTGTTCAAACCTGGCTTTCAACTCTGCTTCCCTTTCTCCTTTCCTCTGGGCCCTCCCCACATACCAAACCTTATCATTGATGGTGGTCCCGTTCAACTTCTCAACAGCAGCAGCAGCAGATTCTGGACTCTGGAAGTTCACAAAACCAAAACCTTTAGACTCCCCACTCTGGTCCTTCATAACGATTGCACTGGTGATGGCACCATAATTGCTGAAGAATTTCTTAAGGTCCTCATCAGAAGTTGTCTCCGACAAATTCTTAACATAAACATTAGTAAATTTTGGTGATCCAGTGGCCTCAATCCTTTCTTGGCGTCGAACAAAATGTCCGACATAAACTTCTTTATCATTTATCAGCATACCGTTCAACCTGTTGATTGCATTTTGAGCAGCTTCCTCATTTTCAAACTGTACAAAACCATAACCTTTTGATTGACCATTGTTGTCAACAGCTACCTTGCAGGAAAGGACAGGCCCAAAGGAAGCAAATGTTTCCTGCAATGCCTTGTTATCAATAGAAGTGTCCAGGTTCTTGATAAAGACATTTGCATGTCCACTTTTCCTCACAATAGGATCACGATGGGAAACCATAATTCTAATAGCTTTCCCATTCAAAGGGGTGAAGTTCAGAAGCTCCATTGCATTTGCAGCTGCAGTTCACAAAACCACATTCAGGGTCAAAATGCTGAAAAGGGATTGAGGAAAATGACGTATGCCCTCATGCTTCCAGTCATAAAGACTGAATTTAAATTGACAATTACATTAAACTAAGGTGTGTAACATTCAAAGAGTGGCAGAGAAGGGTATCAGAAGTACTGGATAAGGCTGGGAAAAAAAACAGGGAGTTATTCTTCACAATGGCTGGCATTCATGGGCTTTGCACAAAACGCTTCAAATTTTTTACTTGGAAACCAAGAAACACATAACAATCAAGCGTCAATAAATAAACCTCCATTCTCCTAACCTTTGCAGTAAAAAAAATAAAATAGATTGATCTTAATAGCTAGGAAAACTATAAATAGATTGACACCACGCGGTGAAAAAAAAAACTCACAAACTGATTAAAAAAAACTTAAATTATAAAAAAAATTGGAAAACAAGAAAAATATATAAAAAGTCCAACTTTTTCTATGATCAGTATCCACAGAAACATTAATAAAAAAAATATGAAAACTCTCAGAACTGATGCATGCACGCATCAGTGCATGAAAACTCTTACCAATAACACATGAGAAAAATAGTATCAGAGAGAAAAAACAAGAGCCAAGGAATCATATGAAAGACGAAAAAGAGTTACCATCTTGAGGATTGCTGAAATTGACATATGCATAACCAAGTGAGGCTCGTCTAGCCTGATCCCTACAAACCTTGATGGAAACAACCTGCGCCACCTGGTTAAAAAGATCAAACAGCTGTCCTTCGTTAACGTTATGCTCCAGATCCCCAACGTAAAGCGACGCATTCTGAAACTGCCCTGCTGCAGCCGTTCCCGCTGCAGGAGCAGCCACTGCCGCTTGTTGAGCCGTAACCGCCGGTGACGCAACTGCTGCCGCCATCACTTTCTATCTTCTCTGAAAGAAAAGGAAAGGGGAGGAAATTGAAAAGTAATAATGCTAGGGTTTGAGATTAGGGATGGAGATTGAAGAGAAGTAGGGTTTGTTGTATAAATAGAATTAGTATTGTTTTGTTTTTTATTTATTTTTGGATTTGTTTCCTCATTGGAAAGGGAGAGGTGGAGGAAGGAGAGTGAAAGGAAAGAATGGTGGAGAGAGCTTTATATAGGTGAGGGAAAGGAAAGAGACATGAGCCGTTTCTTCCAAATCTTTTGTTTTGATACGATACGTCTAATAAATTAAAATTAAATAACAAAAAGTGAGGAACCGCACGTGTGACTTGTTTGTTGTTTGTTGGGAGATTCATGACGTGGCATTCGATTCGAGGCTTTCTTTGTGCCGGTTACTCCCCCTACAAGTTGTTTCTTTTCTTACTACAGTGTTATTTTATTTATTTATGCCGGTGAAATTATGTTTATACGTGTTGTTGATATTAATTTTTTATTTAAAAATGTATTTAAATTTTATTTTTTTATTTTTTTTTTTAAAAAATAGTTTTAATATCATCATATTAAAATGATTTGAAAAAAAAATATTTTTGAAACACAATGACTAACATATATTTAATTTGATTAAAGTAATATTTTTCAAAACAAATTGTGAAATACTGTTTGGAATGCAATTAAAAAAACCTAAATTTTTAATATTTTATTTATTATTTTTAAAGCTAACTATGCTAAATTATTATTTTTTTTTAAACAAGAAAATGCATTATACTATGTCTAGAAAGCTTTCTAAAACAATTATTACAAAGTAAAAACACCCATGTTTCTTCTCGAATGAAGTGCATGTTTGATAATGTGGTTGAAATTATTTTTAAAAATATATTTTTTGTTAAAAAATACATCAAAATAATTTATTTTTAAAAAAAAATATTTTTAATATCACCAAAACATCATTTTTTTAATTTAAAATAAAAAATAAAAATATTTTTTAAAAAATATTTCAAAAATACTTTTAAGATACGTCATGTTAAACACTATCAACTAGCTAAAGTAAATTTGACCAAAAAAATGTGAAGAGAAAAGAAAAGGGAGAAAACAATTAGGGTAGAGCAAAAGTGGTGATATTTGTGGTCTGTTTGGGAGGGCATTTGTACCGCTGTTTGCTCAAAATTTGATTTTTTTTCTTATTTTAAATGAATTTTTTTTGTGTTTTTAAATCATTTTGATGTGCTGATGTAAAAAATGATTTTTACAAAATAAAAAAAAATATTATTTTAATGTCTTTCTAAATAAAAACACTTTCAAAAACAATTGCAACTGCCCTCCCAAACATGCCTTTGATTGGGTGGAATTATGGTGCAGGGAGACTATTTTTAAAAATGTTTTATGCTTGGTAATATATCATTTTTTTTTAGTTTTTATATCAACATATCAAAATTATTATAAAAAAATAATATTTTTTAAAAACAAAAAAAACTTCTACACGCATCCGAAAATAAAAACCACCTAATTTCCAAACACGTGTTAAAGTAATGAAAAATGAATTTATGTTTCAATAAAAAAAATCAAGTCCTGATCACAATTTGAATACATCATTGATGATGTATGTACATGCGCACGTTTGCTGGACAACATAATCATAGGTTAATATCTTTTACATTATTATAAAAATAACTGTTCATTATTTTCACTAAACATTAAAATCATTATTATTTTTAATACATGACACGATATAACATATTTATAATATGTTTGCTGGAATACTGGAATTTTTACTAGTAATACAATTAAACGAGTGTTTATTTTTATCTTACAATATGTTTCTTTATTTTTTTATCTGAAAGAAATTAAATTAATATATTCTTTATATATTTTTAGAATAATTTAATACATAAAAAAACAAATAAAAAAATATTTTCTAATTTTAAATCACTTTTAAAAATTATCACGCATCAAATATCGAATACAGCATGAAAAGCCCATCTGGGACTATCCAAGTCTCGAACTAGGACTGTATTAGATGGGTGCATAAGAAGTGCCCTTAGGCCTTAAGCTTGAGTCAGGTAATGAGCCCAACAACCATAAAGCTCAAGTTCTCAAGGTTAGTAACTATATTTTAAAATATGTTTTTAAAAAAATAAAATTTTTATATTTTTTTTAAAAATTAAATTATCCTTTTTTATTATTTTTAAATAATTTTTTTTATTTAAAAAAAAATATTTCAAAACATTTTTTTGGAAAAAACTTTCAAAATCAAAATCGAAATCGAACTCAGACCCAGTCACTCGAAATCTTACAATCTTAACCCGATTCTTTAGCGACGACGTGTACTCTGCTTCTCCACTATCTCGATGTCTTCAAACGTCCCCGTCTTCTTCTCTGCAGTTTATAGACTAGAATTGGAGAAGACAGTAAGAAGCAGGCAAGCAGAAAATGGCAATTCCATTATCAAATTTCTTAAGATCTCTCTTCTTAGTAATGGGATGTTTAATGGTGGGTACTCTCGTCTACACAATCTACGTCGATGGCTTCCCATTTCGCAGAGACCTCATCACCCCGTAAATAAAATACACACTGCCTCCCACTCATTTATTTGAGGCCAAATATTTTCTTTGCACTTTCAGAGATTTCTCGTAGTATAAATAAATGAAAATTCTATTTCTTTGTGTGTTGCAGGTGGATGATTGCTACTGTAGTTGATTTCTACATCAACGTTATAGCTGTAGCGGTACAACTAAATTTTATATATTGTCTCTGGTTATTAAATGAAGAATATGGCATGGTTTTAACTGAGAGACTCGTCTGCTGATTATCAAATAGGCTTGGATTTCCTACAAAGAATCGAACTTTGTTACTGGAACAATTTGGATACTTCTGCTAATATGCTTTGGCAGGTATGTCCTGTAGTTTTTGTACTTTAGTTTTTGTTCCATCAGGTGCAAATCTCTACAAGAATTTTTTTTTAAAAAAAAAGCTCTTTAAGAAATTAATTCAAATGCGGTAGTTTCTGCTGATAGAAATGGATGGAGTGTCAAAAGGTTACTTCTTCAAGGTAGTCTTGCAATGTATTATCAGGATGCAGTGTCAAAAGTTTTTGTTTAATGTATTTTTTTTGTTCAATATTTTCAGTATTACAACCTGTGTCTACATTTTTATCCAATTTCTCAAGTTGTCACCTGAAGAATCCTTGCAAGACCCGGTGTACCATGTGTTATTGCGGCATGAAAGCAAGTATGTGATTCGAATTTCTGGTTTCTAGAATTATGCGCTAATGCTGGAATATTATTAGAATAATGCAGTAAGGTTGTAGCCCAAATACGATTAGGAAGTTATTCAAGTTTCCATTTTGCCCCTTTCAGTTGTTCAAACCTTGTGTCTTGTGTGTGTATGTGTTGCTTTTGTAGAAGCAGAGAACCATGTGCATAACCACTTTTGATCACATTTGCTTCCCTAAATAAGTAGCCTTTGAAATGGTAAAAAGTATGCTCCAAAGTTTAAAGTTCTACCCCAACATTCTAATTCTGTACCTGGCATTTGTAGCCATGATGCGAAGAATACTGCAAGATGTTTTTAATTTTCTGTGCACTCCCCTTTACCTGATGATAGAATGTTTGAATGCTTCTATTCAACAGTAAAAAGTTGGTTTCAAGTGGAAAAACACGCATGTCTATGTTGATGTGTGGAAGTTTTCGTAGAAACTGGAGGTTTTTCTTCATAGACATTAATAGCGGTGTCTGGGTGGATGCTTCACTTCTTAAAAAGGCTGAACATCTTCTTGTGTTAACCACCGTTTTATAGTTTTATTGCTCTGATTTGTAATCTTTTGGGAGGAAAAGAATATCTTCCATAGCACCAGGAACATGATTCTTTGCTTTTCTTCTGGTGGTTATTCTGTTTTACAAGTCCATTCATACCTCATTTAAAACAGACACAGAAGCTATGCAGATTTCTCCGTCTCTCCCTTTATATAATAGTTTCTCGTGCACTGACAAACAAACTTACTTTTAGGGGCGTGGAACAAAAAATGAAGCAATCTGCTGTCATGAGTGCAAGGATTGCTTTCGGTGCTCTGGGTTTTCTGATGTTGGGGACTTTGATTTACACTCTACTAACTGATGGTTCTCCTTTTCGCAAAGAGCTTCTTACTCCGTAAGTTTTTAGTTTCCTTTTATCTCTTTCAATTTCATTTCCCCACATGCTGAATATGCTACCAGATAGAGGTGGTTATGTAGTTGAATTCATCACCCTATGGTTGAAAAACATGAGTTGTTGATTCAAACCACTCGAGGGGAAAAAGGGAAGGCATGGTCCCAGTGATGAGCTTCTTTTCAATAAGAAAGTCTTCTTATTGGCCTTTGTTTTGGGAGGGGCAGTTGGGAAGAAAGCTATGAAGTGATTTCACTGGTTCTTTAAATGTCGTTTATATCTCATTATTAGTTTTTGTTTCCTTTCATTCTTTGGAGATATTTGCTACTTTTTACTCGCATGAAATTGGTCTTTATTCACTTCTATAATATTGATTGTATAATGCATTTTTGCAGGTGGATGGTTGCCACACTAATTGACTTCTATATCAATGTCGTGGCTCTTTCGGTAGGTGTAAATTACTTTTCCTAGATTGTTTCCTACTCCATTATTCGTGAAGTTAATCTTTCAGAGCTTCTTTTACTTTTGCGATTCATTGGTATTCAATGCATTTTATTTATTACAGGAAATATGTGCAATGATGTACACCTTTATACTTGTATCATTCCCTGCTACCTCACAAGATTCTGATTTTCTTTTAAAAAAATGTTAAAGATCTTATGGGATATTAACATTTAGAGCTGGTTTAATTTACCAAGAGAATCATTTTAAATTCTGTGTTTTGCTAGTTATCCTTGTGCATTTTCTTTCAAATGAATAATGCCCTTTTTGTATGAATTTAGGTTTGGGTTTCCTACAAGGAATCAAGTTGGATAAGTGGATTCTTATGGATATTGCTGTTGATTTGCTTTGGGAGGTAATATCTCTTTCATGGCCTTGATCCTCAAATATAAAGCATGATTTGCTTTGTTTGTCAAAACGTATAAGAATCACCAGGAATTTTCAAGTCATGAAATAAAATCTGCAATTGCAATTTTACATTATGAAAATGAAGTTGCCATAAGATCTGCAATTGCTTTATGTGATGTATAATCCATCTGTAGGATACAAGAATTTTCAGATATATATGGAAGGGAAATAAAATTTAATTGATAAAATGAAATTTCCTTTTGCACTTTCCTTGCTATTATTTTGGTGTCCTAACTTCACCTTAAAACCAGTACAGGGCGTAGTGTACTGTTGTTAATGTAATATGCAAGTAGTACTGGAATTGCTGCTGGCATGTTTGTTATGAAAACATTTGTCCATTAGAGCAAGTCCAATGGCAAGAGCCATTTTTAAGAGTTAAATCATAGAAATGACTCTTTGAATAGTGTATAAATGACTCTTGAGTTGATGTGCTCTCCAATGGTAAGAGCTATTTTGGAGATCCATTTCTTTTTATCTTATTTTAAATAAAATTCAATTATTTTGTATATAGTTTAATTATACAATTAATATGTGTAAGTTATATAATTAAATAATTGTTTTTGAGAAACCCGCCAACAATAAAATTATTATTTTTTAAATAAAAAAATGAATTTAATTATAATTAAAAGATCCAGAATATTTGAAATTTGAAAAAACCCGTCAAAATTTCATTTTGTAAGGAAAAAAACCCGCCAATATTTGAAATTTTAAAATTTCAAAATTTGAAAGAATTATCGCCAATATTTTAAATATTTTGGATTTCAAATTTTGAAAAAAATGGCGCCAACATTTTAAAATTTAAAATTTGAACTTGTGATGAAAATAAATTCATCTATAAATATCCACATAAACCTTAACATTTTCTTCATCATAGATTTCTTCATCGTTTTCTTCTTTGCAACCTTTATTTCATATCATTAAAGTTCATCATGAATCATTTTGGTATTTATGATGTTTTTTATTTTGATGATGACACTTTCATGTTTGTTTGCCAAGTTGTTGCCGAAGAAGAATCGATAAATGAAGGGTGAAGAACAGGGGCTCGTGGATCTGTTACTGGACACAACATCGTTAATCGTGGTAGAAAGGAAGGTGCATTGAGGCTGTATAATGATTATTTTGCTGAAAATCTTAAATTCACAGAAAGTCTGTTTCGAAGGAGATTTAGGATGAGTCGTCATCTTTTTATTCGGATCGCAAATGCGGTGGAAGCTCACAATCCATTTTTCAATAAAAAAAAGATGCAATTGGCGTTCTTGGCTTATCTTGTATTCAAAAGGTAACTGCCGCTCATAGGATACTTGCATATGGTATTCTTGCAGATCTAACTGATGAATATATTCGGATTGGAAAAGCACTGTAATAGAAAGTCTTAGAGCTTTCGTGAAATCAATTGTTGAAGTTTTTGGGGATTGGTATCTAAGAGTTCCAAACGAGTCTGATATAATTGATGAAGTTTTTGGGGGATTGATATCTTAGAGCTTTCGTGAAATCAATTATATTAGACTCGTTTGGAGCTCTTAGATACCAATCTCCAAAAACTTCAACAATTGATTTCACGAAAGCTCTAAGACTTTCTATTGCAGTGCTTTTTCCAATCCAAATATATTCATCAATTAGATCTGCAGCAATACTATATGCAAGTATCCTATGAGCGGCAGTTACCTTTTGAAGACAAGATAAGCCAAGAACGCCAATTGCATCTTTTTTTTTTATTGAAAAATGGATTGTGAGCTTCCACCGCATTTGCGATCCGAATAAAAAGATGACTCATCCTAAATCTCCTTCGAAACAGACTTTCTGTGAATTTAAGATTTTCAGCAAAATAATCATTATACGGCCTCAATGCACCTTCCTTTCTACTACGATTGACGATGTTGTGTCCAGTAACAGATCCACGAGCCCCTGTTCTTCACCCTTCATTTATCGATTCTTCTTCGGCAACAACTTGGCAAACAAACATGGAAGTGTCATCATCAAAATAAAAAACATCATAAATACCAAAATGATTCATGATGAACTTTAATGATATGAAATAAAGGTTGCAAAGAAAACGATGAAGAAATCTATGATGAAGAAAATGTTAAGGTTTATGTGGATATTTATAGATGAATTTATTTTCCTCAAAAGTTCAAATTTTAAAATGTTGGAGCCATTTTTTTCAAAATTTAAAATATTGGGTGGTAATTTTTGAAATTTAAAATATTGGCGGGGTTTTTTCTTACAAAATGAAATTTTGGCGGGTTTTTTCAAATTTCAAATATTCTGGATCTTTTAATTATAATTAAATTCATTTTTTTTATTTTTAAAAAATAATTTTATTGTTGGCGGGTTTCTCAAAAAATTATTTAATTATATAACTTACTCATATTAATTGTATAATTAAACTATATATAAAATAATTGAATTTTATTTAAAATAAAAAAAAATGGCTCTTACCATTGGAGAGCACATCAACTCAAGAGTCATTTATATACTATTCAAAGAGTTATTTCTATGATTTGACTCTTAAAAATAGCTCTTGCCGTTGGACTTGCTCTAAGGAGATATTTGGCGAGAATGAATTTAACAAAAACTAAAATTTTGACTTGTACGATATTTCGAACACTTTTCTTTTGTGTTATCTTCCCTATTCTTTTCAAGTTCAAAAGTGATCTAACACCATCATAGGCATTCTGTATCTTTTGGAAGCGCTGATATTTCCCCCTTGCAATATTTCAGCATTACTACTTGTGCCTACGTTGTCAAACAGCTGGTGCAGCTTACTTCTCAGGATCCAGTTTATGTAATCTTATTTAACAGAGGCAACAGGCAAGTTTAATACACCTGTTTGTGTTTTGAATTCTTGCTGTAGCATCAATATTATGGGCGGGCAGGTAGAGGGACCAGAGTATGTGACTGGTTATGTAATGATTTGTTTGCACTGATGTTTCTACATATACAATCACAATATGGCAGAAAACGAGGAAGTTAACTGCCTATTTAGGAGTGTGATTGAGATTACTTTCGAAAGTGTTTTTCGTTCAAAAATGCATCAAAATGATGTTTTTTTACTTTTTAAAAATTATTTTTTATATCAACACAATAAAATGATATAAAAACACTAAATTTTTTTAATTTAAAATAAAAATTTTCATTTTTTTTGAAAGCGTTTTACGATCGCAATCCCAAACACCCCCATGATAATAATGTCTTGCAATTAATTTTTTTTTCCAATAAATGTCTTGCAATTAAGCTATTAAGCATCAGGATAATAATTTCTCCTTCCAAGTACCTTTGCTAGCTTTTGTTTGTGGAAAGATTTGGAAATTTTCTTGCTGCGCACCTGAACTGTTTCCATTGTATATCTTTTTTGGTTTTATTTTCTAAAAACTGCCAGAATTATTTGTCCATGGTAGGGCAGAGAACAGGTATGAGAGAACGTAACAGTCAGAGACACGACAGGAGTTGATGAACATGAAGTTTATAGGCTATTCTGGTATGAACTATATATTACACACGTGTGGCAGAGTGAGGGTTTACATGTTCCTTCTCTCTGTAAAAATTCTCAGTATCCATATTGCTGTATAGACTTTGTGACTTGTTGCCAAATTTTCTGTGGATTTGTTTAAGTTTACTCTTTATTTCAAATCTCATGCAGAGCATGGTGTGAGATTCACTGTGATTATAGAGATGGATACAAATCACTATTCACAATAATCAATAGCTGTTTTGCAAGGTGAATTAGATTGATGGGTAGATTTGTCTTTTCCACTTTTTTTTTACACAATGAATTAATTATATTAGTCTTAGAACAAAAAAAAATCTTAAACCCAGACATGGAGTATTTCTCTTTCTTTTTTTTAAACACAATCAAATGACTTAATAACCTTTAAAATCATTTTTATATATAAAAAAAATTAGAGTTTAAGGGTTCTTTGTGTTATTAAGTTGAAAGACGTAAATTTGGTATTTTAATAAATATAAAATTTTATTTAAATGAAAAATTAGTCCGTGCATGCACCAACATGTGGAGCTCTTCCATGCCATTTGGGTAGTGTGTGAGAAAGCATGCATAGGCTATATGGTGAGTTGATTCGAGTTAGGTATAATGTTTTGTAATATCCCACCACTAATATTTGTTAAACATGGTTTGACCCAGCAAATTAATTTAAAAACTCAAGATTCAAAACTTGATTCGAGTTAGGTTTTTAGTTGAACCACACAAGTCATTACCACCTTAATAAAATTTGCTTTTGTTTACCTAAAAATAAGTATTCACATTATCTAATAACCTAAAAGATTACGGGGTTTTCAATAGTTGTGGCACTGTTCATAGTGACTCATAGTCACTATTCATGTACAGTTTGACCCGGTGCTTCGCAAGTGTATGTCCTCTTTTTTTTTCGGTTTGGAACAGTGTATTAACGAAATTAGCCCCCGAAAAAGACAAAAAAACGCCCCGGTTTCAGGGGCTCCGAGGTAATTGGCCATTTCGGTCCGGCCCGGTTCGGCCGGGTGGTTTTTTTTTTAATATTTTTTCAAACAGTGCAGTCACCGTTTTAGCCCATCGAAAACGACAAAATAACGCACATGGTGGAAGGGGTGAAACGGTAATCAGCTAATTTTTTATTATTTTTCGCTCCGGGTTACTGTTGGCGCGTCCCATCACGCGCCGTCCATTTCGGCCCGCACGCGTGTTTCGGGCAGCGCGTGCTACGTCATACGGCGTCCAAAAATGATCAACCGGCGTCTAGAGCGATGTTTCGCCATGCTCTCTTTCACATGGGACGGCGCGTGTATACATGTTGTGCCCAGGTACGTGTCAATGGGCGTTTGAATTTCCCCCCCTCATTTCTCTCTCCTCCTGCGCAAGCTGACGTTAGCGAGGCAGTGTTTTTGGCAAAGTTCATTTCAGTCCCTGAATGCCCGAATTTGTTGTTCTAGCCCTTATTGCAATTATATTAGTTTTGATTAGTTTCAATTGCGTCCTTAAATTCAAAATCAGTATAATATATAGTTTCAGTTTGGTTCTCCTACTTTTAATTTCCGGATTGGCTGTAAATAGCTCAATAAATTCGGTACACAAGTTTCGATTTTTTCAACTTTGTCCTTTGATTTAAATTGATAATAAATGTTGTTTCCATTTCAGCCCTTGGACTTTTAATTTTTCAATTTAATTCCTTTATATTTGATTTTCATTTCAGCCCTTATACTTTTATTTTTTATATATTTCAAGAATAATCTCTACTTTTGTCCATGTATATATAAGTGTACTTAACACAATAATAATAATAATAATAATAATAATAATAATAATAATAATAATAATAATAATAATAATAATAATAATAATAATTTAATTATTTTTCTTGCTTATTCATTTGTTAATTTTTTTTCTCCAGATAATTTAATAATTTTAATTGTTTTGATAGTGATAGCAAAGATAATTTTAAATTTTATTTTATTTTTTTGTTTTATCTTTTTTTAAAGTTTCTGGAATATTTTTAGTCTTTCATTAATTATATGTTCTAATATTTATTGAATATTATCGCCTAGGAATAAATATAGGGAGAAGAAAACATGACCTAGGATTTTTTCAATAAAAAAAATTAATATCAATATTCTTAAATATATTTAATATAATGATATAATTAATAAATCGGATAACTAAAAAAAATTGTCTTCGAATTTTAATTTTGTCTTCTTTTCTTAAAATTTATTTCTTAAAAAAAATCACAATATTTTGGTTTTTAATATTTCATATCTTAAAAAAAAATATTCTGAAAAACATATTACAATATTTTTATTTACAATGTGTTACATCTAATATTACTGGGAAGAAAAAACAACTCATAAAGAAAAAAAAACAATTATATGTTCTAATATTTATTGAGTATTATCGCCTGAGAATATAGAGAGAGAGAACAAAATAGCCTAAGATTATCCTTTAAATTAAATATATTATTGAAATTATGTCAAATTAATTATATATTTGTATATTTATGTCAAATTAAAATATGTAAAACTAATTATATGTTTGAATATTTATTGAATATTATCGCGTAAAAATATATTGAGAGAGAAGAAAAATGACCTAAGATTTTTTTAAGGACAGAAATTTATATCATGTTTTCTTAAATATATTTAATATAATAATATGATTAATAAATCTTATATAAAAAAAATATTGGCTTCAAAATTTAATTTTATGCTCTTTTATTTAAGTTTATTTCTTTACAAGAATTTCCAATGTTTTCATTTTTAATATTTTAGATCTAATATTACTGGAAAAAAAAAACATCTCAAAAAAAAAGTTGACAAATTTACCTGCATTATCTACAAGTCAAATTAAAAAATATACAACTCACTTCCCGTTTCCATTAGACTGTTCTTTTTAGACGGCAAATTTATAATTATAGCACAAAAAAAAATTAAGTTTATGTTTTAAAAATAAATTACAATATTTTTATTTCTAATATGTCTGATATTTATTGAATATTATTGCCTAAAAATATATTGAGAGAGAGGAAAAATGACTTTGGATTTTTTGAAGGACAAAAATTCATATCAGTATTCTTAAATATAATTATATTAACTAAATATTAAAATAATAAAATACAATACATATAAAAGCAATCAATTTTCTACATAGATAAAAAAAACTCGTTGCATCACGCGGGTATACCGCTTGTGTCAACTAAAAAAGGGCAAAAGAGGCTAAAAATAATTGTCATTATTGATTAGGATGGTTAGGATAAGGATTTGGAAGAATCCAAGTTGACCAAGTCAATATGTTTAGAAGTCATGATTGATTAGGAGAGTTAGAGTTAGAGTTAGGTAAACTTCATGTCTGATGTAAATAGTTGGTATAGAATTAGGATAATGTTTACATGAAACTCAAACTTTATAAATAATTTGTCCGAACAATAAAAATAATCATCACCCATATACATGATGTTTTTATACAAATTATCATTTTTTTTCTTTATTGTGATTTATAAAAGTACTTAAATGTTTTTTTTTACTTCATATATAATACGACAATCTCATTTCATTTGTGAGGTTCCTATCAATAGTGTTTGAACCCAACTTGGTATGCTGACCCTATACTCGACCAATCTATTCCTTCATTTAGAGTTGACCTTATAAGTCAACCTATAATCCGGTCAACCTAATTAAAAATTAATTTGATTCCAATTGAGCTAGTTAAAACTGAATTTGATTTTAATGTTTGTTTTTGAAAGATAACTTTGTTTTAAGTTCTATGTTAAAAAAACAATATTGTTTTAACTCGGGTCAACCCATTGAACATGTGGACCAAGCCTTGGGCTAATCCATGACTTGAGCCAAGTTTGATTATACCATTGCTATTTTGCTTTTGCTCGCAATTAAGTTTCTAATTATAGCCTTTCCTCACTGGAATAAAAAATAAAATAGCATAGCCGATCCATAAAATTATCTTATTAATCAATGGCTTTGATGTGATTAGTTTTAAAAGATGTCAAACCTAATCAATCAACATATTTTTTTTTAAAAAAAAACAAATTAATATCATTTTTTTATAAGTCAATTATAGTTCAAAAAAATATTTTTTATTTGTTTGTTCATAATTTGATAGATCATAGAGAAAGTCACTGAATTTCGATGGTATAGTAATAAAATCATTGTTGACACCAATTTTAGCCACCAAAAAATGTTGATATAGATGTTAATAGATTCATTCACTGAGGAAGGTTCTGTCATGTCTTATTTCACCTTAAACTTTCCTAAAACATGTATTTGAGCTTGAGAATAGTTTTAGTTTCAAGTTGATTTCAGATTTTTGGATGGTTTTTAAGACTATTGATGAGTTTATTGAGGTTTATAGGGTGTTTTAATTCAAAATAGATTGAAAAATGATATTTTTTAGACAAAAAAAAAGTACCTAGAACCAATGAAAAGTTTTTATTTATTTAATTTTAAAATCAATTGCCCTTTAATATTTAGAAAATAGGGATGGACAGCACATCTTCTACCCATGTTGTTGGAAAAAAAAGCTATTTTCACATGCCATGTCTTTTCATTCATTTGCATGATGTGCAAGTGAGGTTTTGCTATAGTGATATATGAACAAACTCATGCACTAAACATGTTTTTCTATATATAATTTAAAAGTATTTTAACCCTTTAAAATTAAAAAAAAATATCATTTCTTTGTTTTTAAGTTTTTTTTAATTTGATTTGAAGAAAAAAAAATTGTTTTGTTATCAAACTTGATAAAAGTTAAAAGGCTATTTTTTTTAGTCCCACATTCTATGATCCATATTTTAATTCTTGTTATTTTTTTTTTAAAATTTCTGATTTATAATTAAAAAATGAAAATTTAGAGAATAAAAATTCAGTAAATTCAGAGGATAAATGCGAGTTTATTTAACTTACTTATTTTAGAATAAGGATCGGAAAGAATCCATGTTGACCAAGGAATATGGGAACCATTAGTCAAAAAACAATTAACCACGTACATATGATTTCATACAATTGAACAAAGTGGCAAGTCCTATTTATAATTAAAAATCCACCGATAAATGCGAGTTTATTTAGCTTCGTTTTTCTATTTAATTGAATAATTTTATTATTATATTTATTTTACATTTATTATATAAAAAAATACGTTGAAAATAGCCTTCAACGAAAAAAAACCCGGTCCCACGGGTACAAGTACTCTGCGTGCTCATACTTATCCCCAAAAATCGCAGACTTTCTCTCTCTCTCAACTCTCGATCGTATTGTAGTGTTTTTCTTTTTCCGTTCTAGAGAAATTACAAGTTTAATAACACAGAAGCGAAGAAGAAGATGCAGATCTTCGTCAAGACACTGACTGGCAAGACCATAACTCTCGAGGTCGAGAGCAGCGACACCATCGACAACGTCAAAGCCAAGATTCTTGTATTTTTCTTTCTTGACTCGCTTTTCATTTTATTAAATTGTTTTTCCCTGTTTATTGCATCTAATTTCTATTGGGTCTCTTTGTTCTGACGGGAAATATTGTTTATTGATTCATATTCTTTTTCTTTCTTTCTTTGGTTTCGTTGTGAATATCTGCAGGATCCCAATTACTTTTTGTTTCTCATGGGTTAAAACAAAGGCTTGGGATTTTGTTTCTTAGACTCATTTTGGCCTTGTATTTAATGGGTCTTCCTCTCTAGTGTAAAAGCTTGCACTAATTTTATTCTTCAAGTAAAAGTTGTTTTAGGATTAGCGTTCATATAACTGATTGATTAGAATATTTGTGAGCTGTGCTTAACAGCTATCTGCACCGGTTGTTTTTGTAATTTTTTGTAGTGTGTGTTACTTGTGATGTTATTTACCTGCAACCATGAAAAATTAAATCCATTTTGTATTGTTTGAAAGCAACAACCTGATAAAGTTTGGGTAAAAATATTCAATTAGTGTCAGCAGCAACTTGCTGGTGTTCTTTTTGGTTAAGTTGCTTCGATACTTTTATGGTTTGTGTCATGTTCCTTTATTAAGAGTTGCTGAAATCATGTCCGACTGTTGGTGGATGTACCTTTTTCAGGACAAGGAAGGCATCCCTCCTGACCAGCAAAGATTGATTTTTGCTGGTAAACAATTAGAAGATGGGCGTACTCTTGCTGATTACAACATCCAGAAGGAGTCCACGCTTCACTTGGTTTTGAGGCTCAGGGGAGGAACTATGATCAAGGTGAAGACTCTGACCGGAAAAGAAATTGAAATTGACATTGAACCAAACGATACCATTGATAGGATCAAGGAACGGGTTGAAGAGAAAGAAGGAATTCCCCCAGTGCAGCAAAGGTAGCAATTCGATCCATCTTTGTTTCATGATTGTCATCATTCCGCCCCACCATTTTCGTGTAATTTAATATGCTATAGCTGTATGTTTTCTCATGTGTTATGGATGCAACATGCTGTAACCATAGGGATCATCCAAGTACAACCTTGTTAACCACATGCTTAGTTTGTCAGTAACACAGGGACCTGTTAGCGTCGAAGTAATATTACCTGGGTTCTTACATGCACCATGTTGCACTTTAAAAACTTTCGTCGGATGACACACCAATGAGGTTTCTTAACATTACCTGGTTTCTTCTATTCACCATGTTGCCTATTTAACACTTTCATCTGGATGACAGACAGATGATGAGGTTTTATCACAATCACATTCCTTTTATAAACACTTGGTTGCAGGCTTATTTATGCTGGCAAGCAGCTTGGAGATGACAAGACAGCTCGCGACTACAATATCGAGGGTGGCTCTGTGCTTCATCTCGTTCTTGCTCTGAGGGGTGGCTGTCTCTGAATCGCGTTCATGATGCTACAAAAATCTATCTATTGAGGCTTCTTACATGCAGGTACTTTATGGATGTACGTTTTGGCTTGTGACTGGATAACAAGAAATATGTTACCCTATCTCCGATTGCTATTCTCTTGTATTTTTGCGGGGCAAAACCAGTGCCTGCTCCAACTGCTTACGCACATGCACAACGAACATATTTTTTTTTTTTTAGCCTCTTTTATTAGATATAAATGTGCTTGGGTGGCCGGACATTCTGCTAAGGCAATGTTTGAGAAGTCTTATATTGATGATGCGAGGGAAATTGATGGTTCTCGTTGATATTTTTGGATTTCGTGATCTAACCACCAGACTTTCTGGTGTTTATTTTTTTCAAAAGGATTTGGCACGTCTTAAAAACAGGTTGTCATCCATGTAGCGTTTGAAATTGCAGTGGCAGTAATTTTATTAAAATATTTCATGTTTAAAAATATATTAAAACAATTCGTATTTTTTATTTTTTCAAATTTATTTCTAATATTAGTACATTAAATTATTCTTAAAATCAGTGAAAAATCTAATATAAAGAAAATAAAAGGTATAATGAAGCTAAATCTACAATACAATGAATATTGATTGATAAAACTAGAAAAACATGAGTTAAAAAAGAAGAAAATTAAGCAAACCCGAATAAATTTTCTAAACCTGATTTAACCTCTTGAACTCGTAACCTTTAAAATACGAAATCTGAAGAAGATCAAAACTAAGAAACTCAATTTCTAACCAATTTAATATTGAATGGTGAAATAAAAATATCATTATAAAAAGCTTGCCAAAGTAAAAAACAATTAAAATAATATATCAAATCCAATAGAAAAAAAAAACAAGAAGATGAAATCGCAAAAAAAAAAAAAGTTTATGATATTTCTCATTGGTATTTTATGCAAATTAACTTTACAAATTGGATAGTTGAATTGCAAAAACTTATTCTTGAAACAATTATTTAAAGTTAATTTTTGTTTTTGATATTCCTTAAACAACGTTAAATTTTGTCTAATGCTTAGAATTTACTTTTTACGTGTTTCGGGAAAACTAACGATGGTATCAGAAATATCATTAGACAATTAGAGTTTTTGCTTGCATGTTTTAACTATCATTAATATTAGTTACAAATTGTATTTGCTTGCAAGATTATTTTCCCAAAAAGATGTTTTTCGCATGATTTTTCAAAAATAAAATAAAATCAGCTACTGGACTGACTGGTTCTAGCTGGGATCTACAGAATGGTCAGAAAAAAGAAAGAAGTTTGGGTGGCTTCCCGGCCGGCAGCGCTACTGGCTATATTGCGCGCGCAACCACTGCACCTCAGCAAGCAAAGACAGCACCACCACCATCCACCAAGCGCTGCTGGTGTCGCTGGGGGTTATTCAGCCCGAGGGTTATTAGCCTGTCGCACCGGTGTCTGGCAGTGACAGCGTTGGCAGCCATTGTCACCGTCAGTGGCAGCGACAAATAGGAAGAGAATATAAGAGTAGAATTAAAACTATACCCACTGACACTGTAGCCTTAAAAAACTGATCAACTTTGACAGGCACAATGAGTTAGAATTTGTATTTTAGCATTCAAACTACACACTTAAAAATCATTTTAACACTATATATATTTTAAAAAAATTCATCCATAAATTAGCATCTACAATACCCAGGTGGAATGACAATACTGTCTAAATCCCAGATCCACCACACCAAATGGAGGATCAAGCTCGTCCCCACCTGTCCATATCCGACATCGCTGAACCAGGCTCACTATCTAAATGCCAACGTCAAATACATGGAAGGATTCCCAGGAGAAAATTGAAACTCACGAATGAGATCTTTCAACTGGAAGCAGCAGAAGCCTTCAATTCTGACATGAATCTAAAAAACACTTCACTTTTATCAGAGCAGGGAGAACCTGAAAGCACTTCATAGATTCGGAATTTATCACACCAAAAACAATACTGCCTGTTAGAAATGGCATTGACACTCAACCATTTCTCAGCATCAAGAGCTTAGCGTGCATGGTGTACAAAAATAACGTTCAAGAAAATGGCTAAAAAACACAGCAACCAAAAAGTGATAAATGAGCCGAACATGAGCCCTAAGAGGAATCTGTTAAATCTAATCCAGAATTTAACATGCACAGCCGCCTCTTTGCTCACTCTCTGTGGAATTCTCTGGGAGACCCTGGAAGTATCTGCAATTAAAATAAAAGGGAATGGGGGCATTGAAGGAGCTCATTAATAAACGTCTTGGATTAGTCTATATATCATTGAAATGTTAGCAAGGAAGAATGTACAAGCACTAAATTTAAATTAAGGTTTAGGGTTCTAAAATAAGACAAATCCAAAAGGTTTTACTTACAAGTGAAAGCATGATTGCAATCACAAATCACACAACTAAGAGACCCTAAAATTTTAAACTCTAGTTGTTATGTTCTGTGGGGAACAGAAATATCTTGTCCCAGAACTCAGCATTTTACACAACACCATGCAACAAACATCATGAATGGAAGGATATCCAATCTTATTGAGAAACTACTAAATACCACTCCATCAGCTAGAAAAAGAAGAAGAAAAACAAAGCCTTCTGTTCTTAGCATGAAACTTTCCAGATGCTTAGCAGATTATTTTCTATGGTTGCAAACAAAAGTTTGGAAACATTGTGGAACTTCCTAGTTAAGCACTTTTCTATCATTATAGAGATTTGGGAGTTAGTGAGAAAAGAAAGCTAAGGAATTTTAGGGGGAAAAAAGAGAATTAAGTGACTTAAGAGAGAAAACGAAGCACATGACAAAAGAAGATAGACACACAACAAGAACCTAGTAATTTTAAATCCTTTTTGTTTTCCGAAATCTTGTGCTTCTGTAATTTTCATATATTAAACCAAATAACGTTAAACAAGAAAGAATAAACACTCGCACAAGATTCGATATCCCCCCCCTGATAGGTACAATAAGCAAGTTTTAAAAACAACCAAAAATTGTTCAAGAGTAAGACTAAAATGAAAAATGACAGTAGACTTAAGTAATTAAAAAAAGAAAAAAAGAGAGAGAAATTAGAAAAGAGAGGAGCTATACAGAGCTATAAAGATAGTTTTATGCGGTTTTTATCGGTCAAGGTTATTGTTATCGTGGATTCATTAGCAATTCTTAGCAAACTTTAATAATACATGTTTTTCTAATAATTTGCTAAATATATACAATAATAATATTTCTAGGAGATAAAAGTCATATAAACAACATACTACAACTATAGAAAAGATGAAAAATATGAAAATATGAACTTGAAATACAAAACTTAGTACAAAATCAATTATGTAAGTGGACCATTATTGGGCAGTACTTTCAATATACAGCCATTACTTTGTGAATCTCCAATAACAGTATTATAGCACTGAAAAACAGTAATGGAGTGCTCTGATTCTTTTAATTATCAGCCATTACATAATATAATGGCCATAAAAAGAAAGTCATCAGAGATGCTGATTGTAACTTAACAAGTCCTTTCATCTCTTTCAAATGGTTTCTTGCCAGCACAGACCATGCATTAAGAAGCCCAGAAGCATCCAAGCAACACATACCCTTGCCACCTCTTACTAACCATTAATACCAACACATTCCATAAGCAAAGATGCAAGCAAGACCAAGCAGAATTGAAATTGAAACAATTCTGTGAGAGCACACCAAAATAGCTCAATAAATAAATAAAAATGCTCAGTTCCAAACAGGGTTAAATTTTGGTTTACAGATCTGACAATGCCATGCCCTCCATACATTTTCTACAAAATTAATAGTTTCAAACAATTTCTTAACCCGTTCCAAAAAAGATTTCCCTTTAAGATTCTTTGTTATTAATCATGACTTCTGTTTAATTCTGATTTTGGTCCCATGAAGACCTCATGGCATCTCATTTTTTGACATCAAATCAGCAATCCATTTTTTTTTAACATTAACTTATGACTGTAGTTGTTACAGCTTACATTACTTATATATGGTGCTAATACAATCCAGACAAGAATTCAGCAGGCAATTCCAACTTACATGTCCTGATCACGCTCATTGGCTAGAGCAGTTTTTGCAATGGATAAGAATGCAGGATCAACATTGTAATCTTCTTTTGCTGACGTCTCAAAGTAAAGTATGTTTCCTTTCGAAGCACACCACTCCTTAGCTTTCTTCTCAGAAACCTGCACATGATAAATATTAGGCCAAGGGCAAGAAGTAAGGAAAAGTGAATTTACCAGCACCAAAATGTACATCCTTACCACTCGGCTATTTCCACCATCAATATCTATCTTGTTTCCAAGCAATATAAACGGAAATGTCTTGGGATCAGATGGACTTGCCTGGGACAGAATAGGAACAAAAACCATGTTAAATTGAAAGGAGAACAACAGGGTCAAAATAAATAAATAAAATCAACTGAAGTGTTGCAAACCATAAACCCTGGAAAGGGCAGGCAAGTGATGGATGACCAGAATAATTAGGATCATCCTCATCCATTATATAATGTGAAATGCATGCGTTTCCACAAATGCTGCCATGATCGGCTCAACTTTACCAAGTTCGGAAAATTGAGGCGTTTCCACAAAAGCTGTCAGTATCCTTGACAAATTCCCTTGGGAAAGCAAAATGTTTCTACTCATCAATCACCAAGTAACAGAATTATTATCTTTACACAAAATCCTGGCAAAAGCCACTCAGATTTTGGATAACCCCACTGAAGCATGGCCTAAAAATATAAATCATCTCTACTGTACACTTATTTCAGAGTCGAACAACAGAGTTGGGGTGACTAAATAGAGCATTCCAAGAAAGACTAAAATATCCAACATAAAAGGAAACCTCCTATGCCATGGACCATTAGTACGAGTAAATGATTGGAAATTATTATTTCCCTTGTTACTTAAACCGGACCCAATTGCAGGTGATGAAAATTCCATATGCCTCAATCCATTGGTACAATCCAAGCAATATGGAGCATTCCAAAAGAGACCACAATATCCAATATAAAGGGAACAACCTTCAACGCCCCAATTCACTAGCAGGACTATGTTGCTTAAACACTATCAATATCCCTTGAATATCCACCCCACCCCAACTCATCACATCCCAACACATAAGTTAATAGGAAATTTTATTTGGACAAACTCATCATTCAAAAAAAAAAGATCTTGTAGAAGACAGACACCCCAACACATAGGAAACCGGAAAAAACCCAAATATTCACCCCATCCCATCACACCGCAACAATTAGATAAAAAAAATGATTTGCAAACTCATCATTCAAAAAAAAAAGATCTTGTAGAAGACAGTAACCCCAACACATAGAAACCGGAAAAAAAACCCAAATATTATCCCCAGCCCATCACACCCCAGCACATAAATCATATATAAAAAAATGATTTGCAAACTCATTTTACAAAAAAAAAAGATCTTGTAGAAGACAAAAACCCCAGTGCACAAGACACCAGGAAAAAAACTAAATATCCACCCCAGCCCATCACATCCCAACACATAAGCTAGGGGAAAAAAAACAATTTAATTTGCAAACTCATCATTCAAAAAAAAGATCTTCCAGAAGACAGAAACCTCAATGCAAAAGACACTGGAAAAAACCCATTGGTGATGTTCAATTCAATGCGAATGAGACCCTGTCAATGTCCATCAAAAGAATCAATCAAATGTGTGGGAATAATTTGAGGAATCAAGAAGCCTTAAGCACCTGTATACATCTGTGTTATAGCAACTATCCATTCATTTAAGTGGATCTATTCGCTTTGATAACTGAGTGGACAGAATGCCACTTTTAACTAATTTTATCATTACAATTTATTTCATGTTGCGGTCATTAAAAAGATAAGGTAATGGCTAACTGTCTAGCAAACCATATGATCATCGCATAAGAAATTCCAACTTTAACAAGGCTGTGATTATAATTCCAGGGGCAGAAGAAGGCACTCAGCCACTCTCCAGAACTGCTGCCAATGCCAAAATTATGAGCAAGAAGCACAACCCAAATTAATCCATTGCTTTATTTTACTACCATAAACACGCGACGGTTTCCAATACAGACACTATATACTCAAACCTGTATCGAAAAAAGGTGAAGAGAAAAATCGTTGATAGAAACAATGAAGAAAAGCAACGATGAACCTGTTTAAGAAACTCTTCGTGCCAGTTGTCAAGAGTATCGAATGATCTCATGACATTCACATCATAAACTAGAACGCAGCAGTCTGCTCCTCTATAAAATGCTACTCCAAGTGACTGAAATCTTTCTTGCCCAGCCGTGTCCCATATCTACATACATAAATACCATTACTTGTTTTAGCAAGCATTCTTGCAGACACTCCGAAACAGAGAGCACAAATCAATAGAGCTAGAAAACCCACTTGGAGAGTGACAAGCCTGTCATCAATCAGGAGTTCTTTGGTAACGAAATCGGCACCAATTGTAGCCTTATATTGCTGACTAAATTTCTTGTGCACGTATCTGAGTTATCAATTAAGAAATCCACATCCCATTTCCAAAAAGAAGCGCATAACAAACCATAAATTTCTATATAATCTGCAACTAAAATGATTAAAAATACTAAAAACATTCATTAGAATGCACGTTAGATAGATCAGAGAAAAGCCAAGTCTAATATCGAGGATACTGATTCATTAGCGAAGTCTTGCCAACCCTGACGATCAAAGACAACATTCACAATACCAAATTAGATTTTGTTTCTATGGAGATGTATGTGTAAGAATCTGAATAAAACCCTAGAAATCGTACCCGCTTTCCCCGAGAACGATGACCTTGAGCAAGGTACGCCCACGCGCTGACATGACGCTCTTTTTTACTTAACTGTCACGAATTATACCGCTAGTACGGAGTACGAAATTCAAATCAGAAAACGAAACTGTTTTCCTCTTCCTTTTTGTTCACTGTTTGCAAGAGAGGAGATTGCGAGGGAAGGGGGAGGAGAGGCGCCAATTTCGATGTGCTATTTTTGGTGTCGACGAGATGGAAAAATAATTTATTTTCCTTTGAAGTTTCTATTTAGTTCAAGCCGACAGTGTGTAAATAATAATAAATGAAAATCAAATTTGCATGGATAAATAATAATAATAATAATAAAATCGCCTTTAGCCTTTCATGTAGTTTCTTTTCTTTTCCTGCATGCAATTATCGAGTTTAAGAAGTGTTTGATAGGGTGATATGGATTTTTTAAAATAATTTTTTTAAAAAATATATATTTTTTAATTTTTAAAAACATTTTTAACATTAATATATTAAAATTATTAAAAAACATAATTTTAAATAAAGAATTAAATTTAAAAAAAAACAGTTCTAAGTGGGGAGCTCTTCTTTCCATGGTGTGAAACCTTTTTCTTACCCATTTCTATGACCTGCTTATTTTGCTATCTTTGTTATAAAAATTATTTTGTGATTATTTTGTTATCTCTTCTTATTTAATTGTTTTATTTTCCTTGATCATAAAAAATATGTTTTTAATTCATGGTTTTTATAATTCCAGAATGATTTTCGTATGTGTTAGATAAGATCAAATCATTTTAATTAGTCATCAACACTCGAGTTAATGAAAATTTCTTTCTTTATCTACCGAATTATTACGAAGAACCAACTCTCTTGTTATTTGAAATTAGTACTCAAAAGAGCTTAGTGATACTCGTCTTTATTTGAATAGTTTTGCTTATTGACTGTTTGAAACTATAATTTAAATTATTTTTAAAAGTATTTTTTATTTAAAAATATAGTAAAACAATATTTTTTTTATTTTTAAAAAATTATTTTCAACATTAACCTATAAAAATATCTAAAAACATTATTTTTTTTAACCAGACAGGGATATCTTGATAATCTTGTCCTGGCAACAGTCATCATCAAGCTTGGGGATTTTTTATGGTATTAAAAAGAGGCACATGGCCAGAAATGAAGTTGATAATCTCAAAACTTGAAAGCAGTCAGATTGGCCCCTCAAAGTGTTGGTTGTGCATATCTTTCAATTAATATTTTTTTTTATATTTTATTTTTAATATTAACATATAAAAACCATCAAGAAACACTTAAAAAACTTCAATTTGATAATGAAAAACAAGCACAAACACAAAACGGCAAACCAGAAATGCTCAGCAGCATGTGTTTTACCAGCCGCACTTTTTCAAAAAGTCCCTAGTTCTCTTCCTCATGCGAGTAAAAACGATAACAGCACAAGCAAGGATCCATGGAGGGAAGCTTCCCCCGAAAGGGTTTGATCTCTTGATCCATTCCGGAGTTTCCCTCAGAACTAATATTAACAAAAGAGTGATCACTGCTGTCCCAAGTAAGATCTTGGTCACTGGTTTGATCATGGAGTCCTACAGATTCATAAACAAACTGTGTGAGCTGAAACACTTTTGTAGAAACTAAAAGAATCATGTGCCTACACAAAAACATACTACATCAGAACAGAAACTAAAGCAAACATAAGTGGAGTCTGATAATCTATGTCCATATTTCTCCCAGAATAAGTAATACAAAAAACACATGCCCTATGCGAGAGGATTATGGTAGGATGCGTGATTAAAGTATCGGTATTAAAAGGGTCAAAGAAAAACAAGTTAGGTGAGATTTTACGAATATTAAAAAACCGTCTTATCTAAAAGTTTAAATTGTTAGATGAAACTCTATAATATGATTTATATTATTCTCCAATACACTTCCTCAGGTAAAAGTCCTTTGAACTTGAACTTGCATTGAGTCACACTACCTTATGCTTGTTATTTCATCAAACAGAATGAGGGTAGTGAGATTCGAACTCGTTACCACTGAGTTAACAAGGCTCTAATATCATATTAAAGAACCTTCTCAGCTAAAAGTTTAAGCTATTAGATAAAGCTCCATTCTCTTTTAACAAGGAACGGGTGTGGACGATGCTTTTGAAATTAGCCAATCAATGTCCGGTTGAGCATTTATGACATGGAAGCTGGATTCAAACATACAGCAAAGTGCTTCCACTTCCTTGTTTTAAATAAAAATAAAAGTTCAAACCATGCACCATTAATTTTAACATGGATAACTAACCAAGCCTTCCAACTCCTACAGCAACCTGAAATATTCTAAAACGAAAAAATAGAAAGAAAATGAGCATTTTGTGCATCAAAAACATTTTTGGGGAAAAAAATAATTGCAAGGCATGTATCTTGTAATCTATGCAAATTAATAGCATTCATCTGGCTCAATTCTTGTTAGCTGTCACTGTAAATACGGTGAGAGAACATCGCCTTGGTACAATGTCAGATGGGAGAATTTAATTTAGAGAAAATTCCAACATTCAGAAATCATTTCAAGAAACCGCGATGAATATTGGTTAAAAATTACATGCTTAACAAAATTAAATTTCAGAAATGAACATTCAATGCAAATACAAGAGAGAGAGAACCCACTGATTGAATTTTTGGGTTTTTCATCATGGTTAATCCAGTTTTCCAATATTTATATATGCTACTATTTTATCACAAATCGGCTTAGTGCAACATAATTGCAAGCAAGCGCCAGAGCTTTGAAAATAAAAAATAATAATTGCTGCAGCATAAAGAAAACTGGAAATAATAAAAAAAATAATCAAATTTATCCAGAATCAAGCACTAAAATTACCTTTCCTCCTCCATCGACGTGAATAACCGAGCCATCTCTATACCCAAGCAAAGACCTTCCATTCCTCCCAAAAGGGATCGGTACACCCCGACCCGACGAGGGATTGAAAGCGAAGATCGACTTTAGCCCGTATTTCTCAAGGATTTCTCGAACCTCCAGTTGGTCCTGGTCCCAACCTCCCAATCTCGACTTGAACACGTCAATCGGACCCTTGCCTTCTCTGTAGAGATGGATCTCTACCTCCGGTACTTTGGTCCTGACCGTTTTCTGTGTGGCTTTCGGATCATTCGGTGGAGATCCGCTCCCGTCTGCGCCTTCGACTTCTGTTATTTCGTTTTTCCGTCGCCATTATCCTCGACGAGCCGGCTTCCAGATTGTTAGCACCAGCCTGTGTCCATATACATGATGAGCAGGATTATTAAATGTGTATTACTAATAATTTAAAAATTCATTTCATCACTAATTAAGTTAAGTTAATTATTGAAGAAAATGTATTTTTTTTTAATTAAACTGTCATTTCTAATTTATATTTTTTTTATTTTTATAACAATATGTTTCAACGAAACATGAATAAATAATAATAATAATAACAATAAGAAATACTCTAAAAAAAATTATAATAATTTGAATCGATAAGGAAAATTATATCATTTTAATAAAAAAAACTTCATTTTTTTTATTTTTATATTTTTTATTTGTTTCTTACGATAAGAATCATTGTTCTTTCAATAAAAAAGATATAGTAATTATAAAAGTAAATTTCAATTAAAAATGAAAATATTATAAATCAATTCACGCATTAATATAAAAAACATTGTGATGATGATGAATTTTAAAAATCATGTAATGATTTATGATAAAAAAACATAAAAACTTTATTCTTATTTAATATCAATGAGCAAGTGCTGCTAAGAAATTATACATAGGTTAATATATAATTGGTAGTATCATGACTAGTGAGCAATTAATTATTTTCTAGATTCACTTTTAAAAAAATTATATATTTAGATTTTCTTTGTGTGTTTCAAGTCATCTTGATGTTTTGATGTCAAAAATAATTTTTTTTTGAAAAACAAAATATTCTAATGTATTTATAAGCAAATAATATTTTTAAAAATAATCACTATCATACTCGTAACCACCCCCATAAATTCAATACTTAATTAACTAATGAGTTTATATAAGAAAAACAAGATTAAAATTGGAAATGTTTTTACTAATAATCTAATCGAGAAACACTAACAATATATTAAGGTTTGTCTTGGAGTGTTGATGAGATTGTTTTTGAAAATATTTTTATTTACAAATACATTAAAATTATTTTTGATATCAGCATATCAAAATAATATAAAAATAAAAAAACAATTTATATTTTTTCTTTCTTTCAAAACCAGATAGTGTTTTGTCAATATGGGAGGAAACTATCCTACAATTTTAAATACCTTAAATATCCTTTTTCAAATTAGAATTTGTAAAATTGGCAGGATAAAATTAGCAAATTGCAAGTATGGCGACTCGACGTACCACCTCCTTGGTCATGGATATTTGATACCTTGAATTTCCCGTTAAGCGTAAGCGTCACTCCATTTATATATCAACGGTCAAAACCTAGAAGTTGCTGCGACATATCCAATGTTACCTTAGACAAATTGATAAGTATCATAATCTTTTCGACACGTGTTACCAACACACCTCGTCCACACGATCAACGATTTCCAGCACACACCCCGCGTAGCCTACTCACGGGGAGACTCGAGCGCCCCGCGTTCCACTTTAAAATCGCGTCCACGTCATCACATTCTTTTTGTCATTCATGTGGCTGCGTCTCACTAGATTGCGACTCATCCCTTGCCTCTTCAATATAAAAACAGCGGAGAGGCGCATAAACACGCGAACGTAATAAATTTCAAACTCCATAAAGGAAAATAAAATTTAAAGAACGCGAGAGAAAGTCGGCGAAAAAAGAAATTGTCTCTAGGGTTTTTGAAGTTTCTCGAAGAGGTTTTGGAAGAATCAGCGAATGGTAAATCATCATGATATCCCTATTGCTCGCTCTTTTTTTCTTTTCTTTTCTTTTTAATGTTTGATTTGCTAATCTGGTAGTCGGCATAGTAGATCCACCTCTGTCTTTGTTTTTTGTTTTTTTCATTTTCAATTTGATGTCGAATACATTTAATAATTTATTATTTTTGTGTTTCTATTGAAGAAAATTAGAATTAATATTTGGGGTAATTCAACACGGTACCCACCCATGAGGAGATCTGTCTTGATCTGTTGTTTTATATGATGATGTTATGCTGGGCTGTCTTGCTAAAATATTTGTAAATGGTGTTTTGTAGGACACTAAGAGAATGCTGCAGAGTTCTGTGCTGGCTATAACAGATGATACTCTTATTTCAATTAGTACTGTAGCAAATGCTGCAAGGGAGGTTGCCAATGATGGGGCTGAACAGTTTGATCCTCAAGTTATCACTCAAGCATCATCTCTAAGTACTTTCGTTAAACTCTTTGTTGTTGCTTCTTTCCTTGTTAGTTTGATTTCATTCCCAATTGTGCTTGCAATTCAAGCTTTGCAGGGTGCATCTTTCGAAATGATCTGTGATGTTGTTATTTGACCATGTTCTTAAATTTTTACGAGGACTGAGGTGATTTTGTGAGTGACACAATTTTATTTGGAAGTTTTTTAGAGCTTGCAGAGAAAAAGAGGTTGCTCAATAGGTGAATAGGACATTGCACTTTAGCATGGGTAAATATGTTGGAAAAATGATGAGTTATAGAGTTCACAATCAATGGCTCAGTTCTCAGTAGCATAAATAAGCAATGTTTTAAATTCCATGCTTGCACAAGCTGTTCCGTGTTTATTGAATGACGGTCGATACATGCTAGGTTGCATCCTGGTTTAACATCTGCTGATGAATTATGACAGGCAAGCTGCCATTGGATCCTTCCTCTGTGGATATTGTCATTTCCATCTTCAGATCAATTGAATTTCCTGGTGACCTGTTGGTAAATGAAATTTTTAGAGTGTTGAAGCCCGGTGGAACCATTCTGATTTACAGCTCTCAGCAATCTGTTATAGGGGAAATTGACACGGTGAATGCAAATGCCTTTTTTTTGGTTTTGATAGGGTTTAGTTTGTCATCAAGCTTCTCACCATGGTGTTTCTGTAGGCAATTTCTGGTCTTCAGCGCAAGTTGCTTTTGGGTGGGTTCTTGGAAGCGGAAGCTCTACAACCAAAATCTGTTGGACTCTCCACTGTGATTTGTTCCTTTGGGGTGAGTTATTTTTCACTTGTGATTGTTGGCATTATTATGATCTTGTTATTATCCTCTGCTCCATAACTCAAACGAGGAATGATAGAACCCTAACAAGTTGATCCTTAATGTAAAAGGTCCAGGGTACATATTCTCTCTTCAATCTCAATTGTATCACTCTTTTCATCGCATCCTAATACTATTTGCTTTTGATTATTCATATTGCAATATATTTGGTTGAATTTATAATCCTTCTTGTTCTTAGGTCAAGGCCAAGAAGCCTTCTTGGAATATTGGCTCATCCTTTGCACTAAAGAAATCCATAAAATCACCAGTCAAGGTTCAGAATGATGATTATTCAGACTTGATTGATGAGGATAGCCTTTTGACGGAAGAAGATTTGAAGAAACCTCAGCTACCACCTGGTTAGATAGAAGACACTAAAATTTGATTTTATGCTTTTTTGTGTTGTTTTTTGGGCCACTAGTAACCAAATTTGCATGTGAAGTTGGTGATTGTGAAGTAGGAAGTGCAAAGAAGGCTTGCAAGAACTGCACTTGTGGTAGAGCTGAGGAAGAGGAGAAAGTGAAGTTGGGACTCACTATGGATCAGCTGGAAAATCCACAATCAGCATGTGGCAGTGTATGTTTTATCTTTATGCACAATTACGAAGATGTAATTGTATTTGTACTCTCAACATGATTATCCCTGGATCCTTAGATTATTCTGATTTGATTACAAATGGTCGGGGATGACACTGCTGTGCATTTTGGTTATGCCCTGGTTTAATATCAATAACTTTTTGGGGAAGAAGCTGCAGATGTTTAGGTTACTTTTATGGAAATTTACTCGAAGCAGCCTCAAGGCATCATAGTTCATGAATAGACTAGCACACACGGGCATTAAAATCAGCATGCTTCAAAGTCATCTGCTTTGTGGTTTGTTGCTAATTATTTCTTCCTCCTGCCTGAATTTTTTTTTAATCGTGTGTCACGCAGTGTGGACTAGGGGATGCTTTTCGTTGCGGTACATGCCCATACAAAGGTCTACCCCCGTTCAAGCTTGGTGAAAAGGTAATTAACAGGAACACATGATCTCTCATTCCCTTTCCCACAACATTTGTATTACTGTATTGTATAGGACTAAGAATCTATTTTCTTGCAGGTTTCACTGTCCGAAAACTTTCTCTTGGCAGACATTTGAAGGCAAAGTTGGATTTAGATGCTGCTTTTGGACATACGCAGCTCATGAAAGCTTCTGTTTTCAGTTGGCCATATGATTCGTTCATAGTCTACCGATTCAAATGGTAGTCAACTTTAGTGTCCTAGAAATGGTCCATAAAATGTCCAAACAATGTTTGATGGTGAGAATAACAAACGAATTTTGTTGTCCTTGTTTGTCCTGGTGCTTATTTTCTCCTTGTGTTGGGTCCTTGTTTCAGAACTAAATTCATCGTTAACTAAATGTATGCAATTCAATACGGTTCCCAAACTCAAATTGAATTAAATTTGATAGGCATCACTACTCTGTGTAGTTGGTGGGTGTTTGGCTCTGCGGTGTGGCTTGCGGTTGAGGCTCACCGCAGAGCCAAACGTGATTTAACCAAACAGTTGTGTAAAATATAGCAGTGGGTCCCACCTAAAATAACGTTTCGGCCGCAGATAATGGATGCTTTTCAAAAAACACAACCTCATGCATGGGAACTCAGCCGCAGGTAATTCATGAATTTTTTTGAGCATTTAACTCAGCCGCAGGTAATTCATGAATTTTTTTGAGCATTTAACTCAGCCTCATGCATGGGAACTCAACCTCAAGCTCAAATGATTGTATTCCTGTTATATAGTGAAGGTTAAAGATCAAAAGCAAGACAAACCCAAGCTCAGCTTCCCCAACATAGCCTCATCAGTTGTGCCGATGATATCAAAAAGACGCCCCAATCAATCATAGCAGTGAAAGTTGCCATTACAGGCACCCGTTGAGAAGAAACAAGTCGAGCAAACAAGATTTGAAACTAACAAAAAGACTGGGAAGAATGCATTTAAGTCACCGTCGATCCTTTCTCTATCTACTGTCACCGTCGTTGCCTTCTCTCTCCACGGTCACTGCAGCTCTCGTCACCACCGTCATCCCCTCCTTATATGATTCTGGTTGTGGTTAAGGGGGAAAAATGCTGCCATTTTTTATGCGAGAGAGAAGGAAATGAAAGGGCAGCAATGTACCAGCGGGACGGTGGATTTTTTTTTCATGGGTTAATTTGAATGACCAACAAAAAGGAAATAAATTGCAGTCGTTGGACTCCGAATTGAAAATCTGGTTCGGTTGGGGCCATCACCAAGAAGCCCAAATCAGGCTTTCTCCAAGATGAGCACCGTATTGGGCTCTTACTCGGAACATCAGAAAATAAGAAAATTTAAAAATAATTTTTTTAATGATTTTAAAGATGTACCCTACATATTAGGGTGAGATGTCTTAAAAAACAAACTTGATAATATTATTAGATATATCACAAATTATACTTCTTTACCTAATAAAAACATAATTTATATATATCATCATTTTGCGAGATCGAAGAGTACAATAGAAAGAACCGCACTTTATTCACAGTTTACAACCATCAAATAACATGAAATTTTGCTACCCGACATGACGAGAGGAGATTTGCAATATGAATGTGTCAAAAGGGTACTTTGTAAACAATAACCTGGAGATTGAGAAACAATGTCTAAGAATGCATGAATAGACTGGATGCAAATACAAACTGTCTTAAAATTTAAGAATTCAACAGTGAAAAGCAATCTTACAATCAAATAAGTTTTACTTGGTAATCTTTGTGGGAGGCCATTGATTTCCTATTCACGAAATGGTGTGAGATCAATGTTCATCGGTTTCTTACCCTTGCTCACCTTCTGTAATACACAAGAAAAGTAAACATCCAGGTCAATAATGGAATGGAAATAATGTTATCCATGCCACATCATATACAGCGACCATTACCGATCAAATTTCTTACAGGAACTGGGGGCTTTTCTAGAAACATTGGCTTGAGATGGTAGGAAGAGACTGGGAAGGAGGAGGCAGCGAATGAAATTATTCAAACTAACAGGCTGTTATATACATAATGATTGGTAGGGTTCTATGAAATCGAGACTCCCAATCACGAGCCCTGATATAACACATGGGTGTACTCTCTATACAATGTTTGCAGCATTGCTACAAAGAAGAGTTTCTGACGGTGTATAAGCTTTTGAAGAAGTCTATGTGCTGATCAAAGATGGAGATAATACTTACAGCTATTGCCACAAGCTCTTCTAGCAGCTCCTCCAAATGGCGTAGAGGCTAATTTCATGAAAAAGAAAAGGATAGATAATTATACAGACATAGTTCAATAAAACAGGCGTTTGTTTAAAGCAAATATATGTGTATAATCTAAGGATAAACACCTAGGATATTTCACAAACAAGGCGTATGTAAAACTCACCCACTGAGTTGGACCATCCACTGGGGCATTCAGAGGATCATCATGCACCTAAGCACCAAAAAGAATCTTTGAGAAGCCTGTACATGTATATGATCAAAGAAACAAACACGGACATAACCACTAGAAGCCTCTGGGCTGGCCAAGAAATTAAAACATCGAAAACTTGAAAGCATGGCAAAAGATTCACAAAATAAGAAAATTCATATAGAAAAAGTAACATTATTGGAATGGTAGAAACCAGACCAATTCACTTAAATTCCTCCTGCTGATGAGCTTAAAAGTCTCCACAAACAGGGATGGAACCACAACAAGGTTTGACAAAGTCTTCATTTTAGTCCTAAATTTTATGGTTTATATATAACCCTGAGACATTCCAATAATAAATTGATCATTTTCAACAGATCACCATACCTCCATGAAAATTCCATCCACCCCAACAGCCACTGCTGTTCTTGCAATGCATGGTATCAATTCACGAAGACCTCCACTAGCAACACCTCCACCATCCAACTGTAGATAGAGCATACTTTAGAGGGCAAAAATACATAAAGGAGATGTACATAGCAGCACATTAAACTTTACATAAAAATGAAGACTAGGGAAATATAGCAACCAGAAAGAAGAACACAATACCATAGCATCAAAGACACAATATAAGACACCAAAGGCCAAAATTATCAATAGATTGGTTTCCCACATTCTTAATGTTTATGAGGGAAATCATGTAAAGCACACCAATACTGGTCTGCTAAAATTTATCAAGACTGAATCTATGTGCCATTATCTAGTTATACAACGGAAAATGTAAGACAATCCACACCTTTCTTCCCGCAGGCTGTTGTAGTGAATGTGTGATGTCAGCTACCTGTTTCGAAACACATAAACCAGTGGTTAAATCTTCCAGATTATAGCAAGTAAATTGAAATATAAGAAGCATATCAGTAGAATAACCCAGAAGAACTATCTGAAGTGGATTAATACTTTAAGCGGCTATAGATAATTTCTGTAATCACTTTAAACGTGACATGTTTGATAACGATAAGGGCTCAAGATTTCTAAACTAAAAGAACAAAAGCTGTGCAGGCCAATGCCATAAACTTAAAAAATGAAATTGAAGTTTAATGAAACATTTCAAACTTTTCTCCTATTAATGGAAGATTAAATTCAAGCTAATGAATGGGACAATTATCCCATATATGCTCTTGCCTACATCTCATGATCAAGTTCTAAGAAAGCCAAACGATGCTGTCCTCTTGCAAAGGAAAATAGAATCCCAATCAAATATGACACTTATTCTTATCTCATAGACAAGAAATTCAAGGAGTGAAAAATGAAATGGTCCAAGTTTTGGAGATTTGTGTGGAGGGGGAGAGTCAGGAGAATATCTGCTATTAGGTGGTCTTATAAATGTAAAATTACCATTCACCTTCGGCTTTGATACCCTTTGTATACGTTATGTACTTTCTATTGAATTATTCTTCAATAGAAAGGGACTTGATGAGCATCAAATTGTACGAAACAATAAAGACAATAAAGAAGAGTATTTGACGTACAACAGGACAATTAGCTTCCCTCATCCATTCAAAATTACGCGGATCAACAATCAAATCACCTACAAGCCAAGCCCAAACGTAGGATCAAATCAAACTGAATAACAAATATGCTGTTACTCATCAAAGACTTCAAATTCCAAATATGATTACAGCAAACTCTTAAATTGAATACTTCACTAAAACTTAGTTCATTTAGCTTGCATGCAAATAATTCGAAATCAAATTTCTCTTAATAAGTGTTTCGTTCTGCTTTCTCCATTTCTTTCTCTTTTACATATTATTCCTAATAATAAATCCTCATAACTTCAAATTCTATTCTGAAACCTTAATTCTCCAAACCTTAAGACAAGGCATAACTTTTAATTATCCAGGCTGTCCTGCATCAATGGCATACCAATTTAAACAGCTTCTTAAATTTGTTTTAGATAAAAAAAATTTCTGAACTTCAAGAATCCCTTAATCGATCCCCTATGTTGAAGGATAATAAGAAACAAAAAACACGGCTTCTTATATTCACTTCAAAGCTGCGAATCCCGCAATTACCCCCCCACCCACCCACCCACCCACCCCACACACCCACCCACTGTTGAAAGATAATAAGAGATTATGGCATGCATCATCTGAGAAAAAAACTGGGCAAACTTACTATAGCCAAACATGGTTCCCCTCTCACAAACCATGACATTTGGATTTCCAGCCAACCTTACCTTCTCAGCAGAATTTGACATGACCTGCATGTTTTTAATTCTATGATCATTAATTAAAGAAACAACACTAGACAGAGGCATACCTATATTTCAAAAGCTTGAATCCAAGCACGTCAAAATGAAAACATTTTTCATGGAAAAGAGAGAACTCACAGAAGGAGCACAGAATTGGCCTTTCTTAATATTGATAATTTTTCCAGTCTTGGCAGCTGCAACTAGAAGATCTGTCTGTTATAAAATCTAAAAAATGAGATAACTGCATTGAAATATAAACAATGAAAGGAAAAGGTGCATCTTTCAAATTCAAAATGAACTCATGAACTCATAGTGGAAACATCAGGCTAAAAGATATAAGGTAGCAGCTTAACCTGACGACATAAAAATGCTGGAATCTGAATGATATCTGCAACTTTGCCAACTGGTTCACACTGGCCAAATAGAAAAGGTTACAACTGTTTGTGACACTTTGGAGAAACCTTCCTACTTTAGACTGGGAGCAATTTCCACTAAATAAAAAGGTATAAATTTGAACAAAAACGAAGGACTATATGTGGAAAAGACATAAAATAGGACGTAAGAATTTACATGATTCAAGAAATCAGGCTAATGAAAATTCTTAAACAGATATTCCAAGGGAAATAATATTTTTTGAAAAACACTCCATAAGGTTTGTAAAAACAGTAATTTTATCCTCTTTTTTTCCCCTTCAAAATTCTACCATTTTGGTCACTAATCAAAAAGACACTGAAGTTATAAAAGACCAATACAATGATGCATAATCATTATCATCTTATGACACAACAATACAACGAATTTTATTCATAAGAAGTTGTGACTAGCATAGAACTAAAACTTAGTTCAGGCTGGACCATGCTGAGTGCATCGTCTTTCATTTCTCATTCTCACACCATGCAATAGACATTTGTTCAACATATTAGATCATATAATATAACCTTCCAAAAAACTAATGGAAAGAAGTCAACCGTAAAAGAATAGGATGGTTGCCTACCTGAATTGTTTCATGCACATCAGTAACAATGGGGATATCATATGCTATTTTAACCTTCTCAAGGATCTACACCAAATACAAGAGAGAGTATATTAATCAGTTATCAGTTCATGTATGTGAAATTCCTAAAATTATTATGCATCTTGACAATCTACTAATAAAATGAAACCAACAAGTAAATCTTGTAGATGCGACCACAAACCTGTCAAGAGATTTTGTGCATGCATTATCAATATTGGATATAGATCGAGTACCAAGGTATCAGGAAGTAATCAATGAATAACTAGAAAAAAATGTGTACAGACATACATTGCTTGATGCTAACATATATTCATCCAATTTGAGCTGTCACATCCAATAATATTGGCAAAGACTGTAATACCAAGATCATTATGCAAATCAATGTGATCTATATAAGGAAAGTATGCCAACATTATTCTATCCTGAATTCTAACTCAATGTCTACAAGTTATGAACATTTAACTTAGTCCCAACCTGTGGATATGTGAGCTTATTTACTTGTATTTCATAATTGCTGCTTGTCTTGTTTTAACAGTTATTAATTACAAGCATAAAAAGTATGAACTGATACCTTTAAGCCTTCGCTCATTCCTGGACCTCTAAATGATTTCGAGGATGTCCTGTTAGCTTTATCAAAGCTTGATTTAAAAATCAGTGGCAACCCAACTCTACAAGATAAAAACGCAAACACATTCTCTTCAGCCTGCTTCCTTCCACTTATAATAAAAGCAATCCATTCTTCAATCACCTTGCCACAAAAACATTTTTTTTTCACAATTAAAGGCACTGACAGAAGCATAAAAAACGTACTTGGTGGAGATGGTCTTGAGATGCTTGGCCATTCTAAAAATGTGTTCCTCAGATTCAATCACATTGGGTCCTGCTAACAAGAAAAATGGTTCTGCTGCCTGTATTTCAAATCCAATCCAACCAAATTATACACAAAATACGATTCATACCATTGCAGAGACCAAACAAAATGATAACTGATTCAAGATCAAAAATATTACCTTGAGCTGGCCAAACAAAGCAGTTGAGGAATCCATCAAAGCTCTTCAACTGCAAAAATTTATGTTAATCAGTTGCGTTTTCAGATTTTAACAAGACAAAAAATGAGAGATCTCACCTCACGAAGATCTACGCTAGAGCTGACAGATATCCACGCCCAGAATTACAGCACAGGAACAGTGTTTAACACCCCCTCACTGTGTCTCGCTTTAGTGAGTCGGTGTTGGTTTTCAGGAGCGTTTGGGTTCAAACGCAAATACGATGTGCGTTTTGGGCCCAATAGTACAGTAAGTTAGAATTCGATACTGAGGTATGGAAATATGTTTTTTTTTGGAAATATGTTAAAATAATATAGTTTTTATTTTTAAAATTGATATATATATAAAAAAAAATACTATTTAAGTCCGAAGAAAATGTTCAGAGTGGCCTGACCCAAACGAAAACCAAATCTAAACTATAGTTACAAGATCCACCCCGTCCTACGAAGTACGAACTAGTCTAAGGTCTGGTCTACTAGGTCGCAAGTTGATTTGTCGAGTTGATCACCTTTGATCTAGTTAATTTCTAACCTAGTTTAATACAAAATTCATCTCGTATTAAGTTTTATGTTGATAAGTTATCAATTGATCCGATAAATAAGACCAAGTTTTACAAAAATTGTCTAAACTCTAAGTTTTAATTAGTTTTTCATACAGTTAAAACTCTATAAATTAATATTCTTGGGATGATGAAAACTTATTAATTAATTGAGATATTACTTAATTGATAAATAAATAATTTTTCAATTTATACATTAATTAATAAAAAATAATTTATCAATATTTTTTTTTTCCAAAACATTGAACTTGATACATGTATTGTGTGTTGTGATTATATAAACATTATCGAATGATAAGTTATCATTATTCCATGTGTGTTTCTTTTTAAATGAAATGTCACGATACAATGAATTTTTAATGTCTCTTGAACTACTAGTGCCTGTGTTGGCTAAGTGGTTGAACTGCTGTTTGGTTAAATTTTGAATTTTTTATTTTTTATTTTAAATAAAATTTTTTTTTGTGTTTTTAGATCATTTTGATGTGCTGATATCAAAAATGAATTTTTAAAAAATAAAAAAAATATATCATTTTGATATATTTCTAAATAAAAAAGTATTTTCCAAAATAACCGCAACTACACTTCTAAACATTTCCCTTAGGAGAAAACGTCAACCAAACAAGCTCACCAGGTCTTTGCCTGAACGGCAAGGATTCATCACAAGAAAAAAAGGGAAAAAGTGGTCATTTTGAAACAGACTTACAAATTATAGAAGGGATAATTGAATAAGAAGCAAACTACATTTAAGAAATCTTGTTTCAAGTTATTCAAAACAAAGAATTACTAGCCATTTGTAAGCCAATAAACAAATTATTAGTGCTACAAAAAAAAAGGAGAAGAAGAATTACAGCAGAGTATATTATATTTCCCTATTCTCGGGTGTGAAATTGCCATCATTCCATGAGGATCAAGCTATCTTCTTCTGCTTCAGCTCATAAAATCCTCCCTCCTGGAGCTGCATTTTTATGCGAGAGGCATGCCAGCAGTTTCCTGAACAGGTCAATGGAAAGGAAAGTGAATTCAAGAACAGGCGACAGCAGCCATTTGAAACCTGTCAGACTGTCAGGCTCTCTTCATCAGTTTGGTCGGAGAGCCGAGAAGAAAAGATAACAGGACCAAGAACACGACCTGCACAGCAGAATTTCATGAATATCAAGATGTAATGCAATGGTTTCCTGTAAGAGAAATATATCATTTAACATCTAATTTCATATTAAATCTGCTGTTTATATTAGATTAGAAAGCCTGCCTTTTATCATAGATAGGCGTCAGGCTCTGGCAGGTCCTGGTTTGGTTAGACAGAAGGAAGAATCTAACCATCCTGCAAGCTTAGCTCTCTCGACATAATGTGTGAATTGTTTCTCAGCATCAGGCACATCAAGAACCAGATCTTCCAGAGATTCTGCTACCCTCCCGAAACCCTTCATCATCTGGTATGTGGTAATGAGGCCTGAGCTGAAGCATTGATCAAGCAAGCCCCACAACTTTTCATTCTTTTTCTCAATTATCGCCACTAATGTTTTCTTGACAACCTCGTGGTGGAAAAATGGCATGCTTAGCTCCTTGATGCAGCGACAAGCCTCCCTAATATCTCCTCCGGACTCGAACTCCTCCAGCAGCCTTCCAACTTTGTCCTTGACATCTTCAATGGCCCATCCAGGACTGCCGGTTCCGCCACCGCCCCAGCACCTTAAGATTCTCTCGCCGGAAAGTCTTGCCTTTAACGATGACTTCGCCATTTGAAGGACTTTCCTCCCGATTGACTCTGCCCCCGAAAACTGGGTTCCGATTTCCTCCAAGTGTTGTGGCGCTAACACTTCATCCACCACTGCTCTTGCCAGAAACATTGCAAGATCCTCGACAACCACCGGGTTGTCAAGAGCAGTGTCATCTGCAGATTCTATCAACATAATGAACCCAATCACGGCATCATCTGATGGGAAACACAAAGATGAAAGCAAAACAGAAGCCATTTCCTTCTCCCTGTTTTTTCGATCCATTGCAAGAGTTATTAGTCTTTTAATGAAGATGGCATTTAGTTCCGCCGAAAAAGCATTGTTCTCTGATCCGAGACAACTACCGACCTCTGAGATATCACCAGACAAGAAATATTCTTGAATAATAGATTGAGCTTTCAGCTTGAAAATCTTGGCTGAATCATCTTGCAAAGATCCTTTCCTTGGTGTCGGTACAAGCGACTTCAAAGATGAAGCACTCAGCCAGCCCTCCGATGCAGCTTTGGATATCAGGGACTGTAATATCCTGCCTGCATTTGGGATGTCCAGCGACAAGTCATCTACAGAATCAATCATCCTTCCAAATCCTTTCGATGTCTGGCTCGAATTAATCAGACCTTCTTCCGAGGCTTCCTTCAACAAATCCAGTAGCCGGCCTTCAGCTTGTTTCCTCTCCATCGCCATTATAAGCGTCCTTTTAACTATTTCATGGTGAAAGAATGGAACTTTCAAATCCTTGATGCACCTGCAGGCTTCTTTCTTGTCTCCACTCACAACATACTCTCGCAGTAAATTGTCGATCTTGGCCTTCACATCCTCAACTGTTTTTTGCATGCCACCTCCCCATCGCCGCTCAATAATTTCTGCATGGTGGGGGGCTGCAAGATAGCCCTTTTCAGCTCTTTTTATCACATCAATCCCCTTAGAATCTTCAGGTAGAGCCGCCATCTGTTTTTTCAAAAAAGCAGGTGGGAGCATGTCGTCAACCACAGCTCTTGCTATGAACAGTGCAAGAACATCGACGGTGTCAGGAATATCCACAATTAAGTCATCTGCGGCTTCCACCAATTTACAAAAGCCTCTGTAAACTTGCGGGGGGTCGATAATGTCAGCATAAAGAGCAGACAAAAGAACAGCAGCCATTTCCTTTTCCTTATCGTCCCTGTCCATGGCCATAGACACAAGTTTCTTCACGAAATAATAGTGGTAGCCGGACATTTCAAGCTCTCTCAATTCGTTGGCAGTTGAGACAATATCGTCAGTTGCAAAATATTCCTCCACTATAATTGTAGCATTCTTTTTGAACTCTAGAAAATCCGTCGTCGATTTTCTCACAGTTGTATGATAGCGTTCCTGCAACAGTGGACATAGTCTACAATTTTTGTTACTTGCAGCAAGAGAATACCCTTCCAATGCTTTGCATCTTTTGGATGCTGCAAAGCTAGTTCTAGAAGTAAAATCCAATGATGGAACACAGAAAGGTGAGATTTATTAATTAAACACCTCATTGCTATCCAAGTTTGGGTCATTTGGATCAAGAGAATGACTGTCATCGACGTCAAGTAGCCCTCCCCATGTACCTTCACCCCCTGAACCACCTGCCACAAGAAAATATACTTATCAAAGGAATCAGTTTCAAGCTACCCTTTATGTTAACAAATCATTCACATTCTCCAAAAAAGATTAGAGATCCTAAAACAAACAGATGAGTGTTTTCATATCTAGAAGACAGGAAGAGAAACCAAGAAAAATGTTGAGGCTCACTTTTATGTCTAAATCAGCAGTTTGTCAATTCTATTCATTAATTTCTGCGAACCTCACATTTATCAAATCAAACTGTAACTTCATGAAATCACCGAGCATCTTTTACTAACAAGTATATGAAAGCGCATCGCCTTACCTATTTTCAGGATGCCCGTATGTTGGAGAATGTGAATGCCTTTCACACTTGAGCGGGCTCCCCTTGCCAGGACTTCCCCTGCTCGAGCCAGTTCGGTTTGGTGACCTTGGAGAATTTGCAGACTTTGGATGAGTTGAGATCTGCAATGGAGAAACAGACAATGGATCTGCACTCTCTGAAGCAGATCGTGCAAGCTCTCGATGCTCTTTTGATACGAAACCATCACCATATTCCATCCCACCAAAATTCTCAACAACTACACAATCTGATGATTATCACCGATTCCAAGAGCCAAATTCATAAACCATCACTCTGCTTAAACCAACCGCAGCTGATCCCGGCTGCAAAATCACAATTCGATGATCCTGCGTTTCTCCACAATATATTGTACTTCTTCCCTTATGATCAACGCTTAATACATTTCAAGATAAAAACTAACATTCTGTGAAGAAAATAAAGAGTTCCCGGCATCATATACTAATAACAAAACCATAAAAACCAGTAACAATTAACGAGTATTTTTAATTACCGAAAGCTATCAAAGAGTCACATACCTGATGGCAAAGCAGCCTTGAAGTTAAAATGCATAAAAAAAATCAGGCTTTGATCCTGGCAAGTGATAAAAGGCAGCAGGCAGTAGCCTGTTTGTTAAAAATAGAATTCCGTTTCCGTTATGATCCATTCAACACGGATCTATTCTCCTCCCAGTTTAACTACCTTTTGAAACGGAAAAAAAAAACCCGGGAAACTCGACGGTTAGTAACTGCCGTTGACGATGTTTCAGTCCCCTGTAATATCAAGCTGGGCCTGCATCTAAAAATCTAAGAGAAAAGCCTCGGCCCTACAAGAGTCAGGGAATTTTAGAAAATTTATAATACTCGGGGCCCACATTAGCCCAGCAGAAAACTTTAAAAAGTTTTCTGCATGAGGAGAGTCGCAGTGGCGTTGTAGTGCAGAGTAGAGCGAGAACAGAGTGAACAAGCTGAAGCATGTCTGAAGAACCGGAAGATGAAGTCGTCTATTTAAATCACAATTAATTATCTTCAAGATAGAATCAAAGCATCATTCTTCTGCTTCTTCTCTTATAATTGCTCCGCTTGCTAACTCAGTCTCTTCATTCAAGTTTTGAATTTGATTTTTTTTTGTCAACAATAAGCAGCTGTGTGTTTTTTCTTACCTTCCTTTTTATTTCGTTGGCATCATACACTTTTTAGAGTGATAGTGGAAGAATGAAGAGCTTTTTAACCTTGTTTGCGATGTTTCAGATTTTATGGTTTCGCTCGGAGGCAGAAACGGATCCAATATTGAATTTCTCTGGGTTTTAGGTCATTGGAATGGATCTTATGGTTATGTAGGGTACAAAAAGATCAGTCTCCTTAGGGAGAACTTTTTCGTTTTTTGATGCTTGGCTCGAGGTTGAGGGATGGTTCAAAGAGAAAGATGTTGCTTTGTTATCAAATCTAACAAAAAGACAAATGTGCAAGTGGGGTTTTGGCCTAGCGATTGAAGGGACTTGTTTTCTTTCTCTGCACCAGGATTCAAATCCCACCATGCACGCCTGTCACCCCGCGGTGTCTTACATGCTCACTGGGTTTGCAGGATGTTCAGTGAGTCCGGGGATTAGTTGTGGTGCGCGTAAGCTGACCCAGACATCCTGGTAATCAAAAAGACAAATGTGAATTAATTTTGATGAAAAGAAAAGGCTTTTAATTGGTGTTAGGAAGGAGATACAGAATTCGAGATGTGGTAGTAGAACAGACAAGGGAATTTCTGCTGTTGGGAAAGTAAGTTGATTGCCCAATTTTTCTTTCTATTTTCCTTAAAATACCAACTTGATAATTCTGGGTTGATTGAATGTTCATGGTCATCTAGATATTCGTATTCAGATAGGCTGTCCCTGTTGATAATCTTTGTCACTATTTCGTTTTGAGCTGTCTACATTCAAGAACTTCTGTGATCTCCATAACTCAAGGAGATTTGTGCTTATGAGCGGAAAGCTGTGGAGTTAACTGAAATTATTCTCTGTATCATTACTATTCATTAATTCACATGGTATCCATGTGAACTGTGCGTGTTTGTGTTTATTTTGGAAACTTCAAAAAGGAAAAAGGGCGTAGTGGGGGGCGACTGGGCCATGATCATCTCTCAACCTGAGATGTCCAACCTGCAATAATGGTGGACAAAAGGTATGAGAATAATCGTAAATCATTTTAAACAACACAAATACTTGTAAACTGTTATCAGAAAGTTGGCTTCAGGTTACTGGAATGATGTTTTCTCTTCCTCGGAAGTCTTCCATCAACTCCGATGGGCCAGTTGTTTGTGCCCTGCCTTGAGAATCTTGTATCTTCTTTTTATAATCGTTCTTCGTAAAACCTTTTGCTTTCCGTCGTTCCTCATCTTAGGATATACGTCCTTCTTCCTCCATTTTCAACTTCCCCCATCCCTCCCCCCAGATGAAAAGAAGGAAAAACTTAAAAGAAATCCAAATGGATCAACAAAAAGAAAATCAACTGTGAAGAGGCAGCACCTCCCATTATTTCCGTGGTAGTTTAGACAAGTCATGTACTTTGGAGTTCCATCTATTTTCCCCTCAAGGCTCTGCTGAGTAGTTTGCCCTTTTCCTTCATCTGCTCAAAATGAAACATTCTGGCTATTGCTTTTGCTGAGTCTGCGTTGCTGATGCCATTTCTGACTTTTCAGGTAAAGACTCATCGAGTAATGGAGTGATAAAATAAAAAGCCTCTCATGTGAAGAACAGCTGAGCTCAAGTCCCACCACACCTCGAATATCATCCTAGTTTAACTTCAAAGATGGAATCGTGTGTTCAATGGTATCTAAATGTTAGAGGCTCATCTATTAACTTAAGCTTTTAGGTGAGATAGTTCTTTAATATGATATCAGAGTTTTGTTGACCCAGCGGTTACGAGTTCAAATCTCACCATCTCCATTCTATTTTATAAAAAAAATCAAGGAGAAGGTAATGCGGGCCTGTGCAAGTTTCAAGTCCAAAATGTTAAGAACCATCTCACCTAAAAGCTTAAGCTTGTAAGTGAGGTCCCATAATATGATTTATATTATTCTCTAACACACCCCCTCAAGTGAAAGCCCTTTGGGCTTGAAACTTGTACAGACCCACATCACCTTGTGCTTGGTTTTTATCAAATAGAATGGGGGTGGTGAGATTCGAACTCGTGACCGCTGGGTCAACAAGGCTCTGATACCATGTTAAGGAATCATCTCACCTAAAAGCTTAAGCTTGTAAGTGAGGTCTCATAATATGATTTATATTATTCTCTAACACAAAAGGCTTTCACTTGAGGGGATATATTAGAGTATAATATAATCATATTATGGGGTCTCACCTATTAGCTTAAGCTTGCACAAAAGATACCATGTTAAGTATTGCTGAATTTTGCAGGGTATTTTAATCGATGCATGTTTCATTTCTAGCCGGTTTCTGTAGGGAAATAAAATAATGCTCATTCAAAATTTCTAATTCATGGGAGACCACATCTTGCTAGAGAAGAAGGAAACAGCTGTTTACTTTTTTTTCTCATAAGCAATCATGGAGGCAAAGCGCCTAGCGAACCTCACCAATACCTCACAATCATTACAGCTTACAACTCTCAAAGAAGACTTTTAATTTTTTTTATTTTTTTTTCAATATCAATTTATCAAAATCATTTTAAAATGCTAACTTTGTTATATTCTTAAATCCTTAGACGCTGTTTCAAGCAAAAGCAAGAACAAAAGATGTCTTGGTGATCAAAGAAGAAGAAAGAGACTCCACGGTAAAATTATTTGATCGACTCTTTTGGGCTGAATCACGGGACACGGACACAAACAATAGCTATCTCCCAACTCGTTGCTTGGATTAATGTTGTTGTTGTGGCTTCAACTCAACGTAAAGAAAAGATGGAGCTAACCATCTTGTAGGTTGTTTTCAATTCTTCTATGTTTTTAGTTTCGATCAATATGATTACTAATATGATAATCATTGAAAATCTTATATGATCATTAATTTTAGTATCCATAAGATTAGTCGAAAGATGTATGCAAACTAACTTGAACATCCATGTTAATTAAAAAAAAAGTGAAGCTGAAAAGGTCCCCCGGATAACATGCATCACAACTCATGGTGATGGACACTAGAAACTTATATTATCGTCAACTTTAAAGCCCATAAAATTAGTTTAATTATATGCAAATTGACCCAAAGTATCCACCTTAAATAAAAAAAATAGAGTTGAAAAGGTTTCTGGATAACATGCATTACAATTTATAATGATAATCACCAAAAGATTTATATAATTTTAATTTTAAGATACATAAGATTAATTGAATTATAAATAAGTTAGTCCAAACATCTATATTAATAATAATAAAATAAAATAAAAAAAAGCTGAAAAGGCCCTGAATAACATGCATCACAACTCATAGCCACGCAACCCCTCTTCATGTTATCTCTTATGCAAGTGATTCCAATGAGTTGATGACCCACCAAACCAAAGGTTTGACAAGTCAAGCTACAATGATCCCAATTTGTCACTCCATCGAGCACTAGCTGTTGTGACGTGCTTACGAAGGAAATTTCATTTCAGCAATAAAAAAAAAAAAAACTCTTTTTTTTATAATCATTGTTCGAGGACAAAATTAGCGAAATGTCAAGGGGTAATTATTTGATACCCATGTAATCCATCCCACCATTGAATCTATTCCACAAGAAAACGAACAGTTCAAATAAAAAAAAATCATACAATTTTTATTTTTATTATAAGATTGTATTATCCCTGTAGAATTAGAGAAAATCGTTGAGAATTTCTATTACTTTTGATTTTTGTGTATCCCCTTATTTTTTTTCCATTCATTATCTATCTATATCTCTTAACAATAATCCATAGAATAATTAATCAAGATTCTAAATTCCTTGTAAATTGTGTAGCATGCTAAAATGTAAGTGTTTTTACATTGTGTTTCAAAAATATTTTTTTTTAAAAAAATAATAATTTATCTTAAATTAAAGTATTTTTGGTGTTTTTATATCTTTTTTCATGTAATGATATCAAAAATATTTTTTAAAAAATAAAAAATATTTTAAAAAACAATCTCAATTATACTCTCAAACAAACACATATTTATCAGTTGAACTATTTTTTTTCCCCAAGAAATGTAAATATTAAGGCCGGCAGTCAATGCATATTTTTTTATTTATTTTAAACTAGGTTAAAAAAACGACAAAAATAATGACGATAGGGGGAAATGAAAGCTTGGCTGGCCCCTGGGCTACTTCCATCACGACGACATTACCCAAATAAAAAAACGACAAGTGGGGGGGAAAAGGAGGGGGGGAGCTGCACTGGGCTTCATTAATAGAAGAGAAGTGGGTTCCCGCGAGGGAAACTCGGAGCAAACGACGAGAACGCGCCTATTTTTCCCTTTTCTTATCCCTTTTGAAAAAAGAAATAGAAATAGAAATTCTCAAAAACTTCATCCCTTCTCCAGGTGTGTGCGTGAGCATTGATTGATTGATTGAGGTGAAGAAGATATAGAAAAAAAAAGGAAAGGAAAAGATGGAGGCAGCGATGGGATTGATGAGGAGAATTCATCCAAAACAATCAGAGACTGCTCTCTCCGCTCTCCTCTCCCTCTTGCCTCACCACTCATCCGATCTCCTCTCTCAAGTCGACCAGCCTCTCCAGGTCTTGTCTCCTTCCCTTTTTCTTCTAGGGTTTCTCGTCCTGCATTTGCTTTCCGGTCGGATTTCAAAGGAGAGGGGTTAGGGTTTGTGTCGTTTCAACAATCGACGAAATTGCTTCGTCTATTTCCGTGGAATAGAAGCATGAAGATTTAATTGCCTGGAAGAATTTGATCTTAATTTAGAGTTTGTTTGTTTCTTTTCTCTTATTACAGGTTTTGTGCGACTTGGAGAGTGGAAAGGAATATATATTGTGTGAGTACAACAGAGACGCTGACTCTTACAGGTTTGCTCTTTCACTGTCTGGTTATTATTGTCGTCGCTCCTCGGATTAGTTGTTTCGTATATAATTGTGGCGGATTTTCTAGTTCGCAGACTATTATTGCTCATTTTAAACTTCATCTGCAGTGAAATCATAGCTTTCGCACTTGGGCATTACCTAATTGAAAGCCACTGTTCTGATTTTCCATGACACTGTTATTACTTTTTTTTTATATATATAAAAAAAAACCTTGATATGATTGTATAACCAAGGCATTTCGTTCATTATATAATTACATGCTGTTGATATGCTGATAAATTTTATTTTATTATATGTATCTGAGCATCTTTTCTAGGGTTAGGTGCATGCCAGTCCTTGCTTTCTTATTGTCATGCTTGCTCATTACTGCCTGGGGCTCCAATTTCAGTTTATGTCACAGGCTAGTCAAATGTTGATTTGCATCTGCCTCTGCCCTCAGTCCTGTAGAAATTGGCACCATTTCATTATTAGTTTTATGTTATTCACTTTATATGTGCCTTGTAGATCACCTTGGTCAAATAAGTATTATCCACCATTGGAAGATGCACTGTATCCATCATCAGAGTTGAGGAAACTTGAAGTTGAAGCAAATGAAGTCTTTTCCATTTATCGTGACCAGTGAGGTTCTTTACTTACCTCGTCCTTGAGTTTTTAAGCAGCTGGTTGCTATTGTCCTGATGATTTTTGTTAGAGGAAGATACCCAGTATAGCTCCTCCCGGAGACTGTTCTCATTTTTCATCTTGGGTTTTTGATAGTGGAAGAAATTCTGTTTTCAATCAACTGTTTTTCTGTTTCATTTATGCTGCCCATAGATTTGAAAGTTTGAGCAACCAATTTATTGGTAGGTACTATGAAGGTGGTATCTCATCTGTTTATATGTGGGAAGATGACAATGAAGGTTTTGTAGCCTGCTTTTTGATAAAAAAAGGTGAGCATTTCTACCTAAATGACCGGTAAAAAAAGTTGAAGTTTCATGGTTCTGACTGGATTGCTGCTGCGTTGGAGAATATAGATGGGTCAAAGACGGGGCAGGGAAGAAGAGGCCATCTGCAAGAGGGAGCATGGGATGCCATTCATGTAATCGAGGTGAGCTTGTGCCATAGTCTGCAAATAACAGGGATATAATCTTCACGGTCCTTTTGTCTCCTTTCTCCACCTTTCTTTCTATGCAAGTTTTTTTGGTCATTATCCCAGTATTGCTGCAACTTTAATTGTTACAGGTGGGGCCAGAAGAGGAAAGCATAGCCCATTATTGTTTAACCAGTACTATTATGCTGTCTTTGACTACAAATGATGAGTCTTCTGGCACATTCAGTCTGTCTGGATCTATTAGACGCCAGGTACATTTATTTTCTTTTTCTTTTCACATTCTTTGAAGAGGAGATTGATTCTCTTAGCAACAGTATGTGAAGAGATTTTGTTCCACTAATACTGCATGGTAAAACTCCTTTTGAGGTCTTAGCAATGCCCTTTTTCTCATCAAGAGTAATCCATTGAGTGCTTGTAGATTAGCAATTACACATCTAGATATAATCTGCAAGAGATATTGGGATGAAATTTAAATGGCCATATCTTATGAGGATTACACTAAAGTCTTGCAACTAGTTTATTCTCTGTTAAAGATTCAGGTCACACACCATTTCCAATCTTCCGTAGAAAGCTGGATGTTTCATTGATTCTAATAATTGTTTGATATGATGATCAATCTCTTGGAGATTCATGATTATTATAAATAGAATTTGTTCATAGAATTAATTATTATCATGAATGATGTAGCTTTGCCATTCAAGTAAATTGTCCTTTGTTCTTCTCTTCTGAGAATTATATGAAAATTAGTCATATAATTATTTTCTTTTTTTTATTACCCATGTCTCGACTTGCTTAAAGATACTTATATCTCTTCAACATTTAGGGTTTTGCTTTTAAAAAACTGTCAAAATTGTTGATGCAAAAACCCACTATCTGTTCTCCAAATTTTATTTTTAATTCAAGGAATGTACAATTGAAAGGAAAAAAAATGCCTAACGATGTTTAAAACATGCTAAATAAGGCTACAGTTAAGTATAGTTCTTCCTTTCTTGTGCAAGAATTATGATGCATATATTGTTTGCTGGTGAGGTAGACAAGCAGCAGAGTACTCAATGTATTTATGTATTAAAGTGAATGCTGAGAAGGGAGGAATACCACTGTCCTATTATATAGTGGCACATGTATAGGAATACAACTGTCCTGTTGTATAGTGGCGCATGTATATGTTTATGGACTTTTGATTCTGAGTTACTAGCTGATCTTCATACCATCTTTTCTAGATGAATATGGACCTCTCAGTTGCAGATGGTCATCTTTGTAACATGGGGAGGATGATAGAAGAGATGGAAGGCAAGCTCAGGAACTCGCTGGATCAGGTATGTGTTCCCTGGTGTTACTTTTAGATCCTTTGATCACCTTCATCCAATCTATTATACTATTAGCAGTTATGATGATTGATTAAGGACAGACAAATGATGAAATATGTTAGAATGTCCAGATGCATCCTTGTTAACAACTCCCGATACAGGTTTATTTTGGGAAGACAAAAGAGATGGTGTGCACTTTACGACCCCCATCTGAAGTGGTGTTGAGACTGCCAACAGCTGATATGCCATGAGAACAGTATACGATCAAAAAAATACAAGAACATTTGTCTGGGAGTTGTACTATCTTTGAAACATCCGTAGATGCTTTTCTATTTTTTTTATTTTAATTTGAGATCATATGAAAAACTCTTTACAGATTGTCTTCTTATTGTAGCGTCAAGCTTACTAAGACATTTCCCTATTGCACAGCTAGGAGAGTGAACTTGTCGTTTCGTTGTAGTTTTCAGTTATTGTTGCCGGTCATTTTTATGTCCTGAGTCATCATGTCTGTCAACTTCATAGCAACTGCTTCTTGTTTTAAGTCCAGAGCCATCATGTCTATCAACTTCAGAGCAACTGGTGCGTTTTATTTATTTATTTCTTCTCTTGCAACTTCTTTTGGATTGAGCAATGAACCATGTGGTATAGTGCTTTGAGACATCTGATTTCTTTTTTTTATTATTAACATGGGTGTCCGGGTCAGCTTGCCCGTATCCCGACTAATATAACAATTTCTGAAGTTAACAATCATGTAAGCAGCATCCAAGTTCTTGATTATATGGAACCTGATGAGTGTTACGGCAGGATGAAAAGCTTTCGGTTCAAGTAAATGAATTTGCTGATCTATATGTTCTTTCCTTGTCAGAATTGACGAATTCAGAACTGTCTAAGCACGCAGGAGGGAAAATTCATGTGCTTCAATCCGCTTTGCTAATGAGAGAGCTGCAAGAATTGGACTTTCACCTTCTAGATTTACCTTGAACCGCATACTAATTCGTTGGATTTACTGAAATGTAGAAATTTCTAACACGAGGAATATTATTTCAAAGATATCATGAAGGACTGGATACTTTGATTATCCAGGATAGGAGTCTTGAAAAAAAAATCCACCAAAAAATCAACCGGTTCGATTCAGTTTTTAAAGTTGAAGGTTCAAACAAATATGAACCAGATTGGTTCACCCAAATGTTAACCGACTAAAAAAAAGGGTATAAATAAAAACTTAACCTAGCCCTAAAATATCCCCCTTTTCCGCACTCTACCCCTGCCACCTCTCTCTCGTTTGTTCCCTTTCTATGATTAAACTTACTATTAATAACATTTTTTAGGTTTTGATGATCCATGACTGAACTATTCTGATGTTAATAGATATTAATGTCACATTGATTGATTATTCTTTTTTTTCCTTGATTAAACTTATTCTTAATATAATCTGTTGGGTTTTAATGAAGGATTTTGGTGACTAATTTAATGTTAATAGATACTAATGCTTGATTCATTTGGGTGGTTGTAATTTTTGGGATTTTTAGCCTGTTACATTATTAATACTTATTGTTAATTATTAGTTGATTCAAATTGTTGTTGTTTTTATTTATTTATTATTTTATATAGATAATTGAGAAGATAATGCACTAAGAGAATCAAATCCTTCAAGTTTGAAACAAAGGTAACAATCATCCACTTTCTAGGTCTAATAAAAATAACATTTTAAATTTATGAGCACTTTAAAGATAAAACTTGAATGTGATTCAAAACTTTAGGTTTGCATGTATATTGTATGTATTGTAGGAAAGATGATGATACTGAGTTTCAAAAATATTTTTAAAAAGAATTGATATTTTTTATTTTTATTTTAAATTAAAACATTTTCAAAAGCATCAATCTTGGTGTACGTAAAAAAAAACTTTAATGTATTATTTTAATACATGTAATAGGTGAGGTGAAGTCATCTTGGTGTACGTAAAAAAAATTTCCTTTTGTAATTGGTCAGGAAAAAAAAACTTTGGTTTCATAACGGAGAAGAATTTGGTGACTACAAAGGGAATATACTATAATTATGATGAGAGTAGGAAATCCCTAACAAAAATTATTATACTTGATGAGTTGTCTTTGACGAGTTATGGAGAATCAAGGATTTAAATCATTTTATATGTTAACACAACCTAGATTTGATGTTCCTACCGGTTTGATGATGCAGAGAGGTTGTTTAAAAAATTAAGTAATGTAAACCATATGCGTAAAACAATATGCGGCGTCATGTAAAGTGTAAACCATCCTTACACATTTGTAATTGCGCCGCCTTCGATAATGGAGATTCGACTTCAATCCAAATTGTAAATGCCATTTTGGTTGGCGATTCATTTTCTTAATGGAAATAAAATATTTCAGTCTTTTAAGTATACCATTTTAAGATTGTATATAAATAATTAAATATATTAATTAAAAAAAATTAATTCAAATCTAAAAATAAAATTATTTAAAATTATACAATTTAATCTAAAAAAACACAATAAAATAAATTTTTTGAACAAAATTACAAATATATATAATAATATTATGAAAATATCATCATAGGATCATTACATTCTCTACTTTAAAATTTTAATATAATATATATATAAATATATCAAAAAACTCCTCGTAAAATTTCATCTTAATCTAATAATCAAATTAAAAAAAACATGATTGATATTTGTAAAATTATTTATTATTTAAAAAAAAATTATTTGACCAAAACAAAACAGGCAAAACAAAACCAATATATTTCAGCTAGTATTTAGCTAAAAAATCCAAAACAAACCCAGAATTTAAACCAAAATAAAAACGATATTGTTGTCTTTTTTTTTAACTAGAACAAAATTGACAACTATGCTTCAAACTCTTTAATCTTGGTCACCATTCATTGCTTGAAATTAAAATTGCTTGAACCACACGGCCAAAAGTAGAGAACTGGCGATTTTGTCCTAAGAGGTTAAGAAGGCTGCACCCTGCAATTCCCTAACAAGAGCTGATCAACCAGCTTTAAGTAATTAATCTCAAAACCATCAATGTAAAACAGGATGGAACACATCTAGGCAGGAATAGATCATCTTCATGTAACATTGTATATAAGAAAAAAACAGATGCATGCCGCTAAAAGTTAAATAACAGTTCATCTCTATCACAAACTGTAGAACTTAGGCACCTGTGATACTTTTCAAGTCAAACACTCAACAGATGTAGGTAAAATGGCAAATTCGGAGCTTCAAAACACATTCAAGCTTCAAGTTTTCTTAGCGTCTGCTTCGCCGCTAGCAGTTGATGGTACCTCTTCCTTCTCTGCTGATGATGCTTCTTCCGCATTCTCATCTTCGGTGTCGTTTTCATCATCTAAAAGGCGGACAATTTCATTATTGGACAATCAGAAAAAACAGGAATAATTGCGTCGTAGTCTCAAGTGAGAAATTGTCAGGGAAAACCACACTGCTTGTATATATTACAAGAGACTTACCATCATCCATCTCAGGTACAGCCCCGTCAAAGCCTCCACCTCCAAGATTCATATCCTGAAATAGCAAGGTAGACAGAATTAATCACACAAATAACTAAAAAAAGTGCAGTCCAGCCATTTTCGAAATCTAGAACATTACTACTTACAGGAAAATCAAAACCCATATCCCCCATATCAGGTTCTCCACCTAGCAAAAATAAAAAGGCAAAATAAGTAAAACTAAACTGTGGATAAAGTATTAGAAATATAATCAGAATGAGAATGGAAGTCTAGCAGGGTAGAGACTAACTCTTGCTTGTGAACTCCTCATCTTCATCAATCCATTTATCCCAATCAACAGTCAAGAACACTGGTGGTTTTCCAGTTTGTTTTATCAATCTGCTCCACCATTTATTCTCGGCCTTCTTCACAATGTATTGGATAGTTCTTGAGCCAATACCAGCCTTGCTCTCCTGCATGTATTATCACAACAAGCTTAATGTTTGGTAAACCATGCGTTCAAATGACAGGAGCTGGGATGAAGCAGAAAGGGCACTTACGTCTACATTGACCTTGTCAAATAGGTCAAGTTCAATTTCATAGGGTGTCTTATCCACCCCACTGGTAGCAGAGAATAAAAATTTCCCTTCAGGCTCTAGTTTAAGCTTTACATCCTGTGCATCGGGAAGCTGCACGGTGATGAACAGCTTGTCCGACCTCTGGGCCCATTTCACTGAAGGATGTCGGCTGAAAAGTTCAATGTAAGAAGAAGAAGCAATAAACATGAGAACACATAAACTTCACACACAAATTTTACCACAGATACCGCCCATAACAAACTAGTCAGCAGCATTTCATTAGATTTATTTCTGCACACTCACAATACAAAAAGACATCAAACAAAAGTAATATAATTGAGAACACATTTTGCAGACAATCTATTGAGCTTTGCCCAAAGGTTAGTACAACCAGATCATAACCACCGCGCTCCATTCTACATATAACTCCTCAGATTATAAATAATAATCTTATTTTCCCAACAGGCTTTAATCATTCAGGAGAAGACTTCCACAGATTTAATTTTATTTTTCTGCATTTGTTTCCAGATTGACCTTGCTTACACCTTGAGTAAGGATAATATTAAATTTGACTTCGGTATATAATTTTATGTTAGCTGGGACAAAAACATGGAGAAGGAAACAACCAAACAAACCATAGATCAGAAGGGTTGGCACCTGTGATATAGGAGAAGCAGTGCATTGATTCCATAAAACAATCACAGGGAAGCTTTCTCCTCCTACAACTTCCATTTCTATACAATAGCCACATTTTAAGCGCTCAAGTTGTTAACCACCTGACCATCCTCCAAATTATTAGACCGCCGACAGCTATTACACACTAATCGCCTACACTATATTCGAGGTATTATTTAATACTCAAAAACTACAGAAAAAAAATTAAATCCGGCTCTAATTAAATCTTCTTATTTCAAAAACTAATTTGGCATTTAACTACAGAGGAATCGTACACTATCCTTTTCTTCTCCAGTCTCTCACTCGTCAACCAAACAGAACGAATTTCACTCGGAAAAAAATATTTTCTTATATATTGGTGGTGGGGGGGGGGGGGGGCGCTTAAACGAGGCAAAAGGACCACCGCCTCCGGCAAGGGCTGTTGGAGTCACACAATATCACAAGCTTCAGCTACTCAAGTAACCACGGCCTAGATCCACCCGTGAGAAAAAACTAGTCCAAAAGACCACCAGATCGACCAATCAAGGACAAGAAATACTAAAATGAATATGTCTCCAACCAGTAGTTTCTTTAGAGAAATGGGCGTCCCAACAAATTTAGAGTTTCTAACTCGTTGAAGTTCTGTAGAAGCTATCGAATTAGAATAAAGAGAATAAAGAACAATAGAAAGAAGAGAGAGTGAATAAAAACGGTACCTCATTATTGTGAGTAAGAATTAGCACAGTGAATGAGAGAGAGGAGATTGGAGCAAACGGAAAGGCCTTCTTCTTCTTCGTCGCGTGGGATTTTAAGAAATCAGAATCGCATACTTCTGATTTTACTGTGACGTGATGTATATATATCTTGATCTTTAGAGAGTGATCGAACGATGCGTAAAACCCTAGCTCGTCTAGATGCTTCCATTTTTTTTTCTGGGACCTCCCGAGGGTATTTTTGGAATCGGCCTAATTTGTTGGCAATCCGGGTCGAGCCTCCAGATTATTCCATGCGGACGTCTTCTGGAATGTTTGGCATTCCTATAGTTTCTATGTTTTTTTTTTAAAAGAAAATAGATTTTTTTAAAATGAAAATAATTAAGTTATTTTTAAAAAAAAATCTACATATATTTATATTAAAAATATAAAAGGCTCTAATAAATTTTTAATTAAAAACCATTTTATATCGCATTGAAAGAGAATGCAGGGAAAACTAGATAACTAATTCAATTTTAATTTTGTTTATTATCCTCAAATATATGTACAATAAAATAATTAAATTATAGGCTTTGAAGCTTTCAATCTTTATAAACTAAGATAATAATATTTAGCCTTACTACTAAGAAACACCTGCTTGTAGTAAGGCTAAATCTTATTATATTAGCTTTATTTCACGCTACAAAATTTGAAAGTGTTTTAAAAAAAATTTAAAAAAAATTATTTGATTTTTGATTTTCAGGTGTTTTTAGATTATTTTCATATTCTGATGTCAGAAGTGACTTTTAAAAAATAAAAAACATTATTTTAATATATTTCTGAACATAAAACACTTCAAAAATAACTTCAATCATACTTTTAAAAAGACACTAAGTCTGGAAATCATGCCACTCAACTAAGTTCATTTAAGATATTCTACAAACATAATCTTTTCATAATGCTTAAGTTAGCACATGTGTTCTCTTATAAGATGACTAAACATTTAAAAATAAATGGTAGATTATTCATAAGAGATTTATAACCAGGTTAAATAGACAATTATAAATATCTATATGAACTATAAGATCATAATTGATATTCTCTATATAAAATTAGTTTTAGAGACAGGTTATCTCTATATAATTTTTGATATTATTTATTTTCCTACATTTTATGTTAGTTTTGATTATTTTTCTGTTAATTTTTCTTTTTGTTTAGGGATTTTGATTTTCTTTTCTTAAGATTAGTTTCAAGTCTATTTAAAATATTTGTAATCGAATATAAATACATAAAATTATTAGACTTTATTTTCATAAATAAAACCATGACTTAGGGGTTTTGTAGGATAACCCTATTTCAACCATATAATATATTTTTCTATCCTCTTGTCTTTTTTTTTCTTTTTTTTTATGTGCACTAAATCTTAAATCTTGGTATGTTTTTTACTTTTTTATGGAGAAATATCATTTTATTATAGACAAACGAACTTATTTTTCATTTTCTCATTAGAAAATAAAAATAAATATTATCTAGTAGTAAGCAAATCCAAAATGTCTAAAAGAAACTCTCCACCCATACTATTGGTAGTTTTATTTTAAAGTGGAGAGTTAATTATTAGTCCACGCTTTATGAAATAAAATACTATACAATGGAAAATGCTTTTGGTTGTATTTTTTTATCATTAATGTTTTTTGAAGAATTTTGATTTAAAAGATATTTTTTTTACTTAATTTAAACTATTAGAAATAGACTCTGATTCTATAAAATGGAATCAAACAACAACAACAAAAAATAGAAATAGAAAAGTATAAAAGTAGAAGTTGCATCCATGGCTTGGTGAAAAAGCTCTCGGCTAGGGGCAGTCCTGTTTCAAAAAACAGTCAAATTCCTCCTTTCAGGTGGTCGTGAGTGATGGAATGGCCGGTTCGCTAGACTCCTTGCTGTCAAAATGCACCACTCTCTCTCTTCCCCACACAAAACAGCTCCATGCACACCTCTTCACCACAGGCCAGTTCCAGCTTCCCATGTCCCCTTCCCGCTCCAAACTTCTCGAACTCTACGCTCTCTCTCTCGGCAACCTCTCCTTTGCTATTTTAGCCTTTTCCCAAATCCGCACTCCTTCCACCAACGACTGGAACGCCATCATCCGTGGCTTCATTCAAAGCCCAAACCCAACTAATGCTTTCGCATGGTACAAATCTATGATCTCTAAATCCCGCAAAGTAGACGCCTTAACTTGCTCTTTTGTTTTAAAAGCTTGCGCTCGTGTTTTGGCTCGTTTGGAGTCGATTCAAATTCATACCCATATTGTGCGAAAAGGGTTTATAGCTGATGCTTTGTTGGGTACAACTTTGTTAGATGTATACGCGAAAGTGGGTGATATCGATAGTGCAGAGAAGGTGTTTGATGAAATGGTTAAGCGAGATATTGCATCATGGAATGCATTGATTTCTGGGTTTGCTCAAGGGAGTAAGCCTACTGAGGCGTTGAGTTTGTTCAATAGAATGGAGATTGATGGGTTTAAACCTAATGAAATCTCAGTTCTTGGCGCGCTCTCCGCGTGTGCACAATTGGGTGATTTTAAACTAGGTGAGAAGATTCATGGGTATATTAAAGATGAACGGTTAGATATGAATGCACAGGTTTGTAATGCGGTTATCGACATGTATGCTAAATGTGGGTTTGTTGACAAGGCTTATTTGGTTTTCGAGAGTATGAGCTGCAAGAAGGATATCGTTACATGGAATACAATGATCATGGCATTTGCGATGCATGGTGAAGGGTGTAAAGCTCTTGAGCTTTTTGAGAAAATGGACCAATCCGGGGTGAACCCAGATGATGTGTCGTATCTTGCGGTGCTATGCGCTTGTAACCATGGCGGATTGGTAGAAGAAGGGTTTAGGCTGTTTAATTCAATGGAGATGTGTGGGGTGAAACCTAATGTTAAACATTATGGGAGTGTAGTTGATTTGTTAGGCCGAGCCGGGCGGCTTCATGAGGCTTATGATATTGTCAATTCTATGCCGACGATGCCTGATATAGTGCTCTGGCAAACCTTGCTTGGTGCTTCCAGGACTCATAAGAACGTAGAAATAGCCGAAACCGTTTCGCGGAAGCTTGTGGAGATGGGATCTAATCATTGTGGTGATTTTGTTTTGTTATCAAATGTTTATGCAGCTCGTGAGAGGTGGGCTGATGTGGGGAGGGTAAGGGAGGCAATGAAGAACAGGGATGTGAAGAAGGTGCCTGGACTCAGCTACATTGAAGATAATGGTGTAATACACAAGTTCTACAATGCTGACAAGAGTCATGAAAGTTGGAGGGAGATTTATGCAAAGTTGGATGAGATTAGGTTCAGGGTCAAGGAATATGGGTATGTGGCTGAAACAAGCTTTGTGCTGCATGATATAGGGCGAGGAGGACAAGGAAAATGTTTTGGGTCATCATAGTGAGAAGTTAGCTGTGGCTTTTGGTTTGGTTAGTACAAGAGAGGGAACACCAATACAAGTGATTAAGAACCTTAGGATATGTGGGGATTGTCATTTTGTGATCAAGCTTATATCAAAGATATATGATCGAGAAATCATTGTGAGGGATAGAGTGCGGTTTCACAGGTTTATAGAAGGTACTTGTTCTTGCAGAGATTATTGGTAGCATTCACATCAGTGAATTTCAAATTCTGTACAATCATTGCTCAAAAACAATTATAGAAAGCAAAAAAACACAGCCCATCTGAGTTTCCTTTGCTTTTTAGCTTTGGTTCTCTGTTCCAGCATGCTCATTGCATTGATTATACCTTCTACAAATCCTCATAATTGCTGTTAGCACACCACCGGACCATTATGAAGTTGCAAGGATTATGAAACACAACTACTGGAATTATTAATTGATCGACAAAGGAAAATCTTTAGCTTTTGAATTGCTTTCAACCAAATAAAATAGATGGTGAAATCCTCTCTTTTCTCTGGTGAAAAAACAGCTTTTTAAAAAGCAAGTCAACTGTTCACCCAACACAACATCTATTATTATTATTACCTCTAACTTTATGCATAATATTAATAATTTATTTTTTAATACTTATTAATAATTAATTAATAAATTTAATATTTGATTTATAAATATAAAATAAAGATAAAGTTGGTATAACAAAAATGGTTTGTAAATAAAATTATAAAGTTTTTATAATTATAAAAATATTTTATTACATCAAAACATTGTTAATAAAATGTCCATGATCATACTCTCTTAAATACTGAATATTTATTAATATTGTAAACACGATATATATTATATTTTTTTATTTATTAAAAATAACAATTGTTCTCATAAACCGAGGGTATAAAAGATACCTAAAACTAATATATTGGTGTTTATCATAAAACATGTATATTGAATTGATCCACATAAGAACTTTCATTTGGAGATCAGACTCATGTGATGATTATGTGAGTAATTCTTAAATTTCACATCATTAAGTTATCTTATATAGAAATTTTTATGTTTTGATCTAAAATATGTAAATCAGAATATTATTGATAAAATGATAATAATTACACTGAAAAAACAATTATTAAAAGTTTAAGTTAAATCATTTATAACTTTTCTATTTTTTTGAGATCATGATATATTGTTAGATGATGCATTTGATCTTCAAATATAAATTAATTATCCTTAAATAATGTATGAATATTATTTAAGGGTTAAATAAGTATTTTGTTATTTATATGTTATTTAAGATTCATATAAATATAAAACATGCCTTTTATTTGTTAAGAGGTTGCTTGTTAAACTGGAAAAAACTATTGAAGTCGCAGAATAAGGAGCTAACACTCTTGTCATGTCATTTCTCTTTTCTAAATAAAATTTTAAAAGTTTTTTTTTATAGATAATTCATGTGAATTACAGTTAAAGACCGAATAATTGGACGACTTGCGATAACATGAACTTTAAAAAATTATTCAAAGTATGAGAAAATCAGATAATAAATCTTTAAACAACACTATATATCTATCTCACAGTATCTCAATAACTTCTAAATAATTTCGTTTTACTATATAATATTAAAAAGGAAAAACCAACAAATCCAAGATGAAACCCAATTTCACATATGAAGCAGATGAACCCTTTGAATGGGAACGAAGATGAAGACGATGCTCACACGCATGGGAGTCAAGTACAAGCATTTGAAAATTACAGGATAAATAGATATGGAATATATTGCCAGGCATTGCCAGGCAACCAGAACCCACAATATTGATCATCAACCTGGGTTCAGGAATAAAAAGACAACTGTTAGGATTTTAATTTGATACGCTTGGTGGCAAACTGATAAGAGACAAACAGGACACTTTTCCATACATGATGGAACAAAGTTGTCAATTATGTTTCGGTTGGTGTTTTATTTTTTCAATTAGAACAGAATATTTTGGTTTTGAAAATTTCGACGCTCCTGTTTTGGAGTTGTACTATATATATATATATATATATTAAAAAAAAATAGTTCAATCTAAATATAAAATTATTTAGAATTGTGCAATTTAAATTTCAAATATAAGTAAAAAAAATGAGAGTTGAACTGATATAACTCAACCGACTTGATGAGTTCAAAGATAACATGAAAAAATTGAATAAAAATATAGTTTAATAAAAAAAAATTCAAGTTGACATCTTAAAAAAATATTGAAACAACGATATATTGAATCAATTCGGGTCAACCTAGGTTAACCTTTCAAATGTGTGACCTCCGTTATAAGACCATGGTAATCTTAAATAAAAGCAAAGCAAATCAAATCAAATTATAAAGTTCAATTCATAACAAACTCATTGTTGAATAATGAAATTGAGAAAAAAATAATTTTAAAAAAGAAACAATAAAATGATTTTTTCTAAACAAAATCATGAACATATATAATATCACGAGAATATCATTATCAATCTCGCAAGATCATTATATTTTTCTGATTGCTCTGAAATTTTAATATAATACATATAAATATATCAAGAGACTCCTCGTAAAATTTCATCTTAATCTAACAGTCAGATTAAAAGATATGATTAATATTATAAAATTATTCATTATTAAAAAAATTCTATTTGGACGGAACAAAATCGGAATGAACGGAACGAAATTGAAACAGACGGAACGAAACCAGAATGTTCCGGATAGCATTTGGGTGGAGTTTCCGGAACAGATTGAAATTTTAAAAGAGATAAAAACTGTGTCGTTTTATCTTATTTTTTTTTACTGGTATGAAAATATTTCGAGTCGAAATAGAATGAGATTAACAACAATTGATGGAAAAGCGGTTGCAAGCTGGTATTGCCCAGCTCCAAGAGGAGCCTCCCATTAGCTCGGACCTCAACGTGTTCTCCTCAAAATAGGACGTGGAACCTGCTTAATGTTGTTTTGCCACAAATGCATTTCTATTGATAGTATCTTGCTGGGATGATGGGAAAGTCTTTCCCTACAATTTTAGAAATCGCATCAACCAGTTGTTAAACACCCGAGTTTGCTATTTTCATTGATTTCAAACTCACAACCAACAGGGCACGATGACAGACCGTAGTGTAGCACCCAACAGAGTTGAGTCATGGGATTTTGTCCCCGACAAATAGACGACTCAGAAAGTTTTAACAAGAAGATGACGCTGACAGATTAGAATCATGGGAGTATAAATGAAATTAGTGTAGGCAACTTCCAGCATTCTCAAGGATAAAAAAATTACAAGTACATCAATCTCAACACGTAAAGTGGAAAACAATATAAGACAGTTATGCTACATACAGGGATAGCCCAGAATATCAAAAATACAAATCTTGGGTAGCTTGGTTTAAATTACTATTACCAGCTGGACAAATATACCATCACAGGACTAGGAAAAGAAGGAACACCCAATGGACTAGCTTCTATAGCTTATAAGGTCAAACAAACAGTTCTAATTCATGTTTTCCTCGAAGGGCACAACCCAGCCAAGAATATTCCTTTGTTAAGTGAAAGCTTGAAATAATACAGGAGAAGTGTAGAACTGTAACTAGTCCTTGACCAGTCTTGCCTCCAAACCACCTTCGGGTCGCTTTACAAGAGTGTAGGGCATATGAGTCCCTAGAATTTTATCCCATATGGAGAAGAATGGCTGAGAATAATTATACTTTGTGCCTGGGAGTTGATGGTGGACGTCATGATAAGCAGTGTTGTTCTGGAAAAAGATATGGAAGATATTGCCAGGCAACCAGAGCCCACAATGATCATCGACTGTTTTAACCACAGCAAAGCAGAAGAAAATGGCCGATGTCCGCGCAGTCATTCCTGAGACAAGGAATGCAATGGCACCACCCACTGTGTCAAGCAAGAGACCCTCAATAGGGTGATTATAAAGGGCCCCAATTGCATATGTAACAACTAGCTTGTGGTGCTGGGAGTGGACATGGCGGTATAAGAATTTGTTCTGATGCATGTAGCGGTGCGCAAAGTACTGCCATGTGTCCATGACAAACATTCCAATAATGATTTGCATGATTTGGATAGGGATTGAGGGCTGGATTGTGATTCCAGTTTCGTCAGCTGGTGAAGTCAACTGCAACAACGAAACTCAGCTAACCAAAGTTAATTATCAGTTGGTAAAAAGTAAAAATCACATAGGTCTACATCCTAGAGCTTACCAATCAAATGATACCACCAAGCAATTGAATAATTACTATCTAAGTCCTAGAGTCACTGATCTCTCAATCCCTCTGCATGCTCCTCCCAAAGGGGGGATCTGGGAGGGAGGGTTAGAAGAAAATCCTACCATTCAGTACTTGGTAATGAAGAGGCCACTCTCAAGAATTGATCCTGCAACCTTGTGGTTGCAAGTCCAAGACTCTTTATCTTTGCACGAAACCAGGGCCAAGATAAATAAAATAGTAATGTCTGTAACAGCAGCTATATTAAGAAACATCAAAGACCGATACCAATGCAAGAAATTCCACTTTTTTGTGTCCTAAATACTCATTTTTATCCCACAGCAGCAACTTGAATCTTAAGGTGAGTGGAGGAATCTATCATAATTGGAAAAGCAAGACAGACTTTCTGAGATTTCACAAAAGGGCATCCAAACAGAAATGTGGTAGCAGAAAAGGCCAAAACAAGATTTGAAAGTTTTATCCCTAAATGTCTTCCCATTACCTTTACTTAAACAATTTACATTATCACAACAGACTCAAAATGATACAAGACAAAAAAGGAACTTCTGGTTCATAATATTTAGCACCATGCAGTTAAGATGCATGCCCACATGGACCTACCTGAATTAAGAGTTAAGGAGGATGGATGGTGGGACAAGAGAAGCTAGGAAACAGAACATCATATAGTAGCAGAACAAGCATATGTCAGAACAGAATATGTTCTTGAAAGAGAGACAGGTAAATAAATGTTTGATATTGCCAAAAATGTCACAAAGAACAAAAGGTTTCAGAGCTGGATCTCATAACTTTAAGGGCATGAAAGTCATTTCCTGCTCACTCTGCTAACATAGAATACAGATGATTTCTCATACTGCTGTTAAAATGAAAGACAAAAAAGAAGAAAACAGAACATGTTGGCAGAAAGAATAAAGGCCACTCTTCTTTATCGCAAACCATCAGAATCATGCACCGAAAGCCACTACTATCACAGCACAAATGGAAAAAATTCTCAAGGAAGAAAGAATTCGCAAGCACTCAATATAAAAGTAACACGTGATTTACTGTGTAAGGCTCAAATTGCACATGACAAATCACAAGAATTTTACTCGTTTATCAAGAGAACTGCACAAATGTAATAAAAAAATACTCATCAGAACTTAAAAAAGCTGGACACATCATGAACTCATACTCCCTCCATATCACAGTAACCTAGCAAACCCTCTGCCCACCAAAAAAATGTTAAGGAAAAAGAAAATGATAAAAAGAATGAAGAAGTATCCTAATACAGAAGATCCACTTCATTTTTTGTTCCTCCAACCTATCCAATAGCTGCTGATACTTCCCCGATTTTATTCATGTTCAAACCTAAAGTATATACATTATTAGGTGCATTCTCCAGTTATGAGAATCAACAAGCACAACATCAGATCCACAGCCTCCATATGAGATGATGAATATCTAGCAGTGACTACACATGACAAGGCCATGAAGAAGCATTTTCCTACATGGAGCTGCCTTGTAGAAACCAGAAACCACTAAGATCTCAGCTAATAGGGAACAAGCTTGTCTAGGCTTCTATCACGGTGAAATCACCATTCCACGTAATACAAACACTAACTCCAGGAAATCTATCCCAAGAAGCATACTGAAACAAAAAAAAAGCTGATAACATATAGGAAGAAACCTATATTGAGAAAGAGCCCAATTGCACACACCAGAAAGGATCACAATTACACAACAAAGAAACATAAAGGGCAAACAGGAACAACTTGAACAGGTTCAGTAACTAACCAAAAAGAGCGCATGAGCAACAACAGCCTGGACTAGTTGCTGAAGCAAAACACCCTTAACCACCTTCGATAGCGGAACCAAATTCTTCTCTTCCTCCTCTTTTCTAGTGTGCAATCTATATTCATCCAACGGTGGCAATAGCTGGTAAAACCCCGCGTACAACCAATAAATTACAATAGGGGCAAAAATCCCCATTACTTCATCACTCACATAACCTTCCCAAAACACCATGGTTAATCCAATTTACAAAGGCAACAAGGATCAACTCTTCAATTCTAAACTTGAAAAATGCAACTCAAAATCTGCAGATTCGAAGCTGCATGTAAAAGTTAACGATCTAAAATCTCAATCTTCACTCTACATAGCCTGAGTATCACAAAGAAAAACAAAATCAGAAATTTAAACGAAAATACATATATAAATTAAATCCCTAAAATAACTCTTAAAAAAAAAAAAAATTCCATGACTCCTGCTCCTCGTATTCAATATATACACAAAATACGAAACATTAAATTTCCACACTTTAATACCATAGTTTCCATGAGAGAAAAAAAGCGTGAAAAATAATCAAAATTCAAGCTACCAAGGCTCAAATTAGCCCCCCCACCTTTGCGTTTCATTTGTTACTATAGAAAATTCTAAACGGGAAAGAAAAAAATCATCATAGCATCCGCCACTAATTAGCCAGAAAAGGAGTTTAAATTGAAGCAACTGCCTCAGTTCACCTTCTTATAACATGAAGAGGGAGAGAGATTGATAGGAATTAAGTTTGAAGGAAATGTATACTTACAGAGAGAGAGAGATCGCGGACCGATGAAGGCGTCATTAATGATCTTGTTGTTTCTTCGTTAAAATAGTGGAGGAACAGGGGGAAGACTGATGTGCGAATGTCAAAATTTTATTATTTTAGATCTAAGCCAAACCCAACCCAGCCCAACCAAACCAAAGCAAAGCGCCTGTTGTTTTAATTTTTTTATTTTATTTTATTTTATTTATCAACTTTATTGACTTTGTTGGTGACGGTTGTGGCTTTCTATGCTTTCTGGTTTTATAAGGTCTGAATCTGATGAAAGGATTATTATTTAAAATATATATTGCAAGCGGTATAGCTTTGGTTTTTTCGTAATATCAATAATATGAAAATAAATACTCTGATTTATTTTTTACGAGCGAATTTGCCCGCGATTTAACTTTTTTTTCTTCGTAGAAAATTGATTAATTTTATATATGTTATAATTGATTAATTTTATATTTAATTAGTAAAATTGTAATTGATAGAATATGTTAAAAACAAGTTTTTTTTCCGCCTAAAAATGATTGCATGTTGTCAATGTTAAAATTGTTTTGATAATTATTTAATCGGTAGATTGTACAATTAGAATCAAAATTTTTTTTTGTTAAAATGAGACACGTGCTCCATGTAACATACTGATTGATTATTGTATATGTTTTATTTATTTCATGACTTCTTTAATTAGCACTTTTTCAAACAGTAATGAGAAAAAAATTGTGGTGCGTGTAAACTAACCCGGACACCCTCGGTTACAAAAAAAAAATGTATAAGTGAAAAAAACAAGGGAAAAAAATGTTAAAAAAAAAGTGGATTTGAAAATTAATCGTGGTGCACGTAAGCTGTCACGGATACCCCTGTTAACCCGGTTATAAAAAAACGGAAAGTACCTTTTCAAACAGTACTGAACAGTAAAAAAAAAAGTTAAAAAAAATGGTTTTGGAGATTAGTCGTGGTGCGCGTAAGCTGCCGATGATACCCCGGTTAATAAAAAAAAGCTCAATTATAAAAAAAATGAAAAATATCTTTTTCAAATGAAAATCATTGTTCATTACTGTTTAAAACAATTAACAACCAGAGAGATTCACACTCTTACTCTCGTGGGGAAACAATTAGCAGCCACACGCTATAACCACCCAGCCAAACGACTTCATTGTTCATCCTAGTATACAAATAATAACTATATCATTAAGTAATTTCACTATTCCAATCCACAATACATCTGAGCCTGTATAAACAACAAAAAACACTGTTCAAACTGCCATCTCTTCTAGCTATATAGTAATTTTACTTTACAACTAGTTTTTTAAACATTGCATTTTTTATTCTGGATTAAAGAAATTTTAAAAACTTAATAAAATGATTATAATATCCAAATTTATATATATTAAAACATGAAAATTAACAATTACCACGGCATTCGTTTTTTCTTATAAAACCATCGTTGTTACAAATCTAATCTTCTCCCTCTATCTTTGATCAAATTAAGGGAACAAGCTAACCCACACTCACCGATCACCATTGTTGCCTTCATCCTTGAACGGAAACCAGGTCTACACTGTCCCTTACTCTCGTTTCAACGCTGCCCTCTCTCCCCTTTACAAGTTTTGTAAATAAATAGATATTCATTTCTGCGTAGAATGTGAAGTGATAGCCTGTTTGGGAGTGTGGTTGCGGTAGTTTTTCAAAGTGTTTATCGTGCCGAAATACATCAAAATGATGTTTTTTTTTTATTTTTTAAAAATCATTTTGAAATCAGCACATTAAAATGATCTAAAACACATAAAAACATATTCATTTAAAATGAAAAAAAAATCAAATTTCGGCTAAAAGTCGGTGGGATCGCAATGCCAAACGGGCACTAACCAATGCAACCGCGATATTGGACAAAATATTCTGTACCGAATGAGAATTAATCTCCACGTAGAGTTTGTTTAATCTCATCCACCAAGCTCGATTGAGCCCCAAATTTATAGCAAAAAATCTCATCTGCATCGCCGAGGCTCAGCTACTCAAAATTTATATAATTATTAATTTTATAACATGTAGAATTAATCAAGGTACGGGATATCCATGTTAAAAAAAAATTAAAGCCTTCCATTAGTTTTTATAAAAGATCCAGGAACATCTTTGAGTGCAAACTCCCTTCCCCTCTCTTCCTTGTAATGCATCAATATATATACACACTAAAATATAAATCTTGTCCCTTTTTATTGTGCAAAATTTTACTGTTCACCCAAACTCAGTTCACTATTCATTGCTACAGTGAAATTATCATTTTGCCCCAGACCCGAAAAATTTTAGCATCCAAAACCGGGGGCATTTTTGGATTTTCCAGGGGACACGGATTGACATTTCCAGATTTGTTGCACAGTGAAACGATGCAATTAGCCCCCCTAAACGACAAAACACACTACCAAAACATGGGGGTATTTTCTGAATTTTCACCCCGGGTTTTTTGTAGATATGGCTGGGGTCAAGGGCTATATGGGTAATATACCTATTTTTTATTATTTTTTATCCGAGACACTGCAGGCGTGTCGTACGGACGCACCAGCAGTGTTCCGCCCGCTCGCGCCTCTCGAGTGGCGCGTGCGGTTTTCTCAGTCGTCTGAAAATGTGCTCCCGCCGTCTCATATGGTTCTTATACATGTATTCTTCCTCCACGCGCGGTGCGTGTTTATCAAATAAATGTGTGATCTCCGGTGGACGGTTTTTCTTCCCCCCTCTCTTTTCTCTCTCCTATTGCTGGTGAAGTACGCTATCGTCCCTCATATTTGTATGCATTTCATTTTGGTCCCTAATCTTTTGATTTCATTTTGATTACTGATTTTTCAATGGAACTTTCGATTATATACAATTATGCCCTTGAATTGAAATAGATTATATACGATAAGTTTCATTTCGGTCCTTCAACTTTTGATTTTCGGTTTCTTTTTGTTTTCTTTAATAATTTTGGTATGCAAATTTGAATTTGTTGTAAATTTATCCCTAAATTAAAATTGGTTATATATATTACTTTTCATTTCGGTCCTTATTCTTTTAATTAGTTCAATAATTGCACTGTGTTGATTTTTTAAAATCCCCTTATTGTTTTTTGGTACCAAAATTTTGATTTGTTTCATTTTTATCCTTCGATTGGAATTAATTATATTATTTTTTGTCACTTATTCTTTTATTTTTTTTATTAATTCATTTGGTTTTTTGTCCTTCATGGATAATTTTTATTTTTTTATCTATATTTATGCATTTGTACTCTTAGATTTTGTTTTTGTTTTTTGTGATTTTATTTTTTGTTAGGGTTTTTATTTTGGCATTTCTTCTTTTATTTTTTTTATTTAGTATTGATTCCTTTTTTTTTTCGATCTTTCTTGGACAATGTTTTTTTTCCTTCTTCATTCATATATACTTTTGATATTTGTTTTGAATTTTTTTGTTATTTTTTTTTATTGCGGTTTTATTTTTATTCGGTTCAATTATGAAATTTTAATTTATGTTGGTGATCATTAATATTGCTTCATTTTTCTCTTTGTTTTTTTTTTTTTTTCTGTTGTTTTTATCTGATTTTCAGATCAAATGATTTTATGATTATATTGTTTGTACAATAATAGTGATAATTTTAGTGATTGTTTTTTTGACAATTGTTTTTTAATTCTTTGGGGCAATTTAATGATTTTCACTATTTGGATAATAATGTTGATAATAATTTTAATTGTTATAGTAATGATAATGACAGTAATGTGAGGATGGATTTTCAATTTATATTTTCTTATTTTTTGAAGATAGAAAATTAACTATTTATTTTTATTATTTGATTAATGCAAGTTCTTTCACAATTTATATTTTGTTTGTTGTGTTTAATTTAAACTGAATTGTAAAATGAACTAATCCTAATATAATGTATTCAATAATTCAGATATCTGAATCTTCTTGTTTTTTTTAATAATAAAGATAATTTTATATTTGTTATTTCATTGAAACCTACTAAACCAATAAATTTATATTCATTTAAAATTCATATATTTTACAAAAAACTTGCACTTCACAAGATTTTCGCACAAATTTATTATTTTACCTAAATTTATATTATAATAAAAAAATTATACATAATTAATATTTTTTTATATTAAAAAAGTATAGTTCCGGACGTGACGAGGCTCGGGAGTGCCATGGCTAGTATATATATATAGAGAGAGAGAGATCACTGCGCACGTATATGCTGAGCAGATTTAACTGAATTTTTCGGATAATATGTTAAAAAATCGGTTTGCTTAGATTATTTTAATCCAAACCTTTCGAGTCAACTCGCTGTTGTACTTCAAAGAATGCTCAGACGAGAAAATATTTCTCGTGATTTCTCGTGGTGTTTAATATAAATATAAATCAAGATTTCTGTGTGCCAGTTTTTAATAGTGAAAACGCACGAGTTTATATTCCAACTTCCCATGGTGTCGAGAACTCGAGATTTTCAGTGGTCAGTGTTTGAAGTTTGAACGTATCCGATATAATAATATATATTATATTTTTATTTAATAATTTATTTTCTTAGATTAAGATGATTTTTTATATTGTATTAGAGTTTTGTTGTCTCAACAATCACAAGTTTGAATTTTCATCACCTTTATTTTATCTGATAAAAATTATAAAATAGTGTGGATCCATGTGCATATTTCAAGTTTAAAGAGTTTTTACTTGAACAAGTGTGTTGAAAAATAATATAAATTATATACCAGAGTCTCACATAATAACTTAATTTTTTATCCAAAAAATTAATCACCTTATTATTTTATTCCAATGACAGTTAAATATTCATTTGAAGGAGGAAAATTAGAGTAATCTGGCGGCTAAATGTAACTTAACAGTTAAGACTCCTAAAAGTCAAAATTTGATCATCTTTGTCATTGTCATGCAAGATTATAAAATTATTTGATATGTTGTGAGTAGTTTCTATTTTGTTGAAAATATATTAAAATATATATATATTTAAATATATATTTATATATTTAATATATATATTTTAAATTTAAAAATGATATATATATATATATATATATATATATATATATATATATATATATATATATATATATATATATATATAGCATTTAATCATACAGCAAAGTGGCGAAGCAGTTCATGAAGTAAAAAACAATAATACATATTTTATTTCTTTTATATATATTATTATTGATATAAGTAAGGAAAACAGGACACCCTGAAATTGTTTAGTTTAATTAAATGTAAGGGAACAGATAATGTTAGGAAAGTTCCAAGAAGGACAAGTCCTTTACTCCTTTTAAGGCAAATGGTTTACTAGGAGCCAGTTGACTACCCATAGAGCTTGAGGCTTCCGTAATGACTATGGGATATGGTTTTTTAAAAATATTTTTAGATTATTTTTTTATATGATAATTTTAAAAATAATTTTTAAAAATAAAAAAATATATTTTATCCAACCAGTTCAGGAAAGTTGTCCTGGTTGTTGCTGGTCACTCAGGCAAGAGGTACTTTTCGTGGTTTCAAATGTGATCTCCTATGAAACGATGACAGCTTGCCATTTTAAAAACGCAAGGATATATGGGCACGGCCTGTTTGACTTATTTCAAAAAATAGAGTTTCGCAAATATATTTAAATAAAAAAGAATTGTAACATAAATTGATTTTATTTTAATTAAATAATAAAAAATAGAAAATGATAATAGACTAAATAAAAAAATCACAATAACTATGAAAAACGAATGAATATATTTGAGAAACAAATAATATATTCCATTCAAATGTCAAAATTGAAACAAATAAAATCAAAATCAAAATAAATAAAAATCTTGGAACCGAAATAAATAATGACATTTTAAAAAGTAATTGCAGTGTAATTTTGTTAAAAATTAAAAAAATAAGGACTGAAATGAAGAGTATCATATATGACCAATTTCAATTGGAGGACAAAATTAAAAACTCTGCGTAATGAAAAAATTAAAGGAACAAAAAACAAATTAAAAATTACAAGAATAAGGATTGAAATAAAAATAAACATATAAAATCAGTTTCCATTGAAGGGCACAATTGAAAACAATCAAATTTTTTGTTGAAGAAATCAGGAATAAAAATGTAATCAAAACTTCAGGGACTAAAATAAACCTATTACCAACTTCAAGGACTTCTATGTAATTTTTGACGGTAGAAGAGAGGAAAAACCAAAAACTGTTAATCAGCGAAGCCTCAAATACTGGAAACCGACATGCGTCGCACCGAGAGGTAGAGGACATGACGATGCACTAGGTGACACGGTAAACTAACAATTTCCACTGTTTAAAGACGTCATACGCTCCGCCTGAAATACTATTGGCCTGTACGTACGACACGTCTGCAATGTTTTAGAAAAAAAAATAATATTAAAAAAACAGGAAATTTTCTATACACCCCTGAACTCAACGATAACTACGAAAAAACCAGGGGTGAAAGTACCATGTACCCCGACTACAATGTTTTTTTGGGTCTTTTTCCGGGGTTATTTTAGTAGTTTTAATATGCATGTATTTGTAAAAAAACAAAAACACCCCACTCCTCTGTATTTTTTGTCATCATTCATAGGTAAAGTAGTAGTTTTATTGTGTAAAGAAATTAAAAATACCATACATATCTCCTGAAAATATCTAAAATAACTCTGATTCTAGATCTTAAATTTTTTTCATCTTAAGAATAAAATAGTAATTTTAATATTATAGGTAAAGTAATATATATCCAAGCCAGTCAAAACAAAATATATCGTTCCAAATAAAAATAAAACAAAAACGGAATTGACCTTGCTGCGAACCTCACAGAAACTTCGCGTCCGCTTCCTCGTAGCTTCTCTCTCTCATCACACTTCCAATCCTTTACTATTTACTTTGCGTGACCACCAAACAAAAACTAATCAACCCCCCCCCCCCCCCCACACACATTTCTCTCTCAAAATTCTCTCTCATAATCGGTCAAACCTATCGATGACGGTCACCGCCGACTCTTGTCTCGGCGCTGATGACAAGGCGTGGCCGCCTGGGTTCAGGTTTCACCCGACAGACGAGGAGCTCGTGCTTTATTACTTGAAAAAGAAGATCTGCAAGAAAAGGATAGAACTCAATATTATTCGGGAACTTGATGTTTACAAGTGGGATCCTGAGGAGTTGCCTGGTATGCCATTTTTTTCTTTATGGTATTTCATTTCTTTCTTGCGGGCGTTGATTTGAGTTGTGTTTTTGTATGATTGTTGAGGGTTTTGGTTTTCATTTTTGCTTGGTTTAAATTTGATCGGAGGATTTCGGGGTTGATTACAGGAGTCAGGGAGCTGATAGTGGTTAATTAGTACGTTTATTGGAATTTTGATTTGGGTTTCATGCGGGTTTTTGGTTTGATAAGTTTATATGATTTGGAATGGTTTATTGCTGTTAAAATGATTCGAAGGAATGGGTTTTCTTTGAGAGTTTGTTCCATTTCGAGGTTTTTTTTGCTGTGTTGTTTGGCTCCTTGAGCCTTGGATTTGATGTTTATTTACTTTTTCTTAATTGATTTTGATGTTAGACGCAGCGTTGACTGATTGACCGATTTATTTTGATTTTCAAAGCATTTGTTTGAGGTGAATTGTAGACTTCTTTCGGTTTTGTGTTTCTTGTACTGCCGAAATTGCACTAATGGCTTTAACTGGGTTTATTGTTTGCTTGCTTTTCCAAGAGGCGAGAGCAAGGGTTTGGAAGATTGAATTATCTATCTCTAACAAATCAAAAAATGATCTTGCAGGGCAATCAATATTGAAGACTGGGGATAGGCAATGGTTCTTCTTCAGTCCAAGGGATAGGAAGTATCCTAATGGAGCTAGGTCAAATAGGGCGACCAGACAGGGGTATTGGAAAGTAACAGGGAAGGACCGCATTGTTGTGTGCAATTCTCGGAATGTTGGGGTGAAGAAGACCCTAGTTTTCTACATAGGCCGCGCGCCAAGTGGTCAGCGAACTGATTGGGTGATGCATGAGTATACTTTGTATGAAGAAGAACTTAATAGATGCCCAAATGTGCAGGTATTTAGTGTAGTGGTTTTGTTTTGTTTTTGTTCACTTATTGCTTGTTTGGTGCTGATTAAACCCTTTTCTTTTGTGTCTTTTCTGCATCAGGATTATTATGCGCTTTACAAGGTTTTCAAAAAAAGTGGGCCCGGACCTAAGAATGGTGAACAGTATGGAGCACCTTTTAAGGAAGAGGACTGGGCTGATGATGAATATCCATGTGTCAATGGTATGGTTACTCCAGAGATTCCTGTTGAGCAGCATAATGAAGTGTCTCTTGTTGATAATGTCAGAGTGTCAGATCAACTTGAGCCGCTATTGGATGATTTTGAGGAGATAATAAAACAAATAGCTGAAGAACCTGCTCCTAACCAGCTACAGAACAGTGATTTTACTCATTTACTGTCCCAGGTTTGTGTTATAGTAATTGCTCTAATGTTTCTTCCTTTCCTTTTCACCTCAACTGGCCCAAATCAGACTGACTGTTGTGACTTCAAGTTTTTTTGTGTCATGTCACAAAATTGGCCTCACAGATTTTTGTGTCCAAAACAAGTCTTAAATGGTCTCATTGATTTGTTCATAGCTTGATATTACTGATTGATGAGACACAATGCTTTGGCTATGCATTTGCAAAGTAAAACTAGAGTTGTATTGTTTTTGTGGTTTTTTTGCTTCTGTTTATCTGTACCTTTTCAGATTTGTATTGATCCATTTCAATATCACAGGTTGCTGGTGAAGAAGAGGCACAAAGTATTTTAGTTGATCCATCTTTGAAGGAAGTTGTTTCTGAACCAGCTGGAGAGTTGACGACAAGTGGTCAGCACTACAATAAATACACCAGCTTTAACTTTAACCAGTCAGCTACCTCAACATTGCAATTGCACGAGGCACCTGAGGTCACTTCCAGTCCTAACTGTGAAGAGGCACCCCAGTTAAATGAAGAGGATTTCCTGGAAATTGATGATCTCATTGGCCCAGAGCCTTCCTTCTTCAGCACCGAGCAACCTGCAGAAAACTTGAAGTTTGATGATTTTGATGGATTGAGTGAGCTTGACGTGTACGATGATGCAGCCATGTTTTTTCATGGCATGGGACCTGTTGACCAGGAAGCAGTTTCATGTTCATACGTGAATTCCTATGCGTGTGATGTGATTAACCAAGCCAGCTACCAGCTGCAGCCCAATACAATAACAAACCTGGTGGATTATCATTTGCAGCCAAATTTGGTGGCCAACCAGGTGGATTATGAGCTGCAGCCACAATTTTTTGACTCCGAGCAGATGAACAGTCAGCTATGGGTGCATGATAATCAAAATAATGCATTAGCTACTTCAGAATCACACCATGGGATTCTTTTCCAATCAACAGGTATATAACTAGTTTGACTTGAAGAGTTACAGCATCAATTCTGTCTTCCATCTTGTGTACAAAGCTACCCTTTTATTTTGGTCTAAGTCGCTTTTGTCTTAGCCAACCAGTGCAGAGCTCTTGATGAGATGGGTGGCCTGTCTGGCAGAAAAGCCTATGTGAATTTGGGACTTTGAGCCAGATTCAAGAGCTCTAGTACAAGTATTTCCTTTGTATATTATTAACAAAAGCCATTGGAATGTAGTGTTAGTCTAATAGGCGGTCATTTCGGTCATGTTCAGGTGCTATGTGTGAATCGAGCAATAATTCTACTGGAGCCAATGGAAACCAAGGAGGCGAAGACGGTGATACTGCTGCTAATGGCTGGCTATCTTCCGCCTTGTGGGGTTTTGTGGAGTCCATACCCACTACTCCGGCGTCAGCGACGGAGAACCCTCTGGTTAACAAAGCTTTTGAGCGAATGTCAAGCTTCAGCAGGATTAGATTGAATGTCAAAAACATCAATGTTGATGCAGGTAATGGCGCTGCAATTGTAAGGAGCACTGGTTCAAATAAGGGATTTGTTTTATTGTCAATTATTGGAGTCTTGTGTGCCATCTTATGGGTATTTGTCGGAGGTGCCAGAGTGTGGGGGAGATCAGTCTCCTCGTTATTTATGTAGATGAGACAACTTTTGATGTTAAATATTGTGGGAATCTCCGAGAATTAATCGATAGGCACATTAATTATAATATCATCGTAATATAGAAAGAGGTGTATGCCTCTCAGTCTTGAACTGTTGAAGCTCCTGGTGATATCCTTTCGACAGACCCTTTCCCCTCTGATAGAAAATTGTAAACGAAAACCCCTACGGTTTCTTAGGCTTCTATTTTTTTTTTTATATATTTATTTTCTCAAAAAAAATTCTTCAGATTTTTTGATAATTCTTTGTTTTGTTTCTGGGTTTTTAAACTTTCTTGAATAACGATTATTTTTTAATTATTTAAATGAGTTTAGTTTTTATATAGAGGTGATTCATCTATATTTTTATTTTTATTTTTATACATATTAAATATTTTTTTAATCATATTTTTAACGTGTATCTTATTTTTTACTTTTATTTTGTTTAATATTTCTTATGTACTTGTCAACCCGTATTATAAATTGATTTTTATCAACAAATTTATTAGATAAAATTAGATAAATAACATGTGTTATGATATTTTTTTTTTATCTATATCTGTATCTTAATTTTCTCAATTATATTTTTATTTATCGTTGCTTTTTTTAAAAAAAATTATTTACTCTTAAAATTTATTTACATAATGATTCATGGTTTATTTAATTGGATGGGTGAATAAGTTTTTTAGTTTGATTTATTTATTTATTTAAAGCCATGCTGAGAAATTTAACATGTTCAAGTTTATTTGATTTGATTTTTTTTTATAATTTTTTTCTTATTTGTTTTATAAAAAAAATGTTATTTTTAATTTCACTTTTGAGTACAAATTGATAGTGTGTGTGTGTGTATTATCCTCATTAATATTTTATATCCTCATCAATATGTATACTTTTTATGTTTATATTTCTCTTTTAGCTATTTTTTTTTTATTTATTTATTTTAATCGTAGTGTTGTTCCCTACGAACAAATACCTTAACAAAAAATAAGCTTTACACACACACACACACGTGTGTGTATTTTATCCTCATCAATATTTTATATCCTCATCAATATGTATAATTTTTATGTTTATATTTCTCTTTTAGCTATTATTTTATTATTTATTTATTTTAATCGTCGTGTTGTTCCCTACGAAGTACGAACAAATACCTTAACAAAAAATAAGCTGAGGGATGTTTTTCATCAGTGCTCAATATTTTATTGCAATTAATTACTATCCATGTCGTGAAGATGAGGTCGTTGGATCATCGCCCCTATCTTCAAATAGGAGCCTCGCTCGCCCCTTTTTCGCACCAGCCCCAAACAATCAATACAAAAGAGAGAGAAAAAGAAAAAAAAACTTCTTCTACCACCTGACACCTCTCTCCCGTGACGCCAATTAACAAATGGCCGAAAAACCAATCAGGTTCGGAATAATCGGGTGCGCAGAAATTGCCCGGAAATTATCTCGGGCAATTACTTTAGCACCCAACGCTGAGCTCTCTGCTGTGGCTAGCCGCTCCTTGGAGAAAGCCTCCGCTTTTGCCAAAGCCAACAACTTTCCACCCAGCGCCAAGATTTATGGCTCTTATGAGGAACTCCTCGACGACCCAGAAATCGATGCCGTCTATGTCCCTCTGCCCACCAGCCTTCACGTCAAATGGGCATGCTTTATTGCCCAGAAGAAGAAGCATATCTTGTTGGAGAAACCTGTTGCGCTCAAGGTTGCAGAGTTCGATAAAATCGTGGAGGTTTGTGAGGCAAATGGAGTGCAAATTATGGATGGAACCATGTGGATACATAATCCTAGAACTCACAAGATGAAGGAGTTCTTGAATGATAAGGAGCGGTTTGGAGAGCTCAAAACTGTAAGTTCTAATTTTTTCTAGTATTTTTTTTGGGTGATTTTGTTATTTTCAGTCAATTATGGATTTTGTGCTATTTATAGCTAAATTATTTGGATATAATTACTTAGCGTTCGTTTTACGCAGAATATCCAATATTTACTTTTATGTCTGATTTCTTGTTTGTTTTTGGATTTATATTAGGTAGAGTTAACATTTTGCCAAAAACAGTGTGTTACTTGCTTTCAAAGTTTGCATCATGTATCCAACTGCTATTGATTGGACAAAAGAATCCTGCTGCTTCTAATTCTAGATATATAAGATGAAGTAATTGTAAAACAGTGTCGTTTATATCGTATTCCCAGCCTCATCTATGATAGGACGATGGGACGTGGGGATTGCAGTCTACTCCAATATCTGGACAAAACCTGGGTGAACGAACAAACAAGTATAGCCTGGTTAGCCAATGATTAGTGTCATCAAGTGAGAACACCTCACTATTATTCGGTGGCTCCCGGGCCCAGACCGGATAGACTAACCTGTTCAAATGCCAAAAGGACAAATAAAACACTCATTCAATGCGAGCACGCACACACCTAGAGTTACTTTTGTAAGACAACCACCATCACCTCAAAATATTGACTCGATAGTTTAATATGTATGTAACCTAAGGCTATAGAAACTCGATAGTTTAATATGAAGCCTTCCTTTATGTGATATGATTTTTTTGAAGAAAACATTTATTCGATGGTTGTTAAGAGTTAGAAGCGTACTTTTTATTGAAAACAATATCTAGTTATTTGAAAGTCATTAGCAAGACACAAACTTACTTATAATGCTGAAGATTGATAGAGGTTGTATGAATTTTGCTAATTGCAGCAAGACTAGGCCTGAAAGATGTTCTAATGAGATGGATAATTTCTTTTAGAAAGTTGATATCGCAACTTTCAATGGATATACGAGTGTTGAGGAATTTGTTAATTGCCTTACTAATTATGATAGAGTGATGAAATATTTGAGATACTCTTAGCAAGAAATGAGATGGTTGAGAGCAAATTGAGTGGAAGATCAGCTTTCTCGTGGTGGAAACAAATACAAGATACTTTATAAGCAAAATGTAAGATGCATGTTCGAAGTTGGTTTCAAATGAGCCAATTATTGAGGGATAACTTTGTTTTGCTAGATTACGAGTGGAAACCAAAGACTGTTGTTAAAGCTAATTTGCGACTAAGAGAGAATTATATAATGAAGTCTTTATTTTCAAATTTAGCTAATCATATATAATCTATATTAAAGATTACATCGTCAAAGAATGAGTTGAATAATAACTTAGTCTTTTAACATTAAATTGGAGAAGACAATGACAAACTACAATTATTTTATCATGAACTTAAATCTTGAAAGCAAGGACATGTAGGATATGGTGATTTATGAAATGTTATCTAGAGATATTATGGAAAATTATCATAGAGTTCCATTCCATATGGAGGTTGAAGTACTAGGAATAACCACATCACCACCACCTTCACTCAATGATCTTAGAACTTCTACACAAGAGCAACTTGAATATACATTGACTAAAGATAACAATGCCCGTTTACTAACAAGTCAAATTTAAAGTAAAAGAAGTGTGAATGAATAGTAAATGGATTTCGTTTTTCCTTTTGCTTGCATGCACCATAATTAGATTTGAAGTCAATAGGTAAAAGACACAATACTTTATGAATAGACTAATTAAAATTCTATATTCAAAATATCTATTTTCTTTTTAGAAATGAACACTGATTGTGAACTCGAGAATGAGTTTTTCTACGACTTTGTATCAAGAAGTCTAAGTCCAAATCCAAGTTTGGACATGTCAAATGATTTTTAATAAAAACAAATATAAATTTTGATCTGATCATTAAATTAGGCTGAAATTTTGCTAAAATGTTTTACAAGCCCGATTCTATAAAGGGTTAGTTAAACCCAGTTGAGGTCATATTTGTGTCCAAATTCAACCTAAAAGTTAACGTTCGAGATTTTTTTCACTGTTTTCTTAGTTATGTTAGGATTTCTTTTTTAGTTAAGTTTTAGAATTTTATTTGGCTTAGGTTTTATAATTTATTTTGATTTGTTTTTTTTATAAGTTATCATGATTCAAGTTACTAACTTAGCAATTTAATTCAGATTAACCCAAATTAATTTAATATGTTGTTATTTTAATATGTTTTGAAAAAATATCCTGAGTTTTTTTTAGTTAAACTATATTTCTAATGGTCTTTGAGTTGTTTCTGGATCTCCAAGTTGACCATGTCATATGGAATCAATTCTAATATGTTTTTTTTTTTACTAAAAAAACTTCTTAATAATGCCTTAAAGTTTTTTACATTTTTTTTTCATTCCGAATCTTGTAACCCAAGCTAATGATATAGTTTGTCCTAAAATACCATTTGGTAGAACACTGAGTGTCGACATCCAATTGGTAAGATATGGAAGTGAAGCATGAGTGAGTGAGGTAGGGTATGTTATATCAAAAGATCTAAACCAAGCACAATATGGACTTCTTTAAACCCTCGAAACGTTGACCTGATTGTTAATGATTTTAGTGTTTGCTAAGCTAATTATCCAGTGTAGCAATTAGGAAAAAAAAAATATTGACAAGTTCAAATATGAAATCATTTTGTTTGCTCTTTCATGCAAATCCAGCATCCAATCAATTTCAACTACTCACAAAATCTCTTTGGAGTCCTGCAGATGCACAGCTGCTTTACATTTGCTGGCGATGAGGATTTTCTCAAAAACGACATTCGTGTGAAGCCAGATCTTGATGCTCACGGTGCTCTTGGTGATGCGGGCTGGTATGGCATCAGGTCAATTCTCTGGGCCGTTGACTATGAACTGCCTAAAACTGTAACAGCTTTGCCTGGGGCTGTTTTAAACGAAGCAGGGGTTATTCTGTCTTGCGGTGCTTCTCTGCAATGGGAAGATGGGAAAGTGGCAACTTTCCATTGCTCTTTTCTGGCTCATTTGACAATGGATATTACTGCCATTGGAGCAGCAGGGACTTTGCATGTCAATGATTTCATAATTCCTCATGGAGAGAAGGAATCGTCGTTCACAACAGTTTCGAAATCTGGGTTCAATGATCTTGTGACAGGCTGGGCAGCTGTGCCAAGCCAGCACACTGTTATGACAGATCTCCCACAGGAAGCTTGCATGGTGACAGAATTTGCCCGCCTGGTTGGAAATATTAAAGCAAATGGGGCAAAACCCGATCCGAAGTGGCCAAGAATAAGCAGGAAGACACAACTTATACTGGATGCAGTGACGACATCGATTGCCCAAGGTTCAAAGCCTGTTGAACTTTAATTAGGACATTTCTTGCTGGTGCTGCTTCCTTTCATTGAACTGGACTCTATCTGCTGTCAAATAACACAATTGCCATCTTCTCCATTTCCTTGCAAATGGGATTTGTGGCGTGGGGATGTCGGTTACAGTGTTTGATGTTTCCTTGGCGTGTATTTAGAATAAAATGCGGCTTCAAGCTTAGATTGTGGTTTCGAATCAAATCCACGCGCCTAATTATGTTCCGTTCGTTTTGAAGCTCATCTTGTCTTAGTTAAATGTTATATATATATATTAAGGATTTCTGCATTTATATATGGCCATGTGAATTTTTCTTAGAATTGGGTTTTCTTTTAAAGAAATTATTAGTGTCAGTGGCTTGAAAATGCTAGTAAATAGTGGTATCTTATTAGTTATTCTCCCTGAACTCATTTTTTATATAAAAAATACACACAAAAATAATAAAAATTCTGAGTAGAGATATTGACCATAAATTTCGTTCTCTTTATAGATTTTTTTTTGTTTTGTTTTGAGGAAACTTCACCTTTCTCTAGGTATTTTTTACGGGTCTGGATTAAACGAGTAAAATCTCGATTGTCCTAGTTTTTTTATAAGATAAGAACGTCTTGATTCGAATATAAAACTTGTAAAATAAATATCAAATCTTTTATCATCACGTCAAGTTTATTGGGATAAAAACAAAAAAAAACAGTGGTGTAAATAAAATAATAAGATGCCAACAAGTACTCCCTAGCACCATAAATAAACTTATTGAAATACCCAAAACACAACATCTAGAGGTGTAAATCATATTGTAATGAATACAGAGCAAACCACATAGCAATTTCATCTCACGCGCACTTCAATTTTTACATAAACCCAAATTTCATAATTATACAGTCACCTTCAGATCACCCTTTAATTACCTTTATTCTTAATTTAACCACATATATGTCATAATGTTTCAGGATCCGTGCACACGGTAAGAAAAAACCCACACCCACACCCACACCCACACCCACACCCAAATTCTAGGAAAGCTGAACATCATTTTCCTGGAATAGCCACAGCAGAGAGAGGCTTCTTCATTTCGCAAGAAAGTCTCAGCAGTTCACTTAGGTCAATCTGGGTTATGCGTGTCCTGGACCCACTCAAAATGGTGCACCAACTTAGCCACCCATAGGCTCACCGTTACAAGCCCCAGGTTCTTGCCAGGACAAACCCTACGTCCAGCCCCAAATGGTGCAAGTCTGAGGTCACCTCCTCTCACATCCACGTCAGCACCACCTCGCCTCTCCAAGAACCTCTCCGGCTTAAACACCAAGGCATCCTCCCATACTCTTGGGTCATGGGTTATGGCCCACATATTGACCATTGCAGTTGTGTTGGTGGGGACCACCATGCCATTGCTGAGGTGGACGTCCGACGTGGACAGCCGGGCCCATGAGAGGAGGGGCCCGGGAGGGTGTACTCGTAAGGTTTCCTTGATCACAGCCTGCAGGTATGGCAATTTAGCTACGTCAGCATCCTCGACACTCCTGTTTCCAACGATGAAGTTCAGCTCGTTCCGCAGCTCGGCTTGAATCTTAGGGTTCAAAACCAACTCTGCCATGATCCCACTCAGTCAAAAGTGCAGTGGTATCGGTGCCACGAAAGATCATCTCCTGCACGCAGCGAATTAAACACATAGTAGTTAATCAGCACACCATTTATGTATAGAGAAAAACATTTAAGGCAGCAGCAAACTAAGAAAAATATTAAATACCAACCCATAAAACAGCAACCATGTCATCCTCATCAAGTTTCTCTTCACCCTCCAAAGAAAGCAAAACATGGACGAAATCAGCGTTTTCAGAGACATTTTTAGGCTTCGTAATTCTGTGCTCGTCAATGATTTTCTTGACGAGTTTCTTGACTCGAGGAACAAGAAGACAACAACGTTGTTTGATGCGACAAGGGTCATAAAAGTAATTCAGCCACGGGAGATAATCAGACCAATTAAAAGCACCCAAGAGCTCAAAACCTTCTCTAACAAGCTCTTGCAACTCTTGTGCCTCCTCATTATTCTGCATTAAGTCATATCTTTTTCCAAAAACAGTACCCATAATGTTATTAATAGAAGCATTTTGAAGATGTTTACGCAAACAAACAATTCCACGGAGGGATTGCTCGTTATAAATGCCACTCAACATGGTAGCACAATCAAGCTGGCGCCATGGCTCATAAGCTGCTATGCGCCTCGGTGCAAATAAATGAGTTGATGCAATTCGTCTAAGGAGGCGCCAATAAGCCCCGTTTGGCGCAAAACCAATGGCTCGGCTAAACATGAGGCTTTTAGCCGATAGCTTGATGGGACGGTCAGCGAAGTGAGGAGAGGTCAAGATTTCACGAGCGATTTGAGGGTCGGAGGTCACAATGGCAGGGGTGGAACCCAAGCTAAAAGCCATGAGCTGAGTTGCGGCTTGGCTTGACGCCATGCAAGCTAGGGTGCGATGGGCCAAGCCGCTGCTTAAGCTGAATAAGCTTCCAAATAACGGCAGGCCTCGTGGACCCGGGATTGTGACATTACCCTTTTGGTTTCTGCCGTTTTTCCATGCTAGGCCACCAGTTGAGAATGCCCAAGTTAGCAAGGTAATGGCCAAGAATGATGTTAAGACAAAGAGCAAGATGAGAGGGTTTGACAAGTTTTCGGTTTGTAACATCGCAGGGATTGCAAACATCCACCAGGCTGAGTCGACAGGAGTTGGAAACAAATCCATTTCTAGAGAGAGAGAGAGAGAGAGAGAGTCTGTGTGAGGGAGGGAGGGAGGAAGGAGGGTATTGAAGAGTGTGTGGATACAGACCGACGGGGTTTGGTTTAAATAGGTGTGTTCTGCTAGCTGCTTGTATGGATACGTGAAGTGAGAGCACATGAGTTGAGTTGCTATCTAAGGATTTGATTATTAATTAATTAAGATTTTAGGTTTGATTTTGGTTTTGGTTTGATTTTGAAATAGGTTTGATTTTGGTTTGGATCATTGCTATCGAAGATTCTAGGAAGCACGAGTACTGTACGTGAATACTCGTGCATGCGATTTTATTAATTATTCGAGTCCCATTGTAGCAGGTTGAGTTGCAAGTTGCCGCCATATATAGTTAGGTGCATGCAGTGAAGTCAACTTAAGGCACCATATCAGTTTCCAATTTCATATCACAAGATGCCCCGATATCCTAATTAAATCAATGATTCTTAATGTGAGTGGCAGAAACATCAAGCTTTCCGATGGGTACATTGGCATAATTTTTTAGATTTGGGAATTGTTACTTGATGCGATCTCCTATATATATATATATATATATATATATATATATGTATATATGTGAATATCTTCGTTCCAAATCATCAAATTTTCATTTCGCTTTGAAGATATACTCCATTCACAGGGTGCTGGAAAGTGAAGAAAATATATATATTAATCTAGCAGGGGTGGAATCGGGGGATGTTATTAAATTAATTTGTTAGTGTTATGCTTAGCTTAAAAATTAACCTAGAATTAGTACCCGACCCATCTCGAACAAATTAAATTGAACAGTGTATATTAAGAAGTTCACACATTCATCTTGAAAACTCAAAGTTTGTGCTATCCAAGAACAGGAAAAAAAAAAAAAAACTTTTCGGATCCACTTTCTAAGGTCTTTTCTCTCAAGGAAAAATCGGAGTCGTATCTTTTCAATCTTGCAAAGTCTATAAAATAGAGGCACGAAACCTGAAATTTCATTGGTATTCGCTGGTGTTTTTGGTCCCCCTCCCGTTGGATGGAGAATTGAAAGGGAAATGTACAGGAAGTTTCTCCAAGAGGCCATTGATTATAAAACTCGCCTAAAGTTACGTTGAGAACTAAAGTGATCAAATATTTAACCAAGTTGTCAATTTTGTTTTGATTTGTGTTTTGTTTTTTTAATTACAATGGAATATTTTAGTTTTGAAGTATTTCGGCTTATCGTTTTGGGATTGTATTGTTTATGTGTGTATATATATAACTAAATATATTAATTCAAAAAAATAGTTCAAATCCAAAATAAAATTATTTAAATAGTGCAATTTAATTTAAAAAGACAATAAAATGATTTTTCTAAACAAAATTATGAGCATGTATAGTATTACTAGAATATCATCATCAATCTTGCAATATCATTATATTCTCTGATTGTTTTGAAATTGTAACATAATATATATAAATATGTCAAGAGACTCATCGTAAAATTTCATCTAAATCTAACGGTCGGATTAATATATATGATTGATATTGTAAAATTATTCATTATTTTAAAAAAACTATTTGGCCAAAATAGAACGGGCGGAACGAAACCGGAACATTCCAGCTGAAATTTGGGTGAAATTTCCAGAATGAACTAAAATTTTAAGCGAGGTAAAAATTATGTCGTTTTATCTTGTTTTTTTAACTTGTATGAAACGTTTCGGGCGTTTCAGCAGAAATGAAATGAAGTTAATAACAATGATTTAACCTATTCGACACTTTTAAATTTTAATAAATATTTAAATGAACTAGTCCAAGCAAGAATTTCAATTAACTCGTCTGATACAGATCATTTTTTTCTTCAAGGATTTCTATTTACTATCTCAACGATATCTTCGTTGAATCGATGTTTTTAAACACTCAGTTTATCTATAAGTGTCTCTTTATTATGAAAACTACCTTATATATGATCGATATTTACATTATATAAACATAAATATATTTACCTTATATATCAATAATTGGAATGCAATAGCTTGTGGCCCTTTATACTTATGATCATGCTGTGAAGACTGAAGACAACATAAAAGACGCTCCTTCGAATTTCATCAATGTGCATGTGCAATATGATCTTTACCTCGTATAAACTCGGAAGTGTGTCCTGTGAAAAGCTAGCTAGAACACATGCAACTTGACCTTAAATATCACCAGTAATGCAAGAAAACACGTATTTAACACCATAAAACCTATAATTAACTTGAAGATAAAAAAGAAAACTAAAAACAGCACCAGTAAACTAAACAAAGGCTAGACTGTCGTGTCAGTTTCCAAAGTCATCTCTGATAGCTGAAGCCAATCAACCACATATAATTAGTATTCCTTAAGAAGATTGCTTCATTCAAGATTTATCAGCTGAAGAAGAGTACTTAAGCTGCGTGCATGTATGCAAATTAAATGGCAGAGAAGGTAAGCTCGGACAGTTGAACTGAGCCTTCCTACACATGCATCATCGATCCCTGCTACTTCCCTTCTTCATGTTTTGATGTTTTATTTTAATAGTTTTATTTTTATTTAATCAAGAACCGTAATCTGATATTTTAGCCCTAGCACGTAGGGATTTGGGTTCTGGGATTTGGAAATAACTTTCTTCTAGGAAGGAGATTGTTTCTTTCTTCTTTGCTTGAAAAATTGCCGAGAAAAACAGTATTCTACACCAATTCCACAGCGGATTACAAGAAAAGTTTTATAGATTGCGCTTTCCATCATCCAATGACTTGGAATATAAGCTGCTTCATTTCAGTAAGAATTCACTGTACTAAGCCTTGGAAGATTAAAATAAAGGAGCTTTGACATCTCCGATTTTATCGAGTTTCTTAGGAGCCAAGTCCTGTCAGAAGAATGTACCGTTATTGGACCAGTCTATCTAAATGCTATATATAAATTAAAAAACAAATCCAGATGTTTATTATAATCTTTTCTTGTTTTATTTATTTTGTTTATGACGGGGAGAATCATGGTCAAATTTAGAGAGTGGGCAAGAAACAATTATGATAAATACTCTTGATTGTTTTATATATATATATAAGTCACTTCTCCTTAAACAAAGTATTCAATAGAAAGATATATATTTTCTAATTTGTGATAGTCAATATTAGTAAACAGAGAAATTTGAACCTTCAACCGGAAACCACAAATAAAAAAAGAAGAAAAATCATATTTCTTGATCCCGGCTTTTCACCAACTTAATCATCCGTTGATGGTTTAAGTTACAAGAACACGCTCTCTCGATTTAGATGGGTATTTGACATTGTATTTCAATTTTTTTTTATTTTAAATTAAAAAAATAATATTTTAAAATTATTTTTATGTGCTGCATCAAAAAATACATAACGTATTTAAAAATATTTTTTAAAATATTTTTAAATACATTATGTGCATCTAGACACCCTGACATTCCCCGTCCTGGTCTGCATGCAAAGCCAGAACGAAGGAAATATTGTTGGCTTAATTTGTCATTGAATATTCCACATTCAGATTAAACCAGTGCCTTGGTGATTCAATGCAAAAAAAAAGTGGTGTTTAATTAGCAAGTTATTAATAGTATTATATTAGTTATTTTCAGATCTATTTTAAATAAAAAAATATAAGAATGAGAGATAATAAAATTTATGATCCACAAAGAAATTAATAAAAACATTCTGTCTTCTACTTATATTCTTTTTTAAAGTAAACTTAAGATATAATTATTATAATACTTTAAGTTGCTATACCTAAAATCCATATAAGTTATCATCCCATTACTATTTAAATGTAGGAATAACTTATATATATATATATATATATATATATATATATATATAAAATAAATAAAATAAAATAAAAGAGGATGTGCCAATATTATTTTCTTTTATTTGTGTCCAACTTATTCTAAACGAGCTATCTAAGAAACAATACATGAAATTGATATTGATGTGGTAGTTTATGATCAAGCATGAATCTAGTGAATAATTAACGTAGCTATGTTTCAAGGTTCTGCAACTATCGGAGTTATATACGTAGTTAGAACTGATAGGTGACATGTCATTTTTAGTTTCTTATAAAACCAAAAGATTTAGTTGATTTGAGTTAGCATACCTAATTTATGACCGATATTTTTCCTAGATTAATTTTCGGGTCTAAAAACTATGGGGAGAAACAACGAAAACAAACTCTTAATAAATCAAATATGGGATGATAAAATAAAAGCAAATTCAACTATACAAAAGAAAAAAAAAGCCACTTTACAATTTGATGAGTGCATAACATATGCAAATAGCTTTTTTAAATAAAAAAAATAAGAAAAAGATCAGATTGTACTTAACCTAACTTAATAGTAATAAAAAAGATTTATAGAAAATAACATAAATACCCATGAACACAAAACTTAGAAAATTTGGTCTAAAGAGTAATTTAGAATTAAAGTAAAAAAATAATATAATAAAAATAATTTTTTTAAGCAATTCAATAATTTGACTGTACAAACAAACTAAATTATGAATGAATCATTATATCACTAATGAATTTAATAATGATACTTGTATATTTATATATAAAAAAATGAATTACCTTCCTAACTAAGCCAAATGACTGTATTGCAAGTACAAAATAATTAATTTAGTGTGCGACACAATAAAGTATGATGGTTCTTAGGTTTTCAATTTATTTTAAAGTTAGATCGCTACTACCGAAGTTGACTGGAAATTAAAAAGAAAAATGCAGCGAGAAAGGAGGGTCAAAAAATCTAGATAGGAAATATTGAGGGTTGAACTTGAGAGATATCATCAAATTTTAAATTGAAATGAAAAATTAAATTCACACAACAATCCAAAAAAAATAAAAAAAACAAAACATAAAAGGTCAAACCTATAATATTATAAAATAAGAGGACGAAAAAGAAAATAAAAAAAAAAAAAAGAAAGAAAGAGAGCTTTCCCCACATCGAAAGGGTGTTCGTGGAGTTTTTAACATCATCATGGAAGTTAACGTTTTTCTTTGAAAAGAAAGAAATTTCTTTTGTTGCCTCAAATAGATTTTTTTAAAAAAGAAAAAGATTGGATTAGACTGTCCCTAACCAAACTTAATAGTAATAAAAAAGTCATAGGAAAATGAATTACCCTCCTAACTAAGCCAAATGACTTTGTATTGCAAGTACAAAATAATTAAATTAATAATATGCGAACACAATTAAGTGATTGTTTGACACACATTTTAAAATTAAATGTTTTTATTTAAATTAATTTTATTTTGTAGTTTTTAGATCATTCTGATGTGATGATGTTAAAAATATTTTTTTAAAAATTAAAAAAAAATATTATTTTTTTTTCTTTAAAAAATCTAGTTGACCGGAGAAAAGAAAGAAAAAAGAAGAGTGTCAAAAAATGTAGATAGGAGAGTTGAGAATCACGCAAAACAAACATGGGGCCATGGGGAGACACGTGAGTGTAAGAGTATTGGGCCTCGTGAATCTTTGGAATCTGAGAAATGGAACTCGTAAAATGGCCCATTATATCATATCCAATTCCACACGCCACCACCTCGCTTCCTGCCTTCACACGCGCTCTGTACAAACACAGAAAAAACCCCTCCCTTCCTTTCCAATCTTTAGCCGAGGATCCTGCATTCGTGGACCTGTTCTTGAGATTCGCATGATTCAAGATTCTACCAAAAATTATGACCACTTATTTTATTTTATTTTATTGAATGTCAGTCGTCGAAAGAATATTCTACATTCATGAAAACCGAAGAGGTATGACATAATTTAATTAATTGTACTATTTAAATAACACAAAAATTGCTAATTACGCTATTCTTTGCCGTGTAGCTTGTTAAAATTAAAAACAAATCACGCTGACTTGGAAACTCAATCTTTAAGAAATCAAATAGTCCTTGAATCATTTTTTAAGAGGCTTTCTTTTATTTTAACAGTTTGCCCTATTGTGAGTACTCTCAAGTTTCTTGTTCAACCCTATTATGTATTGGTGATCGTGCTATTCTAAAAAACGACTCCGAAGCAAGCGTATTATTATTATTTACAAACCGGATATTTGGTGCATTAATGCTCAAAGTGTACGTTTGGAGTTATAAACGTGAGGTGGCAACAAAAAATTCAGATTTGTGTTTTTAGGTCTCAATTTGAGTTCGTATATGCTTATTTTATAAAAAAATATGGAATAATTAAAATTTTTATTCATTTAATCCCAGCCATAAAAATTATGAAGTTTACTCAGAATATTTTTTTTTGGGTTATAAACAGCAGCATGAATAAAGAACACACTGTTACGGGACAAATCAAAGGGGACTCGCTTTGACTTCAGTGAAGGGTTAACTCGCTGGTCATGGTTCCAAGAACTTGAAATTGAAATTGATGGAATTAAAATTATATATATATATATACACACACACGGGCTATTATAACTTGGAAGGGAGAGGAGTCCCAGTGTTGAATGTGTAAGAATAAGGGATTTTCTTTAATTGATTTTAATATTGCAGTATTTAATCTCTTGCCCTTGAGTCCATGCTCAGTTTTTAAATTACAATTGGATCTTTTAAGAGAATACTAAATTCTGAACTTAATCTCAAATTAATGTATTCCAGAATTATTTTGTGTATTTTAATGTCTTGGGATATTCCCTTATCTAGAACATGTATCGACATTAATTATATCTTATTTTATACAATAGTTTTGTTATTTTGTATCCAGTATGTACATACAAGGCCATATTGATTGGACATTAATTATATCTTATTTTATACAAGGTGGTAGCTAGTTTCAACACACGCACACACACTAAAAGAGTTCGTCTCTTTATTATTTTGTACAATTATAAGTGAAATAATCAATTTACTTTTTTTTTAAAAATAAAATCCATTAACTTGCTTTAATGGTCATACGGTCTTTTTCTTATAATTTATTAGTTATTATGAAATTTATCAGGAATAAATTGATCTTCACAAGTTTTTTGTCCTTATTTATCCTTAAAATAAAATAAAATATAACATTGTCATTCAAAGCTTTTTAGTCTTTTTGTTATTCTATGCATAATAAAATAAATTAAACAAACATCAAGAGGGGGAATGTGTGTGTGTATTGGTTGAGAGACAATTTAGCATTTTTATAAATACAATATTTTTTTGTTTAAAAAATATTAAAATAATAATTTTTATTTAAAAAAAAATATTTTTAATATTAGCACATCAAAATGATCTAAAAATATCGATTTTTTTTAATTTAAAATAAAAAAAATATATTTTTTTTAATTTTTTTCAATAACATTTTCCAAACACAATCTTAAACACCACCTTAATCTCTTAACACTTAATTGTTCTAAATTAGCCAAAATTTATCTTATTTTGCAAAACTCAGCTCCATAAATTTTTCTTGTAATTGCGAGATCCATGTATCGAGGTGGCCAAAATAAGTTACCAAGTCAAATCCCAAACAAAAATATTGTGAAATGATCATTTTTTTTAAAAAAAAAACTTGAGGAATTAAAATAAAAAAAAGAGAGACATGAACTCCCTCTTCCATGCAAATCAGTTCCATATGTTGCAAACAAATGAGATTGAACATTAATTTGTTTATGCTTTAAATTCACTTCATGAAGCTTCAATTAGTCTAAGTTAATGAAATTAAACTTTATTTCTCCAAACCGAGAATTTAATTTATTTTCTCGTCCAAAGAATAATAAATCTTAGGGTAAAAAGAAAGAAAGAAAACACAAAAAATGTTTTTCCTCGTAGATTACAGTGAAAGGCATTCATAAATTATATATTATTAATAAAATGTCCATTATATTTGTTTTAATTTGTATTTAATAAGGTGTCAATGAAAAAAAAAAAACTTTGAATCATGATTCTGTTGAAAGTCATAAAGAATAAAAAAAATGTTTCCCACGAATGAATCATTCCTTTCATGTAGAGAACTTAAAGTAGAATGAACACCATCTGATTTTGCAATGAACGACTTAAAAAAATACATTACAGTCAAAGAGTTTCCAATAGTAAAAGATCCAACCACCTACTTAATTGTCGGACCATCCTTCAATGGTCGGTCATAAATCACGACGAAATCAATGTTATGAACAAAAACATTACTTTAAAATTATCTAACTGGGAAATTAGAAGTTAGATAATCTTGGAGTTTAATATTGTATGATCATTTATATCTTATATTGATTGGTTACGAGGGATTTAAATTGTATATGACTAATGAATTTATGTGTAATAAAGTTTTTTTTTTTTTTAATTTCTTGATTCACAATTAAATATAAATAAATCCAGATCGATGTTGAATTGCATACCGGAGACTCGAGAAATAAACTTTAATAAAATAGAAATAAAATTTGAACAAGACCATTTATATAACACATACATAGCATAAAAATGTTAATAAAGTACTATTAAAAGACTTCTCTAAAACTTATCATGATTACATTATTGTAGCTGTTTGACCATAATTGTCAGTTTCGCTTCAATTGATATTTTGTTTTTTCTATTGGTATGAATGTTTCAGTTTCGAAGCATTTTGACACGCCGTTTCGGGGTTGTACTGTTCATATATAATAAATTAATTATATATATGAAAAAATTAAAAAGAAAAAAAATTAAATATAATTTTTATTTTTTATAAAATTAAAGTTGACGCAATAATTTTATTTTATTATAATATTTTTTTTAATGTTTATTGTTTTGATTTTGGTTCTTTTACATATATATATATATATATATATATATATATATATATATATATATATATATATATATATATATATATATATATACAATGACAACAATTTGTGCGGGAGATGAAAAGCACAGTGACAAGTGGCAACAATTTGTCCAGGTAACGGGAGATGAAAAGGAATAAAGTTAAGTCAGGTAGGATATGATTTTTTTTCTGTAGCCGAAACGGCATAGGCGAAGTAATATCGGCATGTTTCAGCTGATATTTGACCAAAAAATCCAGAATTGACCAAAATTTAAATTGAGATAAAAACATCACCGTTTTGTCCCATTTTTTTAATTAGTATAAAATATTTTCGCCATTTCGGTCGAAATACAACGATACTGACAACTATGGTTTTGACAAATCTATTTTCAAGACTTATATATATATATATATATATATATATGAGGTTATATATAGATACAAATTAAAAGTTTATTTTATCTTTTAATTAGAGTATGTTCATGGAGTTTGTCAAAAATGTATTCATCTAAAAGAGTCAAAGATAACATGATAAAATAAACTAATAATTTCCTATAAAACTAATTATAAAGGTCCAATTCAATAATGAGTTAAATTTTGATGTAATTTTATTATTTATAAATTGTAGTTATATGTGCTAGAAATAAAAAAATATAGGCATGAACAAAATTTTTGTGAGTATTTTATTTAACCTACTCTTAACTTTTAGAAGCAATGGTAAGCGAAAGAATAACAAAAACCTTATTAATTTCTTCATCTAAATGATTAAAAAATAATGTAAAACAACAACAAATTCTCTCTCTCTCTCTCTCACACACACACACACACACACACACACACACAGTTTGGACAATGTTTCCAACAAAAAACATACAATAAGGGACACATTAAAAAAAAATGGTCGGTGCTGCAATTAAAACAAACAACGGGCTTGTGATGTTTACGAAAATACATGGGTTATGCCACCCAACTACCCGTGGACTGGTTTTCTACTATTGGGCATGTTTTCCTTATTAAACAGGCTGTATTGTTAGAATTTGTTTTTGCTTGTTTTTATATTTTAAGAGTTTTTTTTTATTTTGTTTTAAAAATGAATTTAAAAAAAATAAAAAAACACTACTTTAATGCATTTTCAAATAAAATATACTTTAAAAAACAACCACCACCACAATATCAATCAATGAGATTTTTATTGCACTAGCTAGCTAATATTGTGCATCATCTCATGTTGGTGTATTATTGATATATCCGAAAACCATATATAAAGACTAAATCAAAACACAATCCTAAACCATAGGAATTATTCAAGCCACAAATCAAGTAAGTCCTAAAGACTTGATCAAACTCTAACACTCCTGATGATAAATAATGGCAGCAAATAATTGACATAACATATGCTTAATAAATAACAAGCAATTAATTAATATATTTTTTTTATGCAAGAAAACCCACTCTTAAAAATCATATTTTATAGGTCCAGGTGAGTAAGTAAAACCTTGACTATCCCAAATTTTTATAAAAGATACACACCATCACTTAAATTCAAGATTTACTGTGTAAATCACAAATTCTCAATCATCCTCAATCATATCATTACATTATGCCTCTTGAGACAATGTTAATTAACACGGTGGCATATAGGGAGGTGGCGGTAGCATTTGGGCTTCTTTGCCGTGACCGTTCCTGATTATGAATACCATCTGCATACCCCATGACATATGACGATCCAAATGGCAGTGCATGAACCATACTCCTGTTACAGATAAAATGAACACAAAATGTTAGATCTGCCTCGCTATTAAAGTGATTAAGAGAAATAATATATACTCTTAATTTTATAATTTGCTGGTTATTGTATATTTAAATGGTTATGCCACTTATATTTACCAGGATTGCTAGCCTTGAATCTTATGACAGACCAACCATTTTTGGGGACAGCAATGGTGTTTTGAAGAGGAGGGTCAACAAGATTGTATCTCAAAGGGTCTTTATCTTTGTCAAAGTTGCCGAATCCCCAACCAACAACATAGAAGCTTGTTCCATGTATGTGCATGGGATGATCGGTGCCACCAGCCACATTTGTCCCTTGAAAAACAATCTCCACCGTCGAGTTATACTCGAGCACCTTCACTTCTGTATCTTTTGTTGGCGTCTCGTAAATTAGAGGGGTGCTATCCGCCGTGAAATTAAAGAACACGGGTGGTTTATCAGGAAATTTATCGCCGTAAACACCATTGATTTGATTATAATAAGCTCTCAGTACATCCATGCGTGTAGGTATCTGGAAGCTTATGTTGTTCACGCTAGCAGCTACTCTAGTCTGAGTCGTCCCACAAGAAGTGTTTGCACACGTAAATTTGTTATCAGAAAGAGTGAAAAACAATGGAGTATTTATGCTTAGGGGGACATCAATTGAATGATTTTTATCGGCTAAGCTTCTAAGTCGGCCAGTGAAATTAGCCGACGCAGTTGTGTCATTGAAAGCAGGAAGGTTTGGCAATGGAGGAGTGGAGGATGGAGTGTAGTTGCCATTGTACTGGACAATGGCTGTGGCTGTTGTGTTGTCATATTGCGCACCATTTTCACTAGAGTAAACTTTTGCAGCCATGTAATAGTGGTCCAGTGGTTGGTTTGCTTCCAATAACAGATCAATGGTTTGACCAGGTGATATTGCTACATAAGTAACTCTTAATGTTTTAGTGTAGCTGGCATCTGTGCCGACCACCGTGACCTGGTGATTGGCGACGGAGAAAAAAAAGAGAATGTCTTGAAGGGCAGCGTTGATTAGGCGAAGAAGGTAAGTCTTACCATAGTCCACCGATAGCTTGAATGTATCTGCAATTGGAGAAAGACAAGGTTCCGATGAGCAAGCTGTAGATTCTTCCTCTCTCAACATGTTCCAAGTCGGACCTCTCCTTGGAAATAATAATAAAATACAAACATTTAATATATTAAAGATGCAATGCAGTGGCCATTTGATTGCCTGGGCCGGGAGGAAAGAATAGGCTTCTAAATAATCATGGGTAACTTTCAATTTGCCCCACAGATTTATTCCAATTATCAAAACAATCATTTTTTTTTCAAAAGCATGATTGAAATTGCAAAAATAAACATAATATTTTTCACAAGAAAATAAACATATTTTAAAAAAATATTTTTTACTTGAAATATATAATAAAATTATTACTTTTGATATTTTTATTAATTTTTAACACCATCATTTTCGAACCAAAGAAAATCATTAAAAAAAATCAATTTAATATATTTTTAAACCACACACGTTATTGTTATTATTATTTAAAAAAAAGCTGAATCAAAGGGGTAGGACTACTTTGGATATTAAAGAAAGATTGATTAAAAAATAAGGCAAAAGAAAAAGAAAAAAGCTATGCAATGGTAGGGGTACCTGATTTTGAGCAAGGTAAAAGATCACCGGGTTGACCATTGATCGTGTAAGCATCAGAGACATTGGGGTCTCCTCCTGAGGCTTTGAACTCATCATAAACTTCAAATATGTCTTTCTTCCACCACTCTCCTGCATGTCATGAAATTAGTGCTCCAGGCATTCAAATCTTCCACGACTTGAAGTACTGAATTTTGTTTTATATAAAAAAAATAAATTGATGCTAGAATACCTAAAATAATTGGCACGTCTTCATGAGGCGTAGGGTAAGGATACGCGGTTCCGTTTTTGGGTTTTATGACAATAGCACCGTAAACAGTTGCTCGTGTCCAGTCACTGTGAGTATGCCACCATAACGTTCCTTCTTCATCGGAGAATATGACCTTTTGACGGAATTGCCCTCCTGGTTGAATCGGACACTGTGTGATATATTCAGGACCATCTGACCATGGATAGTTTGGTTCCTTCACTCCATGCCTGGAACAAATTAACAACGTTAATATTGTCGTCACAGTCGCCATATATATAGTGAATTTGCAGACAGAAGATGATCAGATATATTCTGGTAAGTACCAGTGCATGGTGATGTTATGAGGGCTCTTGTTAATGACGTCCACGACGATGGTTTCTCCTGTAGTAACGTATAATGTCGGGCCGGGAAATTGTCCGTTTACGGTCATGATGTTCTTGGTGCTGCAGAGTCTTGTGTATGGAGCATCTTTTACCTGCAATGAATGAGCAAATTATGAATGAGAAAAAATATCCATAAGAGTCCTAAAAAGAAAGCCGAACTTATGCAAATTAAAAAATATCAGGACGTAGTTCATACCACAAAAGTATGGTGATGAACTAAAGCTTGGCAGTATAGGAAACCACCGAGTAATAGAAACTTCAAAACTTGAAAGGCTAGAACTCTCATGATTGGCATCATTTTCTTAGCAATATATAAATATATATATATTCTTGTTTCACTCCTGATGATCAATAGAGCTCTCTTACACCGGTTTTTATATGGATATAAGGAGCAAGAAGACAATTTAGCTGAAGTAGTTCATTAATTAAATGAAGAGTGCTTCATTAACACAAAACTTTGGGAAATTGTGCGGTTTAAGCTGTCTCTCTCGTGTCAACACTCTCGATAGTGACTGTAACTCGAATTTTTGACTCTGCTTTAACTTCGACAAAACTGAGTGTGAATCGTTAGCTTATGTTTTTCACTTTGTTATAAAGTGATCAAAGCTCAAAAAATTAACTCCCTTATGAGAAAGCCTTTGACAGTTCTACAGAGGAGTATGCGGGAAACACCTTTGAGAAAGCTAATTAATCATTTGCTTACCTTCTACCATCTGTTTTTAATTTGACATTAAATTTATTTATTTGTATTAACCTATAGTTAGCGTGTAATAATGTCAGTGCTGGTGTCCAATCGCTTTACACCGCACCTATGAGAAAAACTTTGTACATTTGAAATCGTTGTGAAAATCATCCACGTTTATTTACCAAATCTATCCAAGACACGTAATAAACTAAAATAAATTCCTGTCATTTAGGTTGAAAGTTTCCATCCCTACCTAAGAAAACAATTGAGCCGTAATGTGGCAGCAAAAACCCTCGCTTTTTGGCCTTGAATTATGAGGTTAAATATAGATTACATATACACAATCCTTTCCTAATCTTTAGGTAATCTTTTCCTAAATATATGCTAAATCCCTTAGGGTTAGGATACAATTATAGTAGTATTAGGATTCAATATGATTTCTTATATTGGTATTTCATAATACCCCCCTCAAGTTGGAGCATGGAGATCTCGAATGCCCAACTTGCACAATAGAAATTCATATTGTTGTTTTCCCAAGGCCTTCGTAATATATCAGCAAGTTGCATTGACGACGAAACAAAACTAGTTGCGATATTCCCAGCAATGATGACATCACAAATAAAATGACAATCGACCTCAATATGTTTCGTGTGCTCGTGAAAGATAAGATTCTGAGAAATATGGAGAGCTGCTTGACTATCATAGTGAAGAAACATAGGATGAGGGTGAGATACTCCGAGACTAGAGAGAAGGGCTTTAAGCCAAGTCAACTCACCAATAGTCATGGACATAGATCGGTATTTTGCTTTTGCTGGGGAGCGAGAGACAATATGTTACTTGGTTTTCCAAGACACCGATGAATTGCCCAGAAAAACTATCCAACCAATGAGGGAACGCCGAGTCAGAGGACATCCGGCCCAGTCGGTGTCACATCACCGGACCACTCGTAAGGCGCCCAATGTTTTTCCCGCGGGCATTGCATGAATTGAGATAAGACATGAACACTATAAGATAATTCAGGTCGAGTAAAGCAGAGAGAAATCAATCGTCCCACCAAGCGACAATACTGTTCCGGGTCACCCAATTCTGTACTTGTGGATAAGGCAAGATGATGATTTTGCTCTAAGGGAATAGCTGTTGATCATGCCCCAAGTAGCCCGACCTCGGAAATAATGTCAAGTGCGTATTTGCGTTGACAAAGAACAAACCCATCAGGACTGCGTGCTACCTCTATCCCCAAAAATATTTCAGACAACCAAGATCTTTCATGTGAAAGCAAGTACTGAGATAATCTCTGAATGTCTGTATGTCAGTCGGATGATTTCCAGCAATGATAAGATCATCAACATAAACAAGAATGCTGAGTTCAACTGCTTCTCGGTGGAAGGTAAATAATGAATAATCTAAATAAGACCGCTGAAACCCATAGTTTGTCAAGGTGGTGGAAAGTTTAGCAAACCAGCAATGAGGTGCCTGTTTCAACCCATACAACGACTTCTGGAGTTTGCATACCTTCCCGGTTGTCCCTACTCGAAATCCAGGTGAAAATTTCATATAAACTTCCTCTTGAAGATCACCATGCAGAAATGCATTATGAACGTCCATTTGTTGGATTGCCCAATTCTTAGCAGCAACAACAACAAGAAATATCCGTACGGTAACCATTTTGGCGACGGGAGCAAATGTTTCTGTATAATCGAGTCCTTCAGCCTGATGATTTCCAAGAATGACCAGCCGAGCCTTCAACCTCTCAATAGTAAAAACATAATTATATTTGATCTTATATACCCATTTACATGCTAAAGCTTTCTTCCCGTTTGACAAGCTCTGAACAACCTAGGTGCTATTATTTTCAAGAGCTGAAATTTCTTGTTGTATGGCTTCTCTCTAACCTTTGTTTCTTACTGCTTTTGAGTAGGATGAAGGTTCCTGTTCAGCTCACTTAGGTAGGGCGTTCTAGGGGTGCTAAAACCTTCCCTTTACGCAACTAGTCCCTTACCTTAAAATCTCTAAAAGACCAGTTTAAGTTTCCTAGTAACCATAATACTAGGTGGCGACTCCTTTTTTTCACAAAATAAAGATAAAACCCCAATATGAATCCCCAGCTCACGGGGAGAGTCGTCGCTACACCGCGCTCTCACGGAGAGTGCGACAGGATGGCGACTCCACTGGGGACCCTTAGACTAGGCTTGGTAATTTGTTTGTTTATGCTTTGTATTGTTGATTTATTTTTCTGGTTGCTATGAATTGTTTATTTTGTTCAAAATCTTTAACATGTATCTTTACATCTTGTCATGCATCACCTTCATTATTTTTATCTATTTGAGAGCACACACATTAAACTTTAAGTTAAGTGGGGAACTAACTGCTTACCTTATGACTTGAGTCAAGGTTTAAGTTTGTGTAAACCCTAACTCTTTGTTGAGTGCTTAGACTGATAGTGATTGGTACACGTGTCATCCCGCTATCTACTAAACCCCTATATCGCCTTTACGAGGGTGATCACTAGGACAACAAGATACCCTCTTTAGAGATCAAGTAGAAAACCTACCCTATGTCTCATATAAAGAAACTAGAACCTATCGTTAGGCTCTATAATATCTTTTTGGATAAAAAAGAAAAAAAGCGGGCCTAAAAAGCATATTGACTTGCAGGTTTTGTGAACGAAATGGTCACCACTGCTAAATTTTCTATCATGGAATATGGGAAAAATTCTGAATTGTCACAATTGACTGAATGAGACTGCCTTAAAAGTGATGCTAAGAGGCTATTACCAATCAAGAATCTGAATTGCATTATGAATGAGATGAACAAGTTAACGACTCATTTCTAGAATGTGGATAAAGATGCATTTTTCAGAAAATACGAATGTCTGGTGGAGATTGCGAAGGTAGAAGTTTTAAGCCCAGCGGTGCGAGCTCTAGTTCACTTTTGGGATACAGACTATCAGTGTTTTTCTTTTGGGAGCATAGACCTATGTCCTACTATGAAGGAATATGGGATTTTGACTGAGTTTCCAAACGATCTGTATAGGATTTATTTTCCTTTGAGATCTAACAAAATCATCCCTAAACTGTCGAAGCTGCTCAGAATCCCCAACTTGGAAAGGTTTTTAGAGAAGAATGCTACTTTAAATGGGACAAATGAATTTTATTAAGGGCTCAATTGACATGAAATTAAGATTGGAAGCCTAATCCGGGTTAAATTGAGAAGATCAGAATTTTCAGTGATGAAACTTTTTTGGGTGAAATCGGAAGCCAAAATTAAAGATAAAAACATTGTTCTTCCTGATTTTTCCAATTGAAAAACTCTTTTTTGTCAACCTATTTATTTCAAATTGAAAAAAAAAGAAAAAAGAAAATTGTTGGCAGCAACATGCTTGACCATACCAACAACCATGCTGCAGTCATGCCCAGCCCATGCTTCCCACCATGCCACACCATTCCTAAACACCATTTCTGGACACCCTTCCCATGCCTCACCATGCTGCAGGTTGCCTATAAAAGAAAGCAAATTTACACAGAAAGGAGGGGGGGGGGAGAAATAGACAGTAACGGGAGAAGAGGAAAAATTTGACAGTGAAGGACTGTCACGGGAAAAATAGAGGAGAAATTTTTTGGGAAAGACAGACGAAAAACTCGAGGGAAAAAACTGAGAAAACAGGGCTGAAAACTGATGAAAAATAGGGGAAATAATACATAGTGGCGGGGAACAATTGAACACAGAAACAAGGTGAAAACAGGGGAAATTGATGTGAGAGGGCACAGATAACCCACACGTAAAAACACAAGCAGCCCGTCATCTCCATCGCCGGCGAAGCCACTCCGGCAGCACCACCTCCCTCATAGCTCTACCATCCTTCCTCCCTCTCTCCCTCCTGCAACGATGTTCTCTCTCTAAAAAAACACTAGTTGCAGCTCCAGCTCTTTCAGCTCCCGTCAACCACCACACCAGCAACTCCTCCCCCACGCCAGAGGCATCACCGACAGCAGCCAAAGTTGTAAAATCCGTTCCGGGTACCGTTCTGGTTTTTTGTTTGGAACGGAACATTCCGGTTTCGGTGCATTCCGGGGTTCCGTTCCGGTTTTGTACTGTTCATATATAATTAATTATATATATATATATATATATATATATATATATATATATATATATATATATATATATATATGAAAAAAAATATTTTAACAAATATAATTAAAATTTAAGATAAATTAAAAAAAAATATTTTAACAAATATAATTAAAATTTAAGATAAATTAACTTTAAATTATACATTATAAACACAAAATCAAACAAACATAATCTCAAAATTAGAAACATCTCTAAAATTCCAACAATAAAATTATTTTTTTTTAAAATAAAAAATAAAAAATGAATTTAATTATAATTAAAAGATCCAAAATATTTGAAATTTAAGCTACTTATTGTATGTTTTTCAAGTAATTCTATGTTTTTTTATGGTTGTTGTATTTGAATTTGAATTTTGAAATTAATTAATGTTACTTATTGTTTTTGATGTTAGAAAAACTTAAAAAAACAAAATAAACACATTAAGAAATAATCAATAAGTTCAAACATAATTAATTAAAATACATTCCATTACAAATAATTCAATCAAATTAATTACAAATTAATACCCCTATTTTTTATGTTAACTATTATTATATAATAATTAGTATAAAAACCAATAATTAGTATAAAATATTAAAATCCAGCCCACCCCGTTTGTACTTTGTCCCCTTCATTTCAATACATAAAACTATAAAAGTATAAAACCCTACCCATCCAACCCTAGCCGCTGCCCAACCCTACCCATCCTTTCTTCTTCTCTAGCCGCCGCCCAACCCTACCCATCCTTTCTTCTTCGTCCTCATCTTCCTCTTCCTCGTCCTCATCTTCCTCTTCACTTCCATCGCTTGTGTCCACATCGTCTTCTTCCTCATCTTCATCAGATTCTTCATCCTCACGGACTTTCTTCCATGGTAAAATCAGGAGGAGGAGGAGGAGGAGAGGGAGAAGAGGGTCTTTGTCTTTTTGGCCTTGGAAAGCTTGGCCCTTCTCCATCTTCGAGTGAGAATTTTGCCATCTCTCTCTGCAAAGTTGAGGTTTAAGAAACGAAATTGATTTGGGAATTGTGGAATCGGGGGTCGTTTCTGTGTGTTTTGTAAGGGGACATGAAACGGCGTCGTTTTGATGAACCCGGAACGGAACGCCCGAAACGGAACCGAGGCGTTCCGGCCGGAATTTCCAGATCGGACCGGAATTCAAACCGGGACAAAAACGTCGCCGTTTTGTCCCGGATTTTGTAGTGGAACGGAACAGAATTTACATCTTTGGCAGCAGCCCCCAGCTTCTTTCTCCAGCTCCGGCGAGCAGCAGCAGTGTCGTAACCCAATTTTTGGGTTACTCCCCAAAATAAAATAAAATGAAAAAAATAAAATAAAAGGGGCCGGCGTGGGTAGAAAAATCAATGTGGCAATTTTGGTTGTTTTCGCGAGTCCAATCGTATCTCTTTGGTTCCAAAAATAGAGAAAAATATTGATTCAAGGCAAAAATAATTTATCGTTGGATGAATCTGTGTAAAAACTAAGTTAAACGACATAATTATATTTTTTATGGGTTGATTCGATTTAATCGTCGACAAATTTAAAGTTTAATTATGATCGGGAATTAATTTAAGGTCCAATTGAAGGATTTAATTAAGTGCAAGGACTTAAATATACTTCAAATTGGTCAAATTAATTTTATTAAGGGCTTAATCAATGAGAAATCAATTTCTTGAATTTAATTCAGGTTCAATTGACGAGAATGAAATTTTCAAAGACCGATTTGAATTTTTAAGTCAATAATGCAAAATCAGGGGCCAAATTGAACGAATTGAGAATTTGACAGTCATTTGAGGGTTAAATCGCGCAATTGAGGGTTAAAGAGACTTAAATAAAAAAAGAGCGCGCACATTTAAGGTTGCTGTTGAAATTTTGACGGGGATACAATTACATAAAATTAAAAGTTAAAAACTAATTGGGGGTGCAATTGAACCAATCAAACCTTGAAAGACCAAATTGCAAAGTCAAAACTTTGCAACCCACAACGCAACCCACGACCTCTGCAAAGAAGTTGCAGTCTGCAAATTCCTTGCAGAGGCAGCCTCTGCAAATTCAATTTGCAGAGGCGTAGTCTTTGCAATTCTTTGCAGAGGGGGGCAGAGGTAAGAGCCGCCTCTGCCCCTATAAATAGAAGAAGAAAAAACGAATCAAAAGGGGGGAGGAGGAAAGGAAAGAAGAGTTTGACGCAAGGGGAAGAAAAACGGGGAGAACACTGAGAGTGAAAGAGAAAAAGAAAGGAGAGAGGGGCGAAGAGAAGGCAAAAAAGGAAGAAAAAAAGAAGAAGAAAAGAGCAGACAGAGGTGAAGAAACGGAGAGATTTTTTGGACAGAAAATTCACAGTCTCTCTCTCTCTTCAAAACAGCCCCCACCAAGCTCTCTCTCTCCACCGTTCAGCCCAGTCAACCACCCTCACACCACCCTAGCACCACGGTTAACCTCCCCCAGACGACAGCAACCCGTCCACACTCTCCGGCGAAGCAAAGGACGTGTTAACAGCAGTTGCCACGTGAACTCCGACGACTTTGGAAGCTCACGCCGGCCACCACAGACCACCTTGGACAACGCCACCACGACAGGAATCATCACCTGGAGCTCCTCTACCCAGCAGTGAGAACACTGAGAGTGAAAGAGAAAAAGAAAGGAGAGAGGGGCGAAGAGAAGGCAGAAAAGGAAGAAAAAAAGAAGAAGAAAAGAGCAGACAGAGGTGAAGAAACGGAGAGATTTTTTGGACAGAAAATTCACAGTCTCTCTCTCTCTTCAAAACAACCCCCACCAAGCTCTCTCTCTCCACCGTTCAGCCCAGTCAACCACCCTCACACCACCCTAGCACCACGGTTAACCTCCCCCAGACGACAGCAACCCGTCCACACTCTCCGGCGAAGCAAAGGACGTGTTAACAGCAGCTGCCACGTGAACTCCGACGACTTTGGAAGCTCACGCCGGCCACCACAGACCACCTTGGACAACGCCACCACGACAGGAATCATCACCTGGAGCTCCTCTACCCAGCAGTGCTAGCAGGTACATCTTTCGTCAAGGTCGAAAATCCACTATTCATCTTCTCTCTCGTCTACGGCGCATGCGATGGGGACGTGTCCCACTGTTCATGCAGTAGGGCTGAGGGAGTGGGTCGAGCTCGTGCCCGCCCAATATCTAAGGGAGGTGGGCTTCCGGCCATGAGGGTCGGAGGCCCGACCACGATGGTGGAAGCCCGACCATACCCTTCGGGCTTCCGACCACTTTCGTGGGTGAGTTGTCAATTGCTCGATGGTATCGACTGACCCGGAAAAAAAAAGAAAAAAAATTAAAAAATACAAATTGACAAAAAAAAGTATTTGTATTTTTTTTACTACTATTATTATTACAAAAAAAATTCAAAAAAAAATGTATTTGTTTTTGTGCATACGGCCAAATTCCATGATTTTTCCATACATATTTTTCGTAAAAATTATGTTGCATCTTTCTCATATTTTGAAACGAAAATTGGATATCATAACCGATTTATGATTATCCGTTGGAATTTGGCCAAAATATCAAAAATAATTATGAATATTTTTGTTTCATCTATTAGGGTGTAAATTTACATTGTAAAGTACACCCGCGAATGAAAAGAAATTTTACTACGGTGTAAATTTACATTGTAAAGTACACCCGTAGATAAAAAAAGATTTTTACTATGGTGTAAAATTACATTGTAAAGTACATCCGTAGATAAAAAAAAACTTGTAACTGCGGTGTAAAATTACATTGTAAAGTACACCCGCAGACAAAAAAAATATATTTTTGAAAATGCAGTGTAAAAATTTTAACTTAGAAAAACAATCAAACAACAATGCAGACTTACCTTAGGTAGGGTGCACTGGGGGTGATGCGTCTTCCCCTTGCACAACAAGTCCCCTTACCCAAGACTCTCGCAGACCACTAGGTTCCTAGTAACCTTAATACTAGGTGGCGACTCCTTAGAATTATAGTCGTAAATTTTACGGCTATAAACAACCCTCATTTTCACCAAGCGTCGTTGTCTCCCCCAAACCACAGGGGAGATGGCGGGGCCCGAAGCGCTTCAAAAAATCGCCGTCGCAATAAGCAGCAATAGGGACGAAGAGCAGCAATGGTTCCAGCACAGTCCGGCAGCTTCAGGAGCTCTTCCGGCCACCACAGGCCACCATTTTCGACGTCACCACGACAGGGAGAACCACCTCGATCTCCTCTATCCGGTGGCAGTGGCAGGTGAGCCCCTCGTGGTGGTCGGCCGACCACCATTTCTACTGTACACGCTGCATGAATTCATGCAGCGTGTATATATATATATATATATATATATATATATATATGTGTAGGTGAGTTGGGCTGCTCTCGGCCCAGCCCAGTTGTCTCATAGTTCGGTCCTTGGCCCAACTTGGCTGGGCCGACCCATTTGGTTGGGCCAGACCCAATCTGGTTTTTTATATATATATATATATATTTTTAAAAAAACATTTAAAAAAAAATAAAAAAATATGTTGTTTTCGTGCATACGACCGAATTCCAAGATTTTTCCATGTTTATTTTTCATAAAAAAATATGTTGCATCTTTCTCATATTTTAAAATGAAAGTTGGATATCGTAACCGGTTTATGATTATCCTGTGGAATTTGGCTAAAATATCAAAAAAATACAAAAATATTTTTGTTTTAGTTATCTCGGTGTAAAATTACATTGTCAAGTACACTTGGAGATACTAAAAAAGATTTTCTTTTATTGCGGTGTAAAATTACATTGTAAAGTACACCCGCAAACAAAAAATGTTTTTTTTAATGCAGCGTAAAATTCTTTTGGTTAGTCTTTCAAACTCCTAACGAGGTAGAGATTCTCTCACGAAGAGAGATCTACGTTGAACTTTAGAAAAGACAAAAAAAAAATCAAACTTAGGAAAAACAATCAAACAACAATGCAGCTTGCCTTAGGTAGGGTGCATTGGGGGTGATGCGTCTTTCCCTTGCACAACAAGTCCCCTTACCCAAGGCTCTCGCAGATCACTAGGTTCCTAGTAAACTTAATACTAGGTGGCGACTCCTAATAATTATAGTCGTAATTTTTATGCCAATAAAACAACCTCTTTTTCACCGCGCGCCGTTGTCTCTCAAATCTGGGGATGGCGGGGCGCGAATCGTGAAAAAATCGCCGTCGCGACATCCATCATAATACTTAACCATTGTAGAATGACCGAAAAAGGAGCAATGAGGTGTTGCACGCAGTTATTGTATATCTGGATGGTTAGCCACATGGAAACAAAAAAGTCTGTTTTTAATAATTTTTGGTGGTTCAACCAAAAACCATTGAGGATAGTGGAAGAAAAAGAATGAGGAGATCTAGACAACCAATGTTGGGTATAGAAGCTAACAGGCTTACCTAGTAGTGGTTTCAAATGGAGAGCCTCTTGGGTCATGAAAGTGAATGTCTTAATGAGTTATGGGCAAAGACGTTGGGTTCCATTGGTAGGGATTACCAGATACGTGAGTAATGCTCATACCCTTGTGGTAAGGCAACATGGGGGCATGCAATTTATTCCCAGGACCATGGGAATTGCTCAATTCTTTGGTTTGTTTAAAGATCCCGTTGCATAAGAAGTTTTGGAGATCATCAAACAAGATTGGAAGCATCTAGTTTTGGATGAGATAAACGCTTTAAGTGATCCAAGGACAAGTGAAGGGTATGCAAGATGGAGAGACTTAGCTGCTTCAACCGTGACTTATGAAGAAGTCAAGTCTCCCCAAATTGAAGGAAAGCCTATTAAAAGGAAAAGGATTGACAATGAAGAGAATTGAGAAGACAAATAGAAAAACTCCGGATAGAGTTGAGCAAAAGCAGAAAAGACAAGGCAATATTGGAAGAAATAGTGTTGGAAGGGGATAAGAGGAGAACATTTTTAGATGAGCAAATACAGTCTAAAGATGCGAGAATAACAAAGCTTGAGTTAAAGTTGGGTGAGGAGAAGAATGTTAGGTTACGAATTGAGAAAGAGTTGACAGAGATGAGTCTGAATTGGATGCAACGTTGCTCTGAACTTGGTGCATTGAAAAACGAATATAACGAATGCCAAGGGAACACAGAGTGTTACCAATTTGCACAAGTTCAGTTTGAGTTGATGGATAGAAGTGGGAAGTATAAAGATTTGAATAGGAAGTATGTAGAGTTGGATAGTCGTTTGACGGGGTCTATAAAAGAGGAAGATGTTGAAGTAAAGTAAAGCAGTTAAGGAAAATGAGATAAAAATTATGAGGACAAAGCTCAGCAAAGAAAGTGAAAAGGTGAAGTGTTTGGACTAGAAACTAGTAGTAATGGAAAAACACAAGGATCAAATCGATGCCAATAATACTTATTTGAAGAAAACCAATATGTTGCTCATAGAAAAGATGACCAAGATGGATTAACAAATAGATGAAGCTGTAGCAATGCGCACGCCCGGATCATTAGAATCAATGCACGAAATGTAGGAAGGATATCATTCGTTATCGCCGAAGTCTAGCTGAGACCGACGCCTTCTTGGAGAAAATTGAGAACCACGGTTTTGCCTTCCTACCCTTGGCCAAAGAGGTGGTAGAAGAAATATATTAAGTTATTTTCTCTATATTTACAAAAATGTAATAAACTTATTGAGCATTAATAAAAAGGGCGTTGAACCATCTCTTATGCAAAATCTATCTTTTGGTGAATATGACTCAAGCAAGCAACTCGAAAAGCAGTACTCTTAGCGAATAAATGTGACAAGAAAACCTATGTTTATGAGGTGGTGGCTATTAATCGTTCACAAGAAAGGGGCATCGATACCCAATATACAAAGCATTCTTATCACAAACATGCATTATACCATACATTTTCTTATACGTTTATGCATAGACTGGACTACGAAACATAGATCCCCTTGCCAGAATCCACAACACTCGACTAAGAAAAAAGATGGAAAACAAAGAAAGGTCACAATCGGAAGCTCAGTACTAGAAAGAGCTTGAAGCTGTTCGAAGTGATGTGTCACACTTAACTAGTTTGCTAGAGGAAACGTTAAGAGCAAGGGATAGAGAGGGAACATCTACTCAACTGACAGTTCAAAGGCTTGTTGCACCTCAGAATATAGGGACAAATACACCAAAGAAGCATCCTGATCCCACTCAGCCCATCCAAATCCCTATTACAATGGATTTAATAGTAGAGGATACACAAGATGTTAGATTCTCTAATCATGTAGGATATGATAAATGGATTGCGTTAGAAGAGAGGATAAGGGCAGTTGAAGGAAATAATTTATCTAATCCAGTTAGGGTAGCTGAAGTGTGTTTGGTGCCTAACATCATGATTCTGAGGAAGTTCAGGGTGCCAGAATTTGTCAAGTATACCAGGATAGAATGCTCAAAGACTCATCTTCGTTCCTACTATAACAAGATGATAAGAGTTATCCACGATGATAAAAATTTAATTTATTTCTTCCAGGATAGCTTAACAAGGTTGGCTCTTAGCTGGTATATGAGGGTGGACAACATAAGGATTAGGAAGTGGACGGACATGGCAGATGCTTTCTTAAAGCAATACAAGTTTAATCTTGAGATTACTCCTGATAGAACCAGTTTGATTACCATGGAGAAAGGAACTCAAGAGTCAGTAAGGACTTATGCTCAAAGGTGGCGGGACCAAGCTATCAATGTACAACCTCCACTAGTAGAGACAGAAATAGTGACCCTATTTGCTAATACCTTTAGGGCCCCATACTATGAGCACCTTATGAGTAGCTCAACCCAATATTTTTATGTTGCAGTGTGAATTGTTGAGAGGATTGAACAAGGAATTCGAAGTGGGAGAATTATGGAACCCACAGAGAAGAGGGGTTTTGTTGGGAAGAAGGATATTGAGATGAATAACCTAGAAAATAGGTACAGAGGGAAAGATAGAAATTACCAAAGCTACCAAACACCTACCCCCAAATCACCGATATCAACTTTTCAAAAACCCTCCTCACAAACCAGTCGCCCTATCAAACAAAGTTCCCCGCAAATAACCAAAATAGTTACCGTAGGAGAGACTACCAATAACTGAAAGAACAATTACCATCTTTTTCAATAACCCTAAAGGAGTTATATGCCAATTACTAAGTATTGGGTAGATTGCTCCCCTACTAGTACCACATATGCAACCACCTTTTCCTCCCTAGCACAACCTTGAGTTGACTTATGAATACCATGCTGGTAATGCGGGTCATAGCATTGAGACCTGTGTAGCTTTTAAGAAGAGGATATTGTAGCTGACCAAAATTAGATGAGTCACTTTTGAGGATTCACCCAATGTGAATTCAAATTCCTTGCCTAAACATGCTGCATGAAGTAGTGGGGTGAATGTTGTGGAAGTTGGTAACAAAGAAAAAGATTTAAGAGTGACCATGATTAGACTATGATATGTTGGTATAGTCTGGACACTTAGAAGAATCGATCGAACACGACAGGGAAAAAGATGACTTTTGCCCATACCATAACAAGAAAAGGCATCACATTGATGAATGTATTGAGTTTTATCAAAAGGTTGCAAGAATGCTGACTCTAGGAGAGCTAAGGATTGAGGGTATGAAGGACAATAGAGGGATAACGTTGATAGAGAAGTATAGGATCCAATCAACAGTTAATGGACTCTCGAAATTGGTATTGACTAAACCCTCATATGCAAAGAAAGCAGACTATAGGGCGATGCCTGACAAATATGTTTCTACCTCAAATATCAAAAACCCCTTGACTTTGTTCCAAACTGAGATAAACGGGCTGACCTGGAGTGGTCGTTTCACGCTCGAGGAGTTGGAAAAACAAAGAACAACTATGAGTAAAGAGGCAATAGACTTTGATAAAGAGCTGAAGGTAAATAAACATGTGACGGAGGAAGAAACAAATGAGTTCCTGAAATTGATGAAGCATAGTGAGTACTGTGTAGCAGACCAGTTGAAAAAGATCCCTGTCAAGATCTCCATCATGTCATTAATACTCAGTTCTGAGCCACATCATAATGTTTTACAAAAGGTACTCAATGAGGTCTATGTACCTTAGGATATTAAACAAAAGACTATGGAGCATCTTGAAGGAAAGATCCATGCTTCAAATTACTTGTATTTCATCGAAGATGAACTTGACGTTGAAGGAACTGGACATAGCAAGCCTTTGTATGTCACGGTCCGATGCAAAGATTGTCTCATCGATAAAGATCTCATCGATAATAGCTCAGCCTTTAATGTGTTGCCAGGGCATACACAAAATTACAAGTTTAAATCCAATTAGGGGTGCAATTAGAACAATTATAAATTGAGAGGCCAAACTACAATTCCACCTTCCCCAAAACTGCAGTCCCGCCATAATAGACACCCGACATGCCGCCATTGCAGGCATGCCGTTGCTAACAGCCCACCTGTACAATTGCAAACAACTACATTGTAGGCATGCCACCGCTGAAAGCAACCCAACCCATCATGTATAAATATTGGCACCATGTACGAGAACAAGGGGAACGAGGACTGAACCAGAGGAGAAAAATGACGGAGAATAAGGGAGGAAACGAGCAAATTTTTTATTTAACAGAGGGGAAAAAAATTTATGCAAAGAGACGGGAAAATAAAAAAATAACAGGAGAAAATCTTACAGTTATGAGAGCATGAAATAATATAACATAGACGGGTGAACAACAAACATAAAGCACAGACACAAATGCAGTGACGAAGGGAAGGTGGAGGAAGTGCAGAGATTGCAATTGAAAAAAACTACAAACAACCTCTATTATCATTCCTTTCTTCTTCCTCATCACCAGTAGCCACTCCCCCTCACCGGCATTGCATCTCTCTCCCGACCATCTTCCCTCTCTCTCTCGAAGCTCTTTGTAGTGCCAATTCTCACTCTCTAAAACCAGTAGCCATAACCAGCAGCAACACCAGCTCCATCATGACCCCCAACAAGCTTGCCATGAACACCATGCCAGCAGCTCCCCACCAGCAAGCGTAGCCTTCTCCAGGTCCAGCGACGCCACAACAACGCGCAGAAGCAACGAGCTCAGCACAGACCAGCCCTTCCGACACTCCTCCAGGCCACCACATGTCACCATTCTCGATGCCGCCACCACAGAGAGAACCACCTCGACCTCCTTTACCCGGCGGAAGTGGCAGGTGAATCTCTTGTCACTGTCTATTTTACTATTCACGAAACAGTGTAGTGAATTAATTCAATGCACTGTTCATGTGTTTTGAGTTTTTTTTTCCTTTTTATCTTCTTTGGCCTTTGGGCTAGCCTCTCTCAACCCACCCTAGTTGGCTGGGCCAGGCCCAAGTACAACAGACTTGAGAAAGATGCCCGAATTTTTTTAATTTTTTAATTTTTCTTTTGAAAAAAATTGTGTTGTTTTCGTGCATACAAACGAATTCCAAAGTTTTTTCCATCATATTTTTCATAAAAATATATGTTGCATCTTTCTCATATTTTAAAACGAAAATTGGATATCGTAACCCGCAGATAAAAAGGGATTTTTACTATGGTGTAAAATTATATTGTACAATACATCCGTAAAAAAAGTTTTTTAACAGGGTGTAAAATTACATTATAAAGTATACCCGTAGATAAGAAAAAACATTTTTAACTGCGATGTAAAATTACATTGTAAAATACACCCACAGACAAAATCTTTTTTGAAAATGCAGTGTAATTTTTTTTTAACTTAGAAAAACAATCGAACAACAATGCAGTTTACTTTAGGTAGGGTGCACTGCGGGTGATGCGTGTTTCCCTTGCACAATAAGTCCTCTTCCACAGACTCTTACGGACCAATAGGTTCCTAGTGACTTTGATACTAGGTGGCGACTCCTGATAATTATAGTTGAAATTTTTATGATTATAAATAAATCTCATTTTCACCACGCGCCATTGTCTCCCAAAATCCGGGGATGGCGGGGCCGGAAGCGCAAAAAACAATTTGCCATCACGATATGAATAATACGTCATTATTATTTAACCAACATATCTTTGAAAGAAGCCTTAATCATAATTGGGGACATTTTAATTTTTTACTCTATGGTTTACGAGCCGTAAAAGTATGAAATATTAAGACAAAAATAGGCTTTGAAAGCGCTTTGAATTTCCTTATATTTCCATTGCATAGGTTGTAAATTTGTGTCCATTTCCCTGCGAACTCATCCTAGGAAAAATGATTAGATAACACCAACATCATAGCAATCACAAGGCACATCAAAATACCAAGCAAGTTACCTTAGGTAGGGCGTATTAGGTGTGCTAAAACCTTCCCTTTACGCAACCAGTCCCTTGGCTTAGAATTTCTAAACGACCAATTTAGGTTTCCTACTAACCATAAGACTAGGTGGTAGCTCTCTTTTTCATAAAATAAAGATAAAACCCCGACATGAATCCCCAACTCACGGGGAGAGTCGCCGTAACGCCGCGCTCTCATGGAGGGGCTACATCGCTAATGCCATAGATTGAGAGACACGGTATCTTTGGTCTTAACCTGCGGTATCCTTTTAAAATAATAAAGTCCATCTCGTCTCTCACCCGTACCAATCAGCATCCTCGAAGTGGGGTCTTGTATAACACATAATTTTGTAGTGAATAGGATAAAACAATCATAGTCATTAATTAATTACAACATAAATTAAATTGCAAGTAAGTCATGACACATAAAGAACATTTTCAAGGTACAAATTTCCCCCGAGAGTGGTCATTCCCTCTTTGGTGGCCACAACACTACTTCCATCTGGCAATCCCACGGGACATTGATTAATTATTCTCAAATCGTAAAGTTCCCGGTCATGTGATTAGAGGCACCTGTATCAAGTATCTAAGCCGGACCAACCATATTTCCATACAATTTCTTCAGCTTACCAGCCATTTTATCAATTATTTATTTTGGCTCCCCTAATATTTGAATGAATTTCTGCCATTGTTCAACACTAAGTCCTAGCAGCGGTGAGTCCTCTCCTTTGGTTGTGGCTATACTAGAGCTGGTGGAGGCCATGGTGGTGCCGATCCGAGTGGTGTTGGTTCGGTGAGTGCCCCTATGGGTTCGTCCACCTCCTTTGCCACCTGATTGACTACCCAATGGTCCTCTTCCACGTCCAATCCCTCTTCGCCCATCACCCCTGGGTTTGTCTCCCCACCAGTCTGGGTATCCCTTCAAAATGAAGCAAATTTCTACTCCATGGCCAATATCTATTGCAGTAAGAACACAGAGTGCTTCCCTTTTCTCTCCCATCGATTCGAGTGCGGGTGACCAAAGCCATGATTTCTGCATGCTCTTCTCTGCCCCGAGCAATGTTCTTCTCTTGTTCCTCGGGGATGAGGATGAAATACACCTTGTGCAGTGAGGGTAATGGATCTTGAGCCAAGATGTTGGATCGTGTTGTGCCATACCTCTGCTCACCAAGTCCTATAAGGAACAAGTGCACCTTCACTTCCTCTCTTTTCTTCTCTAATTCTGAGCTGAGATTGCATGTACACTTCCCATATTTACACATGGGCAATTGCTCAAAATTGCCCAATTCATCCTAAATTTTCTTTAGCTTCCCGTACTTATCCATGATTGTCATCCCTTTCTATTTGCAATCTGCCAATATTGATTTTAATTGTTGAATTCATGGTCCATTGGTGATGCAAAATCGTTCTTTGATGTCATTCCATAAATCCTGTGCAATTTCTACGTGAGATATGGTAGATCGCAGTATGGGTTTGATTGTATTTTGAATCCAAGACACCAACAATGAATTGATGGTCCACCAATCTTCTCAGTCTTCTGTCCCTTGATCAGGTTGTTCAATGGTTCGGTCAATGAACCCAAATTTCTTTCGAGCTCTTAGGGCAGTGCAAAACGATTGAGCCCATTCTTCAAAGTTTTCTCCTTTCAATTGAACCTGAGTGGTAGTAAGCCCAAGGTTGTCAAGTGATGTGATATCGTATGGTGAAATTGTTTTTCGTGTCTCGCCAGAAACACTGTTGTTGTCGGCCATAGGGGTTATTGGTTTTATGGCTCTGATACCATAAGAAAACAATTGAGTCATAATGTGGCAACAAAAACCCTCGCCTTCTGGCCTTGAATTATTAGGTTAAATACAAATTACATGTACACAATCCCTTCCTAATCTTTAGGTAATCTTTTCCTAAATATATGCTAAATCCTGTAGGGTTAGGATACAATCATAGTAGTATTAGGATACAATATGATTTTCTATTTTGGTATTTCATAATACTGCCAAACTCCCTTTACCTTTAGCTTGCTGATCCATAAGATTACTAACAAATAACCAAAAAAAAAATTAAAACATGTTATAAAAACATTGACACGCATGATTCAGGATCACATAATTTAATTATCATATTGACCCTACAATATAATTATGGTATTTCTATCTATTATTGTAGAGATTTATAATTCTATCATTTTATTGGAATGAATTAAATGTCCAATAATTATTAAATACTAGCTTTTCATCTTTTCTTTTGGTTTAGAGTTGGTTTAGAGAATCTTTTGTTCAATTATTCACTTTAAAAATAAAAAAAATTGATCAAATTTTATTGAGTCTGCCCCATTCCAAAAAAATCAGTTTCTTCCCATTCTAAACAAAATAATATAAAGAATCTGAACAACATTTAAAAAAACAAAAAAAAAACTAGAGGAATTCTATAAGGATGAACTGTATATAATGTAATTTGGTGCTAACTAGTAGAGCGATATGATGCAGAAAACTATAGTATCCTTTTAAATCAAAATCACGAGCTGAAGGTTTAAATAATGAGTTAAATTTTGATGTAATTTTATTATTTTTAAATTTTAGTTATATGTGCTAGAAATAAAAAAAAAATATAGGCATGAACAAAAATTTTGTGAGTATTTTATTTAACCTACTCTTAACTTTTAGAAGCAATGGCAAACGAAAGAATAACAAAAACCTTATTAACTTCTTCATCTAAATGATTAAAAAATAATGTAAAACAACAACAAATTCTCTCTCTCTCTCTCTCTCTCACACACACACACACACACACAAAGAAGGATGTAATTTTAGATTTTCTTTTGGACAATTTTCCACCAAAAAACATATGATAAGGGAGACATTAAAAAAATGGTCAATGATGCAGTTAAAACAAACAAAAGGTTTGTGGTGTTTACGAAAATACATGGGTTGTACCACCTAACTACCTGTGGATTGGTTTTCTACTATTAGGCCCCTTCTTCCTTATTAAACAAGTTGTATTCTTAGATTTGTTTTTTTGCTTGTTTTTTTACTTTTCAGGAGTTTTTTTTTAAAAAAAATTATTTTATTACTAATACTTTTTAGTGTATTTTCAAATAAAATATACTTTAAAAAACAATTACCAACCCAATATAAATCCATGAGATTTTTACTGCACTAGCTAATATTGTGCATCATCTCATGTTTTTGTATTATTGATATATCTGAAAACCATATATAAACAACGACTAAATCAAAACATAATCGTAAACCACAGGAATTATTCAAGCCACAAATCAACGAAGTCCTTAAGACTTGATCAAACTCTAACACTCTTGATGATAAATAATGGCAGAAAATAATTGACATAACATATGCTTAATAAATCAAACAACAAGTTGTTAATCAACACGGCGGCATAGAGGGAGGAGGTGGTAGCATTTGGGCATCTTTGCCGTGACCGTTCCTGATTATGAATGCCATCTGCATCCCCCATGACATATGGCGCTCCAGATGGCAGTGCACGAACCATACTCCTGTTACAGATAAAATGGACACAAAATGTTAGACCTGCCTCGCTATCGAGGTGATTATGAGAAATAATATATACTCTTAATCTTATAATTTGCTAGTTATTGTATATTTAAATGGTTATGCCACTTATATTTACCAGGATTGCTAGCCCTGAATCTGATGACAGACCAGCCATTTTTGGGGACAGCAATGGTGTTTTGAAGAGGAGGGTCAACAAGATTGTATTTCAAAGGGTCTTTATCTTTGTCAAAGTTGCCGAATCCCCAACCAACAACATAGAAGCTTGTTCCATGTATGTGCATGGGATGCTCAGTGCCAGCAGCCACATTTGTCCCCTGAAAAACAATCTCCACCGTCGAGTTATACTTGAGCACCCTCACTTCTGTACCTTTTGTTGGGGTCTCGTAAATCAGCGGGATACTATCCGCAGTGAAATTAAAGAACACGGGTGGTCTATCAGGAAATTTATCGCCATAAACTCCATTGATTTGATTGTAATAAGCTCTCAGTATATCCATGCGAGTAGGTGTCTGGAAGCTTATGTTGTTCACACTAGCAGCTAGTCTAGTCTGAGTCGTCCCACAAGAAGTGTTTGCACATGTAATTTTGTTGACAGAAAGAGTGAAAAACAATGGAGTGTTTATGCTTAAGGGGACATCAATTGGATGATTTTTATCGGCTAAGCTCCTAAGCCGGCCAGTGAAATTAGCCGATGCAGTTGTGTCATTGAAAGCAGGAAGGTGTGGCAATGAAGGAGTGGAGGATGGAGTGTAGTTTCCACGGTACTGGACAATGGCTGTAGTGGTTGTGTTGTCATATTCCACACCACTGGCACTGGAGTAAACTTTTGCAGCCATGTAATAGTGATCCGGTGGCTGGTTTGCTTCCAGTAAGACATCAATGGTTTGACCAGGTGATATTGCTAAATAGTCAACTCTCAGTGGTTTAGTGTAACTGGCATCTGTGCCGACCACCGTGACCTGGTGATTGGCGACGGAGAAAAAAGAGAATGTCTTGAAGGGCAGAGTTGATGAGGCGAAGAAGGTAAGTCTTGCCATATTGCACTGATAGCTTGTATGTATCTGCAATTAGAGAAAGACAAGGTTTCAATTTAATAGCTTCAAATAATACAAACGTTCCAATGAGCTAGCTGTAGATTTTTCCTCTCTAGACGTATTTCAAGCCGGATCTCTCCTTGGAAATAATAATAAAACATAAACATGTTATGTATTAAGGTAAAATGCAGTGATTGTCTGGGCCGGGAAGAAAGAATAGGGTTCTAAATAATCATGGGCAACTTTCAATTTGCCCACTGGTTTATATACTGTCTCATTTTCATCTCAAACCTTTGATTTATTCTAATTAAATCCAGCTATTTTATTTTCTTCCAACCAGCCCCCATATCATGTACATTTGTTCCAATTCCCCCCTCCAATCATTTTCATCAAGTATGTGTTTATCAAATACATCAATATCATCTAAAAATACATATTTTTTTAACAAAAACAAAAATAAAAAAATAAAGTTTGGATATAACTCTTCATATGTGTTTGGTATTATGGTGCAAAGCATATTTAAAATTATGACAAAAATTATTTTTCAAAGTGTTTTTTGTCTGAAATATACATCAAAATAATATCTTTTCAATTTTTAAATAAATCTTTGATATTTGCATGTCAAAACGATCTAAAAATACCAAAAAAATTAAAAACAAATTCAAAAGCATGATTGAACTGCAAAAATAAACATAATATTTTTCACTTGAAAATAAATGTATTTTTTAAAAGTACATTTTACTTGAAAATATATTAAAATTATGACTTTTCATATTTTTATTAATTTTTAACACCATCATTTTCGAACCATTGAAAATTATTAAAAAAAATCATTTTAATATATTCTCAAGCCGTACACGTTTTTACAATGCATTTAAATACAGTTTTTTTTTATTATTATTTTAAAAAAAGCTGAATAAAGGGGCAAGACTACTTTGGATATTAAAGAAAGATTGATTAAAAAATAAGGCAAAAGGAAAAGAAAAAAGCTAACCAATGGTAGGGGTACCTGATTTTGAGCAAGGTAAGAGATCACCGGGTTGACCATTGATTGTGTAAGCATCAGAGACATTGGGGTCTGCTCCTGAGGCTTTGAACTCATCATAAACTTCAAATATGTCTTTCTTCCACCACTCTCCTGCATGTCATGAAATTAGTGCTCCAAGCATTCAAATCTAAAAATGATTTTTTTTTAAATAAAATAAATTGATGCTAGAATACCTAAAATAATCGGCACGTCTTCATGAGGCGTAGGATAAGGATACGAGGTTCCTTTTTTGGGTTTTATGACAATAGCACCATAAACAGTTGCTCGTGTCCAGTCACTGTGAGTATGCCACCATAACGTTCCTTCTTCATCGGAGAATATGACCTTTTGACGGAATTGCCCTCCTGGTTGAATCGGACACTGTGTGATATATTCAGGACCATCTGACCATGGAAAGTTTGGTTGCTTCACTCCATGCCTGGAACAAATTAACAGCGTTAATATCGTCGTCACAGTGGCCATATACATCGTGAATTTTCATCAATTAACCAGCCTAGATTCCCAGGCAGAAGATGATCAGATATATTCTGGTACGTACCAGTGCATGGTGATGTTATGAGGGCTCTTGTTAATAACATCCACGATGATGGTTTCTCCTGTAGTAACGTATAATGTCGGGCCGGGAAATTGTCCGTTTACGGTCATGATCTTCTTGGTGCTGCAGAGTCTTGTGTATGGAGTATCTTTTACCTGCAATAAATGAGCAAATTATGGATGATAAAAAATATCAATAAAAGTCCTACAAAGAAAGCTGAACTAATGCAAATTAAAAAATACCACAAAAGTATGGTGATGAACGAAGGCTTGGCAGTATAGGAAACCACCGAGTAATAGAAACTTCAAAACTTGAAAGGCTAGACCTCTCATGATGGGCATCATTTTCTTAGCAAAGAATATATATATATATATATATTCTTGTTTCAGTCCTGATGATCAATAGAGCTCTGTTAGACCGGTATTTATATGGATTATGAGGAGCAAGAGGACAATTTAGCTGAGGAAATTCATGATAAACAATCCATTAATTAAATGAAGAGTGCTTCGTTAACAACTTTCAGATTGTGCGTTTGAGCTGTCTCTCTTTCTGTCACCACTCTCGATAGTGACCGTAACTCGAATGGTTGACTCTGCTTTAACATTGGCAAAACTGAGTCTGAATCGTTAGCTTATGTTTTTTACTTTGTTATAAAGTGAAAGCCCAAAAATTTAATCCCCTGATGAGAAATGGAGAAAACCTTTGACAGTTCTACAGAGGAGCATGCGGGAATAACTTCTGAGAAAGCTAGTTTATTATCAAATCGAAGTTGGGACGAAAGATAACGCCACCGAAGAAATATCTCGTATTAAAAAATGGCTCCCAACACAAAAGATACTCGGACATGAATCAGCTGCAACAACTCCCTTATAGGAAGGTCTTTTTTTAATCACATGTCTTTGGAGAAGGGACAAGTTGAAGATTACGTGCATATTCAAAGATGAGGAGGATGAAAGCCCTAAAAGTGTTTTAAGAACACGTTTTTTTTGGTTAAGATGGTTTTTTTTTAAAAAAAGATATTATAAAAGATTTTATTTAATGAATTAAGATACGTTTTATAAAAAAAAATATATAAATGAAATAAATTCATGTTTATAAACAAATTAATAAACTAAAGTTATGAAGTCATGAGGTTACAATCATTAATTGAAAGTTTATGAAACGTTTCTATTTCATCAATTCTCATTTGAAAAGTAGCCTACAAGTATTTTTAAATTAGAAGCTAAGTCTAATTTGACCATGAAAACAAAAACATCTAAAAACTCGTCTACCTCTATATAATTAGATCTTTAAAGCAATTTAACAAAATTCTAATTTTATTTAATGGTCAAATAAAAAATTAAACTTGTTTTCATCAAATTGGATATTGAAATTATCCAAAACTTTTCAAAACCGAAAAAAATCTTAACATTTATGTAAATAATACAATAAAAATAATTATATAAAAAATGATAAAATAAAAATAGTGACCCACGTCAAGAAGTTATATAATTTTCTCATTTTTTAGGGTTAAAATAAGAATCTAATCATTTAATTTTCTTGAAACAAACCATATGTGTAGCAAACAATGAGGGTGTTTGACACTGTATTCCAAAAGTATTTTTGAAAAAAAATAATATTCATATTTTACTTTAAATTAAAAAAAAATGATATTTTTAGATTATTTTGATGTGTTAAATTAATAAACTAAAGTTATGAAGTCATGAGGTTACAATCATTAACTGAAAGTTTATGAAACGTTTCTATTTCATCAATTCTCATTTGAAAAGTAGCCTACAAGTATTTTTAAATTAGAAGCTAAGTCTAATTTGACCATGACAAAAACATCTAACAACTCGTCTACCTCTATATAATTAGATCTTTAAAGCAATTTAACAAAATTCTAATTTTATTTAATGGTCAAATAAAAAATTAAACTTGTTTTCATCAAATTGGATATTGAAATTATCCAAAACTTCTCAAAATCGAAAAGAATCTTAACATTTATGTAAATAATACAATAAAAATAATTATATAAAAAATGATAAAATAAAAATAGTGACCCACGTCAAGAAGTTATATAATTTTCTCATTTTTTATGGTTAAAATAAGAATCTAATCATTTAATTTTCTTGAAACAAACCATATGTGTAGCAAACAATGAGGGTGTTTGACACTATATTCCAAAAGTATTTTTGAAAAAAAAATATTCATATTTTACTTTAAATTAAAAAATTTGATATTTTTAGATCATTTTAATATGTTAATGTTAAAAATAATTTTGAAAAAATAAAAAATATTATTTTGATATATTTATAAAAAAAAAAACACTTTCAAATATAACCTCAACTTCAATCTAAAAGTCACAATATTCAATGATTTGGTAAGTGCCAACTTCATATTAATGTTTAGTCGTTATATTGCTATGGCTGCACCTCAAGTTGCCACCATATATTTCTCATTATGGTTTCGAAGTTGGATTTCAAAAGCTTCCTCGACATAGACGTTCACGATATGGGCTTAGAACGACTCCACTCATGAACTTGGGTCGTCAATGTCTTATACATATTTCGAGTATTAATTACACAATATTGTTTCTTTCTGTTTTTTTAGAAAATTATGTAATATTCTTGTATCATTTAAAATTTCATATTAAAAATAAGTTTACAGTAAAATTTCTACACGATTGTCAAAGAAAATTATAACAAAACTTATAAGAGTGAATTATATAAGTCCACCGTTAGTGTACTATACAAATAAGAGAAAAAATGAACCATCTAGGTGATTCAGTGATAAAATTAACCATCTAGGTGAAAAAAAGATACAAGTCATTTTTCTTACGAATATGCTACATTCGTATTTTGTATAGAGTAGATTTGGAGTTATGAGGGTGTGGTTTTGGCTCATATTGTAAATAAATAAATGCAGAATGCAGAATACAGTAGCAGTGAGAATTAATTACCATGATTGGTGGCCTCAAATCTAAAGGTGGTCCATCCATTTCCGTGAATAGTCATTGTGTTTTGAAATGGAGAATCAATTACATTGAATTTTTTAGGGTCCTTGTCTTTGTCAAAATTCTCATGTCCCCACCCCACAATGTAGAAGCTATATCCATGGAGATACATAGGATGATCAATATTGACTACCACATTGGTCCCTTGAAAAATAACTTCCATTGCGGAATTAAAAGGCAATATTTTCACTTTTGTCCCTCTTTTTTATGCTTCTAGTATCAATGGCAGATATTTAGCTGTAAAATTAAACATTAGTGCTGGAAAGTTAGGAAAATCAGCTCTAAACACCTCATGGATGTGTTTTTAATAAGCTTCTAGTATATCAATTGAAGGGTTCACAAACGTTATATTGTTCATGCTCGCAGCAAGAATGGTTCCGTTTGGACCCTCACATGAACGGTTTTCGGGGCAAGATAATGCATTTATAGAAAGAGTGGAAACTATATGAGTAGTAATATTTACACGAACACGAACAAGATGGTCTTCATCAGCCAAGCTCTTAAGGCTACTAAGAAAACTATAGGCTGCATCTGTGTCATTATAATGAGGGAGCTGGGGTGAGGAAGGAGATGAAAAGCTGGTGTAGTTTCCATTGTATTGAATTATAGGAGTAGTGGTGGTGTTATCGAAGGAAACAGAAAGGTTACAGGTGAAAACCCTAGCAGCCATGTAGTAGTGATTGAGATCTTGGTTGACATGTAAAACTGCATCAATGGTTTGTCCAGCAGCTATGGCTATGTAAACGCTTGTCAATGGCTTGGTATAGCTGCCATCTATTCCAATAATTGTAAGATTATGATTCGCAGTTGCGAAGAACACAATGTTGTTTAATGCAACATTTACTATCCAGAGTAGGTAACTTTTGCCTTGATCCACGTTTAGGTTGAATGTTTTTGCAATTACAAAGATGAATCAATTAACCTCGTCCATGATTCGCTGTAGAGATCACTGTAATTGATCTGATTCTTGGTGGAAAGATTTAAAAGAACAGAAAAGAAAACTTAAAACGAACAACAAAAAAGCTGAGGCATGCACAACTATCATCATGATTCAAGAGATTGTTTCTTAAAAGCACAAATTTAACTGTAAAAACGAGACATGTACTTGACTTTGAACATGGGTACAAGTCATCAGGCTAACCATTAACAGTTAAAGCATCAGAGATTTTTCTGCCACCACCAGTCCTTTTTATTTATTTTTTTTAATTTTGTGTAAATTTGGGGAATAACCCAAAAGTGAGTTATGACAACTGATATATCTAAAAACCATATATAAATAAGGACTAAATCAAAACATAATCCTAAACCATAGGATTTATTCAAGCCACAAATCAACGAAGTCATAAAGACTTGATCAAACTCTAACACTCTTGATGATAAATAATGGAAGCAAATAATTGATAGAGCATATGCTTAATAAACAACAAGCTTTTAATCAACACGGTGGCATAGAGGGAGGTGGTGGTAGCATTTGGGCGTCTTTTCCATGACCATTCCTAATTATGAATGCCATCTGCATGCCCCATGACAAATGACGCTCGAGATGGCAGTGCACGAACCATACTCCTGTTACAGATAAAATGGACACAAAATGTTAGAAATGCCTCGCTATCGAGGTGATTAAGAGAAATAATATATACTCTTAATTTTATAATTTTCTGGTTATTGTATATTTAAATGGTTATGCCACTTATATTTACCAGGATTGCTAGCCCTGAATCTGATGACAGACCAACCATTTTTGGGGACAGCAATGGTGTTTTGAAGAGGAGGGTCAACAAGATTGTATTTCAAAGGGTCTTTATCTTTGTCAAAGTTGCCGAATCCCCAACCAACAACATAGAAGCTTGTTCCGTGTATGTGCATGGGATGCTCAGTTCCAGCAGCCACATTTGTCCCCTGAAAAACAATCTCCACCGTCGAGTTATACTTGAGCACCCTCACTTCTGTACCTTTTGTTGGTGTCTCGTAAATCTGGGGGATACTATCCGCAGTGAAATTAAAGAACACGGATGGTCTATCAGGAAAATTATCGCCGTAAACTCCATTGATTTGATTGTAATAAGCTCTCAATACATCCATGCTTGTAGGTGTCTGGAAGCTTATGTTGTTCACACTAGCAGCTAGTCTAGTCTGAGTCGTCCCACAAGAAGTGTTTGCACATGTAATTTTGTTAACAGAAAGAGTGTAAAACAATGGAGTGTTTATGCTTAGGGGGACATCAATTGGATGATTTTTATCGGCTAAGCTTCTAAGCCGGCCAGTGAAATTAGCCGATGCAGTTGCGTCATTGAAAGTAGGAAGGTATGGCAATGAAGGAGTGGAGGATGGAGTGTAGTTTCCACTGTACTGGACAATGGCTGTGGTGGTTGTGTTGTCATTTTCCACACCACTGGCACTGGAGTAAACTTTTGCAGCCATGTAATAGTGGTCAGGTGGCTGGTTTGCTTCCAGTAAAACATCAATGGTTTGACCAGGTGATATTGCTAAATAATCAACTCTAAATGGTTTAGTGTAGCTGACATCTGTGCCGACCACCATGACCTGGTGATTGGCAACGGAGAAAAAGAGAATGTCTTGGAGGGCAGCGCTGATTAGGCGAAGAAGGTAAGTCTTGCCATATTCCACTGATAGCTTGAATGTATCTGTAATTAGAGAAATACAAGGTTTCGATTTAATAGCTTAAAATAATTCAGACGTTCCGATGAGCTAGCTGCAAATTCTTCCTCTCTCGACGTATTTCAAACCGAATCTCTCCATGGAAATAATAATAAAACACAAACATGAAATGCAGTGATTGTCTGGGCCGGGAAGAGAGAATAGGGTCCTAAATGATTATCATGGGTAACTTTTAATTTGCCCCACAGGTTTATATATTGTCTCATTTTCATCTCAAACCTTTGCTTTATTCCAATTAAATCCCATGTCTTTCATTTTCTTCTATTCATCTCCTACATCTTGTACTTTTGTTCCCATCCCCAGTCTTGTCATTTTCATCAAGTATGTGTTTATGAAATCCCTCAGTATCATCTAAAAATATTAAAAAAATAAAATAAAAAATAAGGGTGGGATATAATATGTGTTTAGTATTATGGTGCATAACATATTTAAAATTGTGATATTTTATATAAAAAAAATATGTTAAATAAATTTTTGATATCTGGACATCAAAACGATCTAAGAATACCAAAAGAATTTTTTTTTTCAAAAACATGATTGAACTGGAAAAATAAACATAGTATTTTTCACTTGAAAATAAATGTATTTTTTAAAAGTATTTTTTAATTTAAAATGTAATAAAATTATTACTTTTCTTATTTTATTATTTTTTAACAACCAACATTTTTCAAACCATTGAAAATCGTTAAGAAAATCAATTTAATATATTTTTAAACCGTACACGTTTTTACAATGCATTTAAATACAATTTTTTTTTCATTATTTAAAAAAAAAGCTGAATCAAAGGGGTGGGACTACTTTGTCTGGGCCGGGAGGAAAGAATAGGGTTCTAAATAATCATGGGTAACTTTCAATTTGCCCCACAGGTTTATATACTGTCTCATTTTCATCTCAAACCTTTGATTTATTCCAATTAAATCTTATCTCTTTCATTTTCTTCCAACCAGCCCCCACATCTTGTTCTTTTGTTCCAATTCCCCCTCCAATGATTATGAAATACCTCAATGTCATCTAGAAATAAAGAGCTTTTTTTTAACAAAAACAAAAATAAAAAATAAATTTTAAAATGATTTTTGTTTGAAATATATATATATATATATATATATATATATATATATATATATCAAAATAATATCTTTTTTATTTTTAAATTAATCTGTGATATATGTACATCAAAATGATCTAAATTACCAGAAAAATTAATATTATTCAAAAGCATGATTGAACTGCAAAAATAAAATGATATTTTTCACTTGAAAATAAACATCTTTTTTACTTGAAAATATAATAAAATTACTACTTTTTATATTTTTATTATTTTTTAGCACCATCATTTTCGAACCATTGAAATTCATTAAAAAATCAATTTAATATATTCTTAAACCGTACACGTTTTTACAATGCATTTAAATACAGTTTTTTTTAATTATTATTCAAATCTTCCACGACTTGAAGTACTGGATTTTGTTTTATATATATAAAAAATAAATGGATGCTAGAATACCTAAAATAATTGGCACGTCTTCATGAGGCGTAGGGTAAGGATACGCTGTTCCGTTTTTGGGTTTTATGACAATAGCACAGTAAGCGAGTTGCTTTCGTGTCCGATCCATCGTGAGAATGCCACCATAACGTTCCTTCTTCATCGGAGAATATGACCTTTTGACTGAATTGCCCTCCCTGGTTGAATCGGACACCGTGTGATATATTCGAGGGACCATCGACCATGGAAAGTTTGGTTGCTTCACTCCATGCACGGAACAAATTAACAGGCGTTAATATCGTCGATCCACGATGGCCATATATATCGTGAATTTGCGGACGTAAGATGATCGGATATATTACAGTACGTACCGGTGCATGGTGATGTTATGAGGGGCTCTTGTTAATAACATCGAAGACGATGGTTTCTCCTGTAGTAGCGATATAATGTCGGGCAGGAAATTGTCCATTTACGGTCATGATGTTCTTGGTGCTGCGAGAGTCTTGTGTACTGGGAGCATTTTTTTACCTGCAATGAATGAGCAAATTGTGAATGAGAAAAATATCCATAACAGTACTAAAAAGAAATTTAGCTGAACTTATGTTACAAAGATATATGCAAAAAAAAATAAAAATATCAGCACGCAGGACATACCACAAAAGTATGGTGATGAACTGAAGCTTGGCAGTATAGGAAACCACCAAGTAATAGAAACTTCAAAACTTGAAAGGCTAGAGCTCTCATGATTGGCATCATTTTCCTAGCAACGAATATATATTCTTGTTTTTTTTTTGGTATAAACCATCCGGTAATCCGGCCACTGCCGACTAATCCGGATTCGAACCGGGTAGGACCATTAAGGGCGGCAAAGCTCTCCCAAACGAGTTTTAAAGCAACTGCATACCCAAGGCTCGAAGTCGAGACCTTGGTTAAGCTGGGACGACCCCCTACCAGTCGACCCACGCCCCTGTTGATAATATATATTCTTGTTAATTTCACTCCTGATGATCAATAGAGCTCTGGTATACATGTATTTATATGGATTATGAGGAGCAAGAAGACAATTTAGATGAAGAAGCTCATGATAAACATGTTCCATTAATTTAATGAAGAGTGCTTCGGTAACAAGTTCGAATATTGTGCTTTTGAGCTGTCTCTCTTTCTGTCAGCACTCTCGATAGTGACTTGCAAGGTAGTCAAAATCGAGATTTTGACACGAATCGGAAAGGGCTCCGAAAAATCGGATCGTAAGATCGGATCGTAAAATCGTAGAAAGATCGTACCCGAAATGTCCGTACAAAAATCGTAAAATCACAGCTAAAATCGTGTGAGAAGAAAAATCGTAAAATCGTATGTAAAATATTTCTGAATACAAAATAGCATAATTATGGACATAAAACTTCATTAGTTAAGATTCATGCATGATTCAAAATAATTGAAAAATACATTACAAAATAATTATGTCCATAGAATTTCATTAGGTAAAAATTAACAAACTAAAAATAAATATTTTGTTGATGTGATATATAAATTACAATCAGTCTCATGACCGTCATTTTTCTCGTTATTTTTAATACATTCATCAAAAACATTATTATTGAAAGGATTACCAGTACTAATACTGGTATCAACATCGATATTGCTAGTACTAGCTCCAACTCCAACAAATTATTTCAACATCAGGACATGAAAATGATTTAAAAACATCAAAAAAATTTAAATAGAGTATATATGACTCTTTTGTTGATGTGTTCTCCGATGATAAAAACTATTTTGGAGAACCATTTTTTTTATTTTATTTTAAATAACGTTCAATTATTTTATATATAGTTTAATTATACAATTAATTATATAATTAATAGGAGTAAGTTATATAATTAAATAATTACTTTTGAAAAACACTCCAACAATAAAATTATTATTTTTAATTATATTTAAATTAAAAAAATGAATTTAAATATAATTAAAAGACCCACAATATTTGAGATTTGAAATTTAAACTACTTATTTTATGTTTTTCAAGTAATTGTATATTTTTTTATGATTGTTGTATTTGAAATTAATTAATGTTATTTATTATCTTAAATTAATAGAATTTTTTTAAAAATTATTTTTTATGCTAATTATTATTGTTATAAACCTTATTATTATTATTATTGACTTTCACTTTAGGACTGAAAGATAGCAAAGGAAATGGCAGCAGTGCTTTATATATTAGGTCTTCGTTGATCACTCCCCCCGTATATATTATTATTATTATTATTATTATTATTATTATTATTATTATTATTATTATTAATTTATAACAACCCTGACCCCCCCTAGAAAGTTAGTATAAAAAGGCCCTTTTACTAACCCTAAATCCTTAATCTTCTATTCTTCTTCTTCACGCCGCCGCCCACCTCATCAGCCATCTCCCTCATCATTTTTCTCCACGAAAGTCGTTACGATTTCTCTTCAGTTCAACGATATAGTGCACTGCAAGTGATGGTTTCTTGCGTTTGGGGAAGAAAGAAGAAAACCTACGCTGCGCACAGTGAAGGAAGGAAGGGACAAAGGGTGATTTCAGAAATGAAAAATAGAATTGAAGAAAGAAGAAAACCTATGCTGCGCACAGTGAAATATGCCGAACGCGTAAACTCGGTCAGATTTTTACGATTTCACGATTTTGAACGATTTTGAACCGAGTTTGACCGAGTTTGACCGGTTTAGGTTTTTCTACCGATTCAACCAGGTTTTCGGAGCCAACTCGTAAAATCGTACGATTTTGCGAGTTGGCTCGCGATTTTGACTACCTTGGTGACTTGTACTCGAATGTTTGACTCTGCTATAACATCGACAAAAATTAGTGTGAATCGTTAGCTTATGTTTTTTACTTTGTTATAGAGTGATCAAAGCTCAAAAAATTAACTCCCTTGTGAGAAAATGGAGAAACCTTTGACAGTCTACAGAGGAGTATGCGGGAAAAACCTTCGAGAAAGCTAATTAATTTATTATCGAGATCAAACAAGAAAATCAAATCGAAGTTGGCACAAAATATAACGCCACCGAAGAAATCTCTTCTTCAAAATGGCTTCCAACCATAGCAGCTGTCCGTTTGGTTTTGGTTAGTGCTTTTTTTTTCTATTGGTACAGAATATTTTTGTTTTGGAGTATTTTGGTGTGCCGTTTCGGGGTTGTACTGTTCATATATCTCTTCTTCAAAAATGGCTTCCAACCATAGCAGTTGTCCGTTTTGTTTTGGTTAGTGCTCGTTTTTTCTATTGGTACGAAATATTTTTGTTTTGAAGCATTTTAGTGCGTCATTTCGGAGTTGTACTGTTCATATATAATTAATTAATCATGCAGTTCTTCTCCTCTGCATTATTGGAAGTGTTCTTCAGCAATCTAGCGGCGGGCATATGATCTTTACTATGAGGTGGTGATAAGATCAAACTTGTTCAAATGCTGTCGACACTTCCAACAAATAATTGTAATTCGTAGTACTTCGACGTCTTTTCGTTTTGTGTTTGTATTATGAGCCGAGGGGAGAGGATCAATACAAACGAAGCTCTGGGAATATTTCTTGGCCACTGATTCTAAAAGACACAGAAAAGAACACACAAAAAAAGGTCCAAGGTATACAATTTACAGCAGAAGTTCGATGGTGAAGCATTTTATGCCGACAAACAGTAGTAGACGTAAGATTCGTAATTAAGTGGGGTAAGAATTTACTCTAATAAATTATGATGTATTAAAAAAAATTGTTTGAAACATATTAACATAGTTTCACATGAAATCTAATAATAAATTAGTGGTTGTTTTTCAAATCACAATAACTCAGAAATATATTAAAATAATATATATATATATATATATATATATATATATATATATATATATATATATTTAAAAATTATTTTTAAAACACATCAGAATAATACAAGAACATAAAAAAATAATTTAAATAATTAAATTTTTGAAAAACAGGATTTCAAATGCATCCCCAAACAGGATCTAAGATAAATATTGTACATTCATTGTGTCAATTTTTTCCCTCATCGAACTTTTTTATGCGGGTAAACTAAAAACCTATGTTATGTAATAGATTTTCAAGTTATAGCTAACAAAATCGAAAGCATATGGACCAAGTTTAAACAAAAAAAACTTTTAAAATTTTTGGCATAAAAAAATTATTTGGGGCAATTAGATTTATCTTTGTAGGGGGGAGTTCAATGAATGCAGTGTTGCCCTCTAACCTTCTAACCTTGTAAGAGAAAAATTTAGGGATCCATAGAGTTTATATATATATATATATATGTTCTTAGTCGATTTACTTCTATTTTTAGAATAATTAAAGGGCATTTTAGATCAAAGAATTATTTTATGAAGTTTTTGAAGGTGTTTTGAGATGAAATAAAAAGCCCTACAACTCTTTTGGTTTTGTGACAGGAGGAAAAACACCTCCAACTATATTATAAGGGATTTGTTTTTTTTCTCTGCACCAGGGTTCAAGTTCCACCATACATGTCTGTCAACCCGCGGTGCCTTACATGCTCACTGGGTTTACAGGATGTTCAGTGAGTCCGAGGATTAGTTGTGGTGCGTGTAAGCTGGCCCGGACATCCCGGTTATAAAAAAAAAATCTCTTAGCCTTTAAGTTTAACACCATTTATTACTAGAAAAAAAAAACCTCATTATGTTCATGGCCCTAGCATAGTTGTCAATACCGTTCTGGTCACCGTTCCAATTTTTCGATCGGAACGGAACGTTCCGGCGTGCCGTTTCGGTGTCGTACTGTTTATATATAATTAATTAATTATATATATATATATAATATTAATTTAACAAGCATAATTAGAATTTGAATTCTTTTTTATTTAAAATATTTTGGTGTTTTTAAATTATTTTGATATATAGATGTCAAAAAAAAATAGATTTTGAACCCGGAACGGAACCGAGGCGTTCCGGCCGGAATTTCCGGATCGGACCGGAATTAAAACCGAGATGAAAACAATGCCGTTTTGTCTCGGTTTATTGACCGAAACGGAACGGAATTAACAACTATAAGCCCTACAATAAGTTATATTTAAGCACCCCTTCTCGCAATTCTCCAATTGTTATTCCCTTTGTAAATTACATTAATTGATGGTGGTACTGGTAGTACATCAATTATTTTGACATGTTCATGTATCTTTTCTGATATAGTAGCTAGTAAAGATGGCAGCAGCACCCCAACCCTAAAGCTACGCTACAAATTATAGCTGTGAAACGTATTTAACAGGTATAAATGCAGGCATGCTCTGCATTAGTTGCATTTATTTCTTTCGAAAAATACGAAATAATATCCTTTGGTTTTTACTAGTTAAATGCCCGCACTACGTTGTGGGTGTAGTGCGGGCGGAACAAATAATCTTTACAATTGTTGAGATTGAAATATAATATTTTAGTATATAAAATTAGATATAATGAAAAAAATCAACATCCTCTATTATAATAACAGTAACATCGAAGTCTTAACTTCTTAAATTATCATCATTATCATTGTCAAAACAATAAATATTATTGAACAAATCTGAGAGAAACAAAAAAAATATTAATAAAAAAGCATGTAAGAACAAAAACTAAAATTATTATTATTATTATTATTCTTAATATTAATATTATTATTGCTTTAATAACGGGAAGAAAATGAAATTAAATCAAAGGCTTAAAAAAAGCCTAAAAACATTAACAAAAGAGCAGATGCAAAAATACAATAAATGAATAAAAAAATTATTGACTGGGAAAAAAATTACTTGAACTGAAAATAAAAAACATTATCACACTACGTTGCGGGCTGAGTAAATTTTTTTTATAATTGTTGGGATGAAAGAAATTAATAGCATATGCTGGTCCAAAATTAAAATATAATATTTAAATATATAAAATTTAATATGATAAAAAAATCACCACACCTTATTCTGAAAATAGCAACATCGAAGTTTTAACATCTAAAACTATCATTGCAGTTATTGAGAAAACAATAAAAAACATCAAATTATCCCTAGAGAAAAAACTGAAAAATATTAACAAAAGAGTACGTAAGAAAATAACTTAATTTTCTTCTTCTTCTTCTTCTTCTTCTTCTTCTTCTTCTTCTTCTTCTTCTTATTATTATTATTATTATTATTATTATTATTATTATTATTATTATTATTATTATTATTATTATTATTATTATGATGATGTTAATAATAAAAAAAAGACAAAAAAAATCATAATAACTTTAACAAAATATCAAACAAAAAAATAAAATAAAAAAAACGAATAAAAAGTTAAAAGAAAGAACAAATGGAGAGAAAAAAAACACAAATATCAATTTTCAAATTATCATAGATACAAAATAAAATTTAAGAACTAATTTTTTTGAAACGAAACACATCAACACCCCCTATTATAACAACAGGATCATCGAAGCCTTAACATTTAAAAATATCATTATTATTATTACTAAAACAATAAAAATTATTAAATTATTCCGAGGAGAAAAAAACTCAAAAACATTAATAAAAGAGGAAGCAAGAAAAAAAACTAAAATTATTATTATTATTATTATTATTATTATTATTATTATTATTATTATTGCATGAATAATTGGAAAATAAATTCAATAAAAGAATAAAAAAGCCCAAAAACTTTAATAAAAGAGCAAACAAAATAAAAATAAAAATGAAGAAAAATAAAAATTATTACCTAAAAAATCATTTGATGTTAAGAAAACTAATGAAAAAACCAAAAGTAAAAACAAAGGAAAACAAATAAGAAATATCAATTTCATATGATCATAAACACAAACTAAAATTTAAGAATAATTTTTTGTAAAAAATATTATCTCAACAAAAGAGAAAATAATAAAAATTAAAAATCAAAACTTAAGGCACATATATATAAACATAGATAAAAATAGGAATTATTTAAGAACTATAAAAAACTAAAAGAATTAAAATCAAAAGTATAAGGTTCAAAAATAAAACCAAATATATTATCAATTTGAATCAAATAAATTTTTTTAAAAACTCAAATAAAGTATAACATTTATACATGCAATGTTTGATATAATGAAACATATAAACACACCCTATTATAAAAAATAAACATCGAAGCCTTAACATCTAAAAATATCATTACTATTACTGCTAAAACAATAAAAATTATTATTCATGAAATTACCCCGACGAAAAAAAATCAAAAACATTAAAAAAAAGGAAGCAAGAAAAAAAAAATTATTATTCTTATTGTGTTAATAATGGGGAAAAAATCAATCAAAGAAAAATTAATAACTTTAACAAAAAAACCAACCAAAAAATGAAAAACAAATATAAGAAAAACAAATTGACGTCAAAATAAATAAATAAAAACAATCAAAAGAAATATAAATGAAAAAAAAATCATTAGTGAAAATAAAAATAAAAAAATTTGAAAAAAAAAGTAAAAGCAGAAGGTAAATTGCACTGGGCAGGGATCGAACCCTGCCCTTCTTAGTGGAATAGGGAGTTCAGACGAGCCTGTTTCCAGTGAACCACTGGCATTTCTTTGTTACTCCGTCCGAAACAATATATAAATATCATAAAAAAACAATCAACACAGAAATCACTGTTCAAAAACGAAAAATAAAAAAAAACTATTGAAATCCACAGTGTTTTCACTCACAAGCTACAGTGTTTTCCTGAGCTCTTTTAGTTTATTTTATAATTTATTTCTCTCTTCCTTTATTTTCATCCTATTTTTGTTAGGTAAATAAATAAAAAATGCAGGATATATTCAGCATTCCCAGCATGGTTATCGTCGAGGCGAGCAACGACGTGGGCGCTACCAATCTTAAAGTTGTTTGGGAGGACGGTACAACCGTCATTTTTTTTTAAAAAAAAATTGTGGTATTTTTAAATTATTTTAATATGCTGATATTAAAAATAATTTTTAAAAAATAAAAAAATATTATTTTAATATATTTCTAAATAAAAAACTTTCAAAAGCAACCGCAATCGCCCTTCCAAACAGATCCTATACGAATGCATTGAATTTATTGACAATCTTAATGAGAATAGCTCTCCCAATCAAACATAGTCTCTCTCATTTATTATTTTTATTGGCATTTTCTCTCCTCTCTCAACATCAACACTTTAAAACATGATAAAAATAAAATTTAAGACTAAAGCATAAAAGACTAAAAGAGCATGGAAAAAAATTGCAAAAATTAAAACTTAAGGAATCAAATTAAAGTTTCCCATGCCTTTTGAATATGGTAAATGCCTAAATGGAAAAGGCTATTCTTTTTAATATTAATTTTGGTCCTTAGTTTTTCAAAACATTTTTTTAACAATAACCTAAAATTTTATTTTGTAAAATTTGTATTCAATTTAACATTACAATATTCTATGAAATACTGGATAAGTAGTTTAAGATTTAACAAACCTTTATTTTAATAGTCATTGCTTTTTATTAAAAAAAACATGCTCTTAATGAAAATATAATGCTAGTTTTTCAAAATGATTAAAAAGTTTTTAAGGTGATATTTTTTTATGCTATGTATCGTTCATATAAGTTTTCGGAATTTAAGTTCATTGACAGCTAATTTTCTACAGAATATACAGTGGGAGTTTGACATTAAATCATTTGCTTACCTTCTATCGTCTGTTTTTTATTTTTTATTTTTATTTGTATTAACATATAGTTGCGTGTAATAATGTCATCGCTGCTGTCAAATCTCCTTACAAGGAACGTTGAGAAAAGCTTTGTACATTTGAAATCGTTGAGGAAATCAACCACATTTATTTACCAAACCTATTCAAGACACGTAATAAACTAAAATAAATTCCTTTCATTTAGTTTGAAAGTTTCCAACCCTACCCTACCCTACCCTACCCTACCCTACCCCCTTTATCTTCAGCGTGCTGATTACTAACAGTTAATTAACCAAAAAAATTATTAAACCATGTTGTGAAAAGAAATCAATGAAAACTCATCATGATAATTTAATTATAATATTGACCCCGCAATAGAATAAAATCAAAATTTAAATGGCGTGTAGAGGAATAGACTAGTAAATTCATCACCAGCCATATTTTCTTTAAATATTTATATGAGTATGATTATCCTTATCCCTCCTTAATTTGTGGATTCCTTACACTCATAGACTCACATGATTATTAGTGTTAAAATGAGGTTGTAGGCTGCTAATGATCCTCTCTCCCTTCCTTTTTTTTTATAAAATTACACTGGCTTTTATTCTATTATCTTTTATATATATATATTCAACAAGTTCATGACATTAAAAAAAAAGAGAAGATACAAGTATTTTTACGAATATGCTACATTTGTATTTTGTATAGAGTAGATTTGGAGTTATGAGGGTGTGGTTTTGGCTCATATTGTAAATAAATAAATGCAGAATGCAGAATACAGTAGCAGTGAGAATTAATTACCATGATTGGTGGCCTCAAATCTAAAGGTGGTCCATCCATTTCCGTGAACAGTCATTGTGTTTTGAAATGGAGGATCAATGACATTGAATTTTTTAGGGTCCTTGTCTTTGTCAAAATTCTCATGTCCCCACCCCACGATGTGGAAGCTATATCCATGGAGATACATAGGATGATCAATATTGCTAACCACATTGGTCCCTTGAAAAATAACTTCCATTGCGGAATTAAAAGGCAATATTTTCACTTTTGTCCCTCTTTTTGATGCTTCTAGTATCAATGGCAGATATTTAGCTGTAAAATTAAACATTAGTGCTGGAAAGTTAGGAAAATCAGCTCTAAACACCTCATGGATGTGTTTTTAATAAGCTTCTAGTATATCAATTGAAGGGTTCACAAGCGTTATATTGTTCATGCTCGCAGCAAGAATGGTTCCGTTTGGACCCTCACATGAACGGTTTCCGGGGCAAGATAATGCGTTTATAGAAAAAGTGGAAACTATATGAGTAGTAATATTTAGACGAACACGAACAGGATGGTCTTCATCAGCCAAGCTCTTAAGGCTACTAAGAAAGCTATAGGCTACATCTGTGTAATTATATTGAGGGAGCTGGGGTGAGGAAGGAGATGTAGAGCTGGTGTAGTTTCCATTGTATTGAATTATAGCAGTGGTGGTGGTGTTATCGAAAGAAACAAAAGGGTTACTAGTGAAAACCCTAGCAGCCATTTAGTAGTGATAGAGATCTTGGTTGACATGTAAAACTGCATCAATGGTTTGTCCAGCAACTATGGCTATGTAAACGCTTGTCAATGGCTTGGTATAGCTACCAACTATTCCAATAACAGTAAGATTATGATTCGCAGTTGCGAAGAACATAATGTTGTTTAATGCACCATTTACTATCCAGAGTAGGTAACTTTTGCCTTGATCCACGTTTAGCTTGAATGTTTCTGCAATTACAAAGATGAATCAATTAACCTCGTCCATGATTCGCTGTAGAGAACACTGTTAATGATCTGATTCTTAGTGGAAAGATTTAAAAGAACAAAACAGAAAACTTAAAACAAACAACAAAAAACCTGAGGCATGCACAACTATCGTCAGGATTCAAGAGATTGTTCCTTAAAAGCACAAATTTAACTGTAAAAACGAGACATGTACTTGACTTTGAACACAGGTACAAGTCACCAGGCTGACCACTAACGGTTAAAGCATTAGAGATTTTCCTACCACCACCAACCCTTTTTTTTTGTTAATTTTGTGTAAATTTGGGGAATAACCCAAAAGTGAGTTATGACAATTGATATATCTAAAAACCATATATAAATAAGGACTAAATCAAAACATAATCCTAAACCATAGGATTTATTCAAGCCACAAATCAACGAAGTCATAAAGACTTGATCAAACTCTAACACTCTTGATGATAAATAATGGAAGCAAATAATTGACAGAACATATGCTTAATAAACAACAAGCTTTTAATCAACATGGTGGCATAGAGGGAGGTGGTGGTAGCATTTGGGCGTCTTTGCCATGACCATTCCTGATTATGAATGCCATCTGCATACCCCATGACAAATGACGCTCCAGATGGCAGTGCACGAACCATACTCCTGTTACAGATAAAATGGACATAAAATGTTAGATCTGTCTCGCTGTCGAGGTGATTAAGAGAAATAATATATACTCTTAATCTTATAATTTGCTGGTTATTGTATATTTAAATGGTTATGCCACTTATATTTACCAGGATTGCTAGCCCTGAATCTGATGACAGACCAGCCATTTTTGGGGACAGCAATGGTGTTTTGAAGAGGAGGGTCAACAAGATTGTATTTCAAAGGGTCTTTATCTTTGTCAAAGTTGCCGAATCCCCAACCAACAACATAGAAGCTTGTTCCGTGTATGTGCATGGGATGCTCAGTTCCAGCAGCCACATTTGTCCCCTGAAAAACAATCTCCACCGTCGAGTTATACTTGAGCACCCTCACTTCTGTACCTTTTGTTGGTGTCTCGTAAATCTGGGGGATACTATCCGCAGTGAAATTAAAGAACACGGGTGGTCTGTCAGGAAAATTATCGCCGTAAACTCCATTGATTTGATTGTAATAAGCTCTCAGTACATCCATGCTTGTAGGTGTCTGGAAGCTTATGTTGTTCACACTAGCAGCTAGTCTAGTCTGATTCGTCCCACAAGAAGTGTTTGCACACGTAATTTTGTTGACAGAAAGAGTGTAAAACAATGGAGTGTTTATGCTTAGGGGGACATCAATTGGATGATTTTTATCGGCTAAGCTTCTAAGCCGGCCAGTGAAATTAGCTGATGCATTTGTGTCATTGAAAGCAGGAAGGTGTGGCAATGAAGGAGTGGAGGATGGAGTGTAGTTTCCACTATACTGGACAATGGCTGTGGTGGTTGTGTTGTCATATTCCACACCACTGGCACTGGAGTAAACTTTTGCAGCCATGTAATAATGGTTCGGTGGCTGGTTTGCTTCCAACAAAACATCAATGGTTTGACCAGGTGATATTGCTAAATAATCAACTCTAAATGGTTTAGTGTAGCTGGCATCTGTGCCGACCACCTTGACTTGGTGATTGGCGACAGAGAAAAAGAGAATGTCTTGGAGGGCAGCGCTGATTAGGCGAAGAAGGTAAGTCTTGCCATATTCCACTGATAGCTTGAATGTATCTGCAATTAGAGATAGACAAGGTTTCGATTTAATAGCTTAAAATAATGCAGACGTTCCGATGAGATAGCTGCAGATTCTTCCTCTCTCGAGGTATTTCAAGCCGAATCTCTCCATGGAAATAATAATAAAACACAAACATGAAATGTATTAAGGATACAATGCAATGATTGTCTGGGCCAAGAAGAGAGAATAGGGTCCTAAATGATTATCATGGATAACTTTCAATTTCCCTCACAGGTTTATATATTATCTCATTTACATCTCAAACCTTTGCTTTATTCCAATTAAATCCCATGTCTTTCATTTTCTTCCAACCATCTTCCACATCTTGTACTTTTGTTCCAATCCCCTCCTCTAGTCATTTTCATCAAGTATGTGTTTATGAAACACCTCAATATCATCTAAAAATATAAAAAACAAATTAAAAAATAAGGTTGAGATATAATGTGTGTTTAGTATTATGGTGCATAACATATTTAAAATTGTGATATTTTTTTTTAAAAAAATATGTTAAATAAATTTTTGATATCTAGACATTAAAATGATCTAAGAATACCAAAAGAATTTTTTTTTCAAAAACATGATTGAACTGCAAAAATAAACATAATATTTTTCACTTGAAAATAAATGTATTTTTTAAAAGTATTTTTTAATTTAAAATGTAATAAAATTATTACTTTTCTTATTTTATTATTTTCTAACAACCATCATTTTCAAACCATTGAAAATCGGTAAAAAAAAATCAATTTAATATATTTTTAAACCGTACACGTTTTTACAATGCATTTAAAATTTTAAATACAGTTTTTTTTTCATTATTTAAAAAAAAGCTGAATCAAAGGGGTGGGACTACTTTGTCTGGGCCGGGAGGAAAGAATAGGGTTCTAAATAATCATGGGTAACTTTCAATTTGCCCCACAGGTTTATATACTGTCTCATTTTAATCTCAAACCTTTGATTTATTCCAATTAAATCTTATCTCTTTCATTTTCTTCCAACCAGCCCCCACATCTTGTACTTTTGTTCCAATTTCCCCCGCCAATCAAGTATGAGATTATGAAATACCTCAATATCATCTAGAAATAAAGAACAAAAAATAAATTTTAAAATGATTTTTGTTTGAAATATATATATATCAAAATAATATCTTTTTTATTTTTAAATTAATTTGTGATATTTTTACATTAAAATGATCTAAATTACCAAAAAAATTAATATTATTCAGAAGCATGATTGAACTGCAAAAATAAACATGATATTTTTTACTTGAAAATAAACGTATTTTTTACTTTAAAATATAATAAAATTACTACTTTTTATATTTTTATTATTTTTTAACACCATCATTTTCGAACCATTGAAATTCATTAAAAAAATTAATTTAATATATTCTTAAACCGTACACGTTTTTACAATGCATTTAAATACAGTTTTTTTTAATTATTATTTTTTTTAAAAAAAGCTGAACGAAAGGGGCAGGTCTACTTTGGATATTAAAGAAAGATTGATTAAAAAATAAGGCAAAAGAAAAAGAAAAAAGCTATGCAATGGTAGGGGTACCTGATTTTGAGCAAGGTAAAAGATCACCGGGTTGACCATTGATCGTGTAAGCATCAGAGACATTGGGGTCTCCTCCTGAGGCTTTGAACTCATCATAAACTTCAAATATGTCTTTCTTCCACCACTCTCCTACATGTCATGATATTAGTGGTCCAGGCATTCAAATCTTCCACGACTTGAAGTACTGAAGTTTTTCTTATAAATATATATAAAATAAATTGATGCTAGAATACCTAAAATAATCGGCACTTCTTCATGAGGCGTAGGGTAAGGATATGCGGTTCCGTTTTTGGGCTTTATGACAATAGCACCGTAAACAGTTGCTCGTGTCCAGTCACTGTGAGAATGCCACCATAACGTTCCTTCTTCATCGGAGAATATGACCTTTTGACTGAATTGCCCTCCTGGTTGAATCGGACACTGTGTGATATATTCAGGACCATCTGACCATGGAAAGTTTGGTTGCTTCACTCCATGCCTGGAACAAATTAACAGCGTTAATATCGTCGTCACAGTGGCCATATATATCGTGAATTTGCAGACAGAAGATGATCAGGTATATTCTGGTATGTACCAGTGCATGGTGATGTTATGAGGGCTCTTGTTAATAACATCGACGATGATGGTTTCTCCTGTAGTAACGTATAATGTCGGGCCGGGAAATTGTCCATTTACGGTCATGATGTTCTTGGTGCTGCAGAGTCTTGTGTACGGAGCATTTTTTACCTGCAATGAATGAGCAAATTATGAATGAGAAAAATATCCATAACAGTACTAAAAAGAAATTAAGCTGAACTTATGTTACAAAGATATATGCAAAAAAAAATAAAAATATCAGCACGCAGGACATACCACAAAAGTATGGTGATGAACTGCAGCTTGGCAGTATAGGAAACCACCAAGTAATAGAAACTTCAAAACTTGAAAGGCTAGAGCTCTCATGATTGGCATCATTTTCCTAGCAACGAATATATATATATATGTATTCTTGTTAATTTCACTCCTGATGATCATTAGAGCTCTGGTATACCGGGATTTATATGGATTATGAGGAGCAAGAAGACAATTTAGATGAAGAAGCTCATGATAAACATGTTCCATTAATTAAATGAAGAGTGCTTCGGTAACAAATTCGAAGATTATTGTGCGTTTGAGCTGTCTCTCTTTCTGTCAGCACTCTCGATAGTGACTGTAACTCGAATGTTTGACTCTGCTATAACATCGACAAAACTGAGTGTGAATCGTTAGCTTATGTTTTTTACTTTGTTATATAGTGATCAAAGCTCAAAAATTAACTCCCTTATGAGAAAATGGAGAAACCCTTGACAGTCTACAGAGGAGTATGCGGGAAAAACCTTCGAGAAAGCTAATTAATTTATTATCGAGATCAAACAAGAAAATCAAATCGAAGTTGGCACAAAAGATAACGCCACCGAAGAAATCTCTTCTTCAAAAATGGTTTCCAACCATAGCAGCTGTCCGTTTTGTTTTATGCTTTGTTTTTTTCTATTTGTACGGAATATTTTGGTTTTAAAGGATTTCGATGCTCTGTTGTATTTTTTATATATAATTAATTAATTATATATAAAAAATTAAAAAGCAAAAAAATTAAATATAATTTTAATTTTTATAAAATTAAAGTTGATGAAATAATTTTATTTATATATATAGGGAGAGGTGGGGCGGGAATATATAGGAGAGGTGGGGCGGGAATTTATATATATATATAATAGGTATAGGGGGCGGGAACAGGTATAGGGGGTGGGACCGGGAATATATGTATATATAATTATATATTAGAGAATAGAGATGAATATAATGTTAATGTGTTGAGAGAGAGAGAAGTGGGAGACAGGAACGGCACACCCAGTGCATTCCAGTCAGAGTTTAGCCAAATTTATAGTACAGGTTGGAATAAAAAATAAGATAAAAATTATGTTGTTTTAATTATGTTGTTTTATTTTGTTTTTTTTATTGATACGGGGTGTTTGGACCGGACCGTTTCGGCCGGTACAGAACAGATTAGACAACTATGCTTCCAACACGCACAAAAGATACTCGGACTTGAATCAGCTACAAAAACTCCCTTGCAGGTGTAAACAACGTTGTAAATTAGGAGACTAGAAATCAGAATCAATTTAAAAAAAGATTGTATGTATTTTTCTAATTAAAAAAAATTATGTTTTCATCCATAAACAGGAATCTAGTATATATATAAATAAACCTGCTATGTAGTAAGCAAATTAAATACAAATATTTTAATGACAAACAATTGATCCTTAGTACTGACAATAGGAAGTTCGTTTTTTATTCACATGTCTTTGGAGAAGAGACAAGTTGAAGGTTACGTACATATTCAAAGATGACGAGGATGAAAGACCTAAAGTGTTTTAAGAAATACGTTTGTTTTTGCTAAGATGGTATTTTTTTTAAGAAAAGAAATTGTAAAAGATTCTATTTAATAAATTAAGATATGTTTTATAAAAAAATATAAATGAAATAAATTCATGTTTATAACCAAAATATTTAAAATGTTGTTTAAAGATATAATATAAGATTGAAAATGTATTTTAAAGTGTTATAGTGCCAAATGATAATATATCTTTAAACACCTTTTGAAAAGTAGCCTACAAGTATTTATAAATTAGTAGCTAAATCTAATTTGATCATGAAAACAAAGACGTCTAACAGCTCATCTACCTCTATATGATTAGATCTTTAAAACAATTTATCTTTAAACACCTTTTGAAAAGTAGCCTACAAGTATTTATAAATTAGTAGCTAAATCTAATTTGATCATGAAAACAAAGACGTCTAACAGCTCATCTACCTCTATATGATTAGATCTTTAAAACAATTTAACAAAATTTTTAATTCTATCTAATGGTCAAATAAAAAATTATATTTGTTTCCATCAAATTGGACAGTGAAATTATCCAAAACTTCTCAAAACCGAAAAAATCTTAACATTTATGTGAATAATACAATAAAAATAATTATATAAAAATGATAAAATAAAAATAGTGGCCTAAGTCAAGAAGTTACATAATATTCTCATTTTTCAGGGTAAAAATAAGAATCTAGTCATTTAATTTTCTTGAAACAAACCATCTATATAGCAAACAATATTCAATGATTTGAGCATTTGAGGTCTTGGCCTAGTAGAGACAGGGACTTATTCCCTTTCTCTGTGTCTGGGTTCGAGTCTTTCTGTGTATGCTTATTATCCCTGCGGTACTTTATTTATTCACTAGACTTGCAGAGTGTTTAGTAAATTTAGGGATTAATTATGGTACCCGTAAGCTAGCTGGATACCACAATTATAATAAAAAAATAATCAATGATTAGGTATGTTACAACTTAATATTAATGTTTAGTCTCCATACACTTCTTTTCCGGGCAATTGCTCTCCGTCGTTAGAAAGCTATGGCTGCACATCAAGTTGCCACCCTATATTTCTCATCATGGTTTCGAAGTTTGATTTTCAAAAGCTTACTCGACATAGACGTCCACGATATGGGCTTAGAACGACCCCACTCATGAACTCGGGTCATCAATGTCTTATATATATTTCGAGTATTAATTACATGATATTGTTTCTTTCTGTTTTTTTAGAAAACTATGTAATATTCTTGTATCATTTAAAATTTCATCTTAAAAATAAGTTTCTACTCGATTGTCAAAGAAAATCACAGCAGAACCTATAAGAGTGAATTGTATAAGTCCACCGTTAGAGTAGAAAAACCATCTAGTAGCTGGTCTAGAGATAAAAACTTGAGATTAAAAAGATTTTTTTATTTATATAATCTTAGGTTTAAACCATGTAATTGCTAATATGATGATTGTTAAAGGTTTATATCGTCATTAACTTCAGAATTCGTTGGATTATTCGGGATTCACGCAAGCTGACCCGAACACTCATATATATATATATATATATATATATATATATATATATATAAGAAAAAGGGGAATGAATTGTTCATATAAGTTTTCGGAATTTAAGTTCAATGACAGCTAATTTTCTACAGAATATATATTGGGAGTTTGACATTAAATCATTTGCTTACCTTCTATCGTCTGTTTTTTTATTTTTTTTTATTTTATTTGTATTAACCTCCAGTTGCGTGTAATAATGTCATCGCTGCTGTCCAATCGCTTTGCAAGGGACCTTGAGAAAAACTTTTGTACATTTGAAATCGTTGCGGAAATCATCCACGTTTATTTACAAAACCTATACAAGACACGTAATAAAGTAATAGACTAAAATAAATCCCTGTCATTTAGTTTGAAAGTTTCCAACCCTACCCTACCCTACCCTATATCTTCAGCGTGCTGATCCATGAGATTACAAACAATTAAAGAAAAAAATAATTAAAACATGTTGTGAAAAGAAAACATTGACACTCAATGATCAAGGATCACGTAATTTAATTATCATATGGACCCTGCAATTGAATAAAATCCAAATTTAAATGGTGTGTAGAATAATAGACTAGTAAATTCATCACCAACCCTATTTTCATTAATATTTATATGAGTATGATTATCCTTGACCTCCTTAATTTGTGGACTCCTTTTCACTCACAGACTCACTTGGCCAAGTGGTGACGGTGGCATTTCCATGCGGGGTGCGGGAGTTCGAATCTTCATGCCAGCGAAAATGGATTTTTGAGATGAACAATGTTTTTTTTTTAATTGCTTTTTTTTCTTAATATTTTTAGGTGTTAAAAATTCTAATTATTATAGATAAGACATTCAAAATAATAATAATTATTATTTGTAAGTTTTTTTCTTATAAATATGTTAGACTAATTATGTATTTTGATATTTATTTAATATTAGCATCTTAAAATATATATAATATATATATATAAATAAATAAATTCCCACTCGGGCGTACCTATAAACAAATTTTTTAACGTGCAAAAATATATTAATAGTCTTAGATTTTTTTATAATTCTATATATCTGAGCAAAACAATCAGCCTACTAATACAAATAAAAATTCTAATAAAAATTAAAATTCAGAAACTAAGAGTATAGATATATAAATACAAATAAATTATTTAAAATTATACAAAAATTACTGAAAAAATAAAGGCATCGACACTAAATCAAGAAATAAAATAATTATTTATTTTTTCGTTATCGCACTTTTAATTTTTTAAATTTAATCCTTCCATTTAAATTATTAACATATTTTGTTTTTATTTCGGCCCATATACTTTTAATTCTTTATTTTAATTCTTTTATTTTTTAAATATATTTCTAAATAGTATCTATTTTTATTTATGTTCACCGTGACACAAATCACTATGGACGGCAACAGTAATGCTCAATTTTTGGGTCGGTTTGAGTCAATTCGATTCATTCGGTTTACCAGTCACATCAGTACAGCTCTTTATTGTGATATTTCTGTTTAGTCCATGAGCTTTCAACTGTGTTTTCTGGTCCTTAATGTCATTATATAGGTTTTGATTTATTTTAATTGGGTCATTCAACTGAAATTGATTATATATTGTAGTCTCATTTAGGTCCCCATTCTTTTGAATTTTTGAACTGGTTTGAAATCCTTAATATTTTTGGTATCAAAGTTTTGAATTATTTCAATTTTATCCTTCCATTCAAATTTAATACAAATCCTTAATATTTTTGGTATTAAAGTTTATTAATTTAATTTAAAATATTAAAATAACCAGTTAAAACATGTATAAAATCATTCAATTTCCTACATCAAAAAAAGTCTAGATAAAACATTCAAAATAATGATAATGATTATTTTTAGGTTTTTTTTCTTATAAATACGTGAAACTAATTATATGTTTTAATATTTATTTAATATTAGTGCCTGAAAATATATAGAGAGAAAAAATCATTTCTAACATATTTTATATATTATAATTTTACCAATTGAATATTAAAATAACTAATTATAGCACACAAAAACTTTAAGTTTATTTCTTCAAAAAAAAAAACTATTTCTAATATTTCAGATCTAATATTACTAGAAAAAAAAGACAACTCATAAAAAAAATATAAGAACCACTTCCCATTTCGATCACACTGTTCTTTTTAGACAGAAAAAAACTCATTTCTAATATATTTTATCTATTACAATTTTATTTATTATATATTAAAATAATTAATTATAACATTTAAAAAATCAATTAATTTTTTACATAGAAAAAAAGCCCTAGCGCGCGGGCAAATCAGCTCGTTTGTTTCTATAAACAGAGTTGTGAAATTACGACTAAAATACTATAAAAATAGAATTCTTTCTCCGTCCGAATTAAAAGGGATATTCCATGGGTTTGTCTTGGAATCCCATTCATCTTGTCGTATCAAATGATCCCTATTATTTGCTTGATTTCCATATGATGCATGTAGCTTTGGTTGGTGGTGTGTGCTGGGTTGATGGCTCTACAAGAACCAGTGGCTCTTGATCCTTCGAACCCCGCTATATATTTTTTTACTCTTTGTGACTCGTTTAGGAATAACCAATTTATGGGTTGGTTCGAATATTACAGGAGGAATTCTAATAAATCCAGCTATTTGGAGTTATGAAGGTGTGGTTTTGGCTCATATTGTGTTTTTTGTAGCTTGCTCTTCTTGGCTACTATATGGCATTGGGGTTTAGAAATACTTTGTGATAAACGTACAAGAATACCTTCGTTTGTGTCCCCCTTTCAGCCTCTGACCTGATCAAAGTAAGAGGAAATAAATATATTGGAAAAAGTGGAAAACACGCAATATTTAGATAGCGCTACTTTGAAGTTCAATGATGTTTTTTTTTTCTTTCTAGCAGTTCAAGGGATTGGTTGACTTTCTGGACGTGCTTCATTTTCCTTATTGTTGTTCTTCGGACACATTTGGTATGGTCTCTTCAAAGATGTTTTTGATGGTATTGATCCATATTCGGACAGCTGAGTTAGAATTTGAATAATTTCAAAAACTTGGAAACTCAACTACAAGAAATCAAGTTTGATTTCTTGATTGGAATCGTTGCTTTTTCTTTGCTTTGATTTCTTCTATTTTATTTATTTATTTATTTCTAATCCAGGAGTGCTCTAAATGAGTAAACAGGCATGGAAGCTATAATTGTAAACCATTACTGAATCTATGAGAGCATTAATAACATTTATATTTGTAATGACTGGTTTGATGGGTGTAGCAAGGCTATAATTGCGGTATTTCCATCTATGATTTTAGAGATTTATAATTCTTTCATTTTATTGGAATGAATAAATGTCCGATAATTTTAATAAGATGTTATTTGGCGATAAGTAGCTGAGCGATATGATACAGCAACAGCAACAGGGTAATTTATTCAAGCCAAATTAAAACTATAGTATATTTAATACAAATATTTTAGGATAAGTTTAGCTGATCATGAGCTTTTAGTTAACAAGGAGGCATGTCCGGTGGGGGAGGTGATAAACGTGCTCCAGCCCCATCCTGAACGATGAAAACAGTCTCCATGCCCCAAACAAGATGACGATCAAAATGACAATGCATGAACCAAACTCCTGTAGCATAAAATTGAAAATCACTGAAACAATAAAATAAATAAATGAAGCATGTAGCAGCAGTGAGATTTAATTACCAGGATTGGTGGCCTCAAATCTGATGGTGGTCCAGCCATTTCCAGGAACAGTCACTGTGTTTCGAAATGGAGGGTCAATGAGATTGTATTTTTTAGGGTCCTTGTCTTTGTCAAAATTCCCATGTCCCCACCCAACGATGTAGAAGCTATAGCCATGGAGATGCATAGGATGATCAATATTGGCTACCACATTGGTCCCCTGGAAAATAACTTCCACCGCGGAATTAAAAGGCAATATTCTCACTTCTGTCCCTCTTTTTGATGCTTCTAGTATCAATGGCAGATATTCAGCTGTAAAATTAAACACTAGTGGTGGAAAGCTAGGAAAATCAGCTCCAAACACCCCATGGATGTGATTGTAATACGCTTCTAGTATATCAATTGAAGGGTTCACAAACGTTATATTGTTCATGCTCGCAGCAAGAATGGTTCCGTTTGGACCCTCACATGAACGGTTTCCGAGGCAAGGTAACGCGTTTACAGAAAGAGTGGAAACTATACGGTTTGTAATATTTATAGGAACACGAACAGGATGTTCTTCATCAGCCAAGCTCCTAAGGCTACTAAGAAAGCTATAGGCTGCATCTGTGTCATTATAATAAGGGAGTTGGGGTGAGGAAGGAGATGAAGAGATGATGTAGTTTCCATTGTATTGAACTATAGCAGTGGTGGTGGTGTTATCGAAGGAAACAGAAGGGTTACTAGTGAAAACCCTAGAAGCCATGTAGTAGTGATTGAGATCTTGGTTGGCATGTAAAACAGCATCAATGGTTTGTCCAGCAGCTATGGTTATATAATCGCTTGTCAATGGCTTGGTATAGCTGCCATCTATTCCAATAACCGTAAGATTATGATTCGCAATTGAGAAGAACAGAATGTTGTTTAATGCAGCATTTACTATCCGGAGTAGGTAACTTTTGCCTTGATCCACGTTTAGCTTGAATGTTTCTGCAATTACAGAGATGAATCAATTAACTTCGTCCATGATCCTTCGTAGAGATCACTGATAATGACCTGATTCTTGGTGGAAAGATTTAAAAGAACAAAATAGAAAACTTAAAACGAACAGCAAAAAACCTAAGGCATGCACAGCTATCGATCGTCAGGATTCAAGAGATTGTTCCTTAAAAGCACAAATTTATCTGTAAAAACAAGACATGTACCTGACTTTGAACAAGGGTACAAGTCACCAGGCTGGCCATTAATGGTTAAAGCATCAGAGATTTCGGGGTCTCCTCCAGATATTATCGCTTCCTGAAGGACATCCATCACATCTTTCTTCCACCATTGTCCTACATTGCCAAGAACAAAAATAACACAGTATTTGTCTCTATCAGATTGAATTAGTTCGATCGTCTTATGTTATACAGCTATAAATGTATAATTAATTACAAAACTAATATTTTCTCCTTGAAGGTATCAAAATGAAACCCCAAATTAATCAAAGTGTAAACAAAAAAAAAAAAAAAAAAAACACTCTAGATATATATTTATTGGTTAATTTTTCGATCGGGCAAGACTTTGTCATACCTAAAACGATAGGGACCTCCACATGAGGTTTGGAAAAAGGATAACCAGCTCCATTAATCTTTGGATACACAATGATAGGACCGTGGACCGTCGCTCGCGACCAGTCACTATGAGCATGCCACCACAGGGTGCCTTCCTCGGTGGAAAATATGATCTTTTGCCTGAACTTCCCTCCAGGTTTGATTGGGCATTGCGTAATATATTCAGGACCATCTGACCAAGGATATCCAGTAAGTTTTACGCCGTGCCTGCAATGGAAAGGGGGAAAAAAACATATTCTAAGTAAAGAATATTTTGTTTTATGAATGTTCACCTAAATGCCGATCACTTTCTTTCTGAAAATAATTTATATATACCAGTGGATGGTGATGTTATATCTGGCCTTGTTATGGACCGTAACATAGATTGTGTCTCCATGATGAACGTGTAAAGCTGGTCCTGGAAATTGTCCATTCACAGTCAAGATCTTCTTTTTGCTGCATAGTCTTGTATATGGAGCTTCCACCACCTGTATATGTATGCAGATAATTAATTAGCTCCATGATTGAAGTAAGCAGGATTAATATCATGCAAGAATGAATTAGCCAATCATGATATAATTGTTTTTTCAATAGAACTTAAAAATAATTTTTAATGGTGGACGTGCATGCGTACCTCGAAATGATGATGAGTTGCAGCCAAGCAATGGACGCTGAAAAAGAGTAGAACCCATAAAATCTTGAAGACTAGAGTTTTCTTGCTGAATAACATTTTTTTTTCTCTCCTGAAAACAGGTCTTCTACCGTCCCCTATAGCACTTGCTTCAACTCCAGATGATCTCTAAACTTAATTACAGAGATCAGATTAGTTAGTTAAGTTGAATGAATTGAATACCTTCTCCACAAAACTTGTATTTGTAGCCTTGAATATAGCTGGGTCAGTGGGCCTATTCACAAGTTGAACTTAAAACAAGAGAAATCAATGGAAAGGGATCCAATAATGAATTTTCATTGGTTTAATCTTATTTGAATGGTTTTCTTTTTCGTATGCCAACTGTAATCTTGAAAACTTAAAAGATAGATTTCTCACCTAATGCTGCTTACTTTTTGCATTTCTCCACTAAAATTAAAATTAATATTATACAAATCAACATAAACAAAACTGCTAAGATTGAAGAGCGTTACCAAAAAAACAGCTAATTCATATGAAAATACTGTCATAAGTTTCTCATTAATATATGTCTTATAATATTACAGATAGAATGTTGTCGTTGTTGTTTCCGTCGAAATTTCTGGATTGGTATTGCCGTTGGTTTTTTGCCAATACTTTTATCGTGAGATTTAAAAACCTATGATGTATGATGACGTGATATTGGTTCAAATTATTATAGTATAATATAATCATATTCTGGAACCTCACCTATCAGCTTAAGCTTTTAGGTGAGATGGTTCCTTAACATGGTATTAGAGTCTTGTTGACCCAGCGGTCACGAGTTCAAATCTCATCACCCCTATTCTATTTGATAAAAAAAATCAAGCACAAGGTAATGTGGGTCTGTGCAAGTTTCAAGCCCAAAGGGCTTTCACTTGAGGGGGGGTGTTAGAGTATAATATAATCATATTCCGGAACCTCACCTATCAGCTGAAACTTTTAGGTGAGATGGTTCCTTAACACAAATAGAAATATTGACGAATGTATCTCCTTTTTAAAAAAAATCATCATGGGATGTTTTTTTATTTTTTTATTTAAATCTTTTGTGTTCTAATCTCATGAGATAAAGTTTTAATTGAATTAGAAAGACAAAATTTAAAGTGAGAGGATCGCAATGTAAAAAGTTATTTGATCCAAATATTTATTTTGTTTATTTTTATTTTTTAAGTTAAAGAAATGAGATAGAAACTCCTGAAAACAAATGGTAAAGATATTGTTTGGCCACAATTCGGCCACCAAAAAAGAGAGAATTTTTATGCTAATGAGTTCCTCTTATCGAGTGGAGTTTAATGGGGATAATTTTTCACACCAAACATGAAAAAAAAACATAGATTGAATTTGATTTTTATTTTTTATTATTCATTTTTTTTAATAGTTCTAAAGTGTTCTGGGTTATTGGAACACATAGGTTCATATTGTTTTATTAGGTGTTTTTGGGTGAAATGGTTAGAAGAATAGATTTTTAAACAACCTATTTTTTTATCACCACAATTATGGTCGAATTCTAGGCAGGTTCCTTGCTAACTGGAAACTGATCGACACCCATTTAATAAAAAAAAACCACAAAGAAGGTCAGGTTAGTTGGTCAAAATCTATCAAGAGTAACTAAAGAATTTGGAAATATTGGAGGACTACTTTCGTAGGAGGAAACTTGGTCACATGGAAGAGCAAAAAGCAAACGGTCATCGTCAGATCAAGTGCCGAAGCTGAATATAGAGCCATGGCTTCAACTGCTTGTGAATTAATATGGCTAAAGGGTCTCTTATGTGATTTAGGGGTGTCTTCACCTTATCCTATGTCTTTATTTTGTGATAATCAAGCAGCCATGCATATAGCATCGAATCCAGTTTTTCATGAGAGAACGAAACACATTGAAGTTGATTGTCATTATATTTGGGAGCAAGTTCAATCACAAGCCATTCAAACAATTTATACTAGAAGCATTGATTAGTTGGCCGATATATTTACCAAACCTTTGGCTTCTCAACATTTTCAACGTCTGCTATCCAAGCTTGGCTCCATCAATCTTCTGGATCCAGCTTAAGGGGGAAAATTGGAAGATATTGAAAGGAGCTGGAGTTTATCCAGCAGATAATAAAGGAGCTGGAGTTTATCCAGCAGATAATCAATGTTCTCCTTTATGCATATTAAGGGGTGCCTTCTGTAAATGCTATTTTCGTGTAATTTCAGCAGCCTGCACTGCTGCATCATAGGCATAGTGCAGTGTAGCTATATTCTCTTTTACTGTGCATAGCTTCCTGGGATGAGAAGTCTTGTCTTCATCCCGTTAGGATTTCCCTTTCCTGTAAAGAGGACTAGCCTCCATTATATATATCCCTTCATGTTCTGTAATGTCTGCATGACAAATACATAATACAACAGAGAAATCTTCTTTTTGATTTCTTCAGTTTTTGGGTGAAATGGTTAGAAGAATAGATTTTTAAACAACCTATTTTTTATCACCACAGTTATGGTCCAATTCTAGGCAGGTTCCTTGCTAACTGGAAACTTACACCCATTTAATAAATAAATAAAAAAACACGAAGAAGGTCAGGTTAGTTGGTCAAAATTTATCAAGAGTAATAAAGAATTTGGAAATATTGGAGGACTACATTGGTTCCTTTACCTTTGGATCGATGGAGATTATAGTCACGAAGAAGAAATTTTGCTAAGCTTTGGGCCTTACACAATGCTATAGATTATTCCATTCCATTGTTGTTTTTGTTAATTTTGAAATTAATGTATCCATTTAAAACTATATAAACATGCCATGACATTCATAATTCCAAGCTTACACACCACGTATCAATTTAACTAGATTATTGCACTATAAACTACGGATCAGCTCAATCTTGAATGACAATAAATTTTGAAGTTTAATTCTCAATCAACTTAATTTTGAATGACAATAAAAAGAAAATTAAAAAGGATATGAAAAAAATATCATAATCAACCTATCAAATTTCTGACCCGAGTAATGAGATAGAAATAACCTCATAGAATATAAATCAAAATAAATTATGAAACTTCATTTTCAATCAACATAATATTAAATAATAAAATTTTAACACTAGTTATTCAACTCGCTTACTAGTTAAAGTCTTGTACAAGACTTTAGTCTTAAGCATTGCAAAGAAAGGGGCAATTGTCATAACCTTATTTTGGGTTATTTCCCCAAAACTACCCGAAAATAATAAAAAATAAAATAAAAGGGACTGGTTTCGATAGGAAAATCAAGGTGAAATTTTGGATATTTTCGAGAGCTCGATCGTACTTTTTTTGTGTGCCCAAAATGAAAGAAATCGCAGATTCAAGGCTAAAGTAATTTATTATATGATAAATCTGCATAAAAATTAAGTTAAAAGATATGATTATATTTTTATGGGCCAGTTTGATTTAATCGTTAGCCAATTTAAAAGTGTAATTATGTTTGAGAATTAATTTAGGGTCCAATCAAAGGATTTAATTAAGTGCAAGGACTTGATTATATTTTAAATTGGACAAATTAATTTTATTAAAGGCTTAATTGATGAGAAATCAAGTTTTTGAATTTAATTCGGGTTTAATTGATGAGATTGAAATTTTAAGAGACCGAATTGAATTTTGTCAAGCCCAATTATGTGAAATCGGGGCCAAATTGAGCGAATTGAGAGTCTAATGGTCAATTGAGGTTTAAATCGCGCAAATCAGAAATCAAGGACCATAATAAAAAGGCGCGCAAAGATAAGGTTGAGATTGAATTTTGAATGGGGTATAATTGTATAAAATCATAAGTTTAAGGCCAATTGGAGGTACAATTAAAGCAATTATAAATTGAGGGACCAAATCATATTTTACCATCTTAAATATTTTTGAAAATTACACAATGTTCCGGCGTGCCCGGCCTTGAATGTTCAAGCGCGTCCTGCATTAAGTATTCAGCGGCGGTACCCTGCATTAAACATTCTGGCAGCGAAGGGTGTGTTCTATCTGCTATAAATAGCTGCGTGCAGGGGAGAAGAGGGAGGAGAAAAAAACACGAAAGAAAGAAGAAAATAACAGAAGATCAGGAGGGAAGAATTCACGTAAAGCTCTAGCAATTTTTTTTAAACCAGCCATGTATCACTAGCTCTTTTCTTTTTTCTTTTTTCTTTTTTCTTTTTTTCCTTTTCTCTCTTAGTCGATCGACTGTTTCTCTCTCTAAAACCAGAAGATCCTCTCTCTCTCTCTCTCCCTCTCCCTCTCGTTTCAGCAACTCCGGCCACCTCGCACCACCCCATCATCACCAGAAGCTCTTTGTTCTCCGGCAACCTCATCCACAGTCTCAGGCAAGGATTGGCAGAACAACCCCATTGACTGCAATGTGACCATCACTTTCTGACGCCATTTCCGGCCACCACAAGCCACCACGACCAAAAGAGTCACCATGACCTCCTCTACCCAAAGGTGTTAACAGGTACGTCATTCATCACACTCCAAAATCTATTGTTCATCGTCTTCATTATTTGCATTTAGCATGTGGGGGGAGTGAATTAATTCACTCCCCCACCCACTGTCCCTGCACGTGGATAGTGGGTTGGTCGGGCCGGGCTTTGTGCCCGGCCGGACCACCTTTAAGTAATCTAGGCTGGGAGCCCAGCCCATATAGATTTCAGGCTTCCAGTAATCTAGACTGGAAGCCCAGCCCGTGGTGGCGTGGTTGCTGTCAGCCCAGCCTGATTTTAGGTGGGCCTGACAACCAGCCCACCAAAAAAAGGAATAATAAAAAATACAAACTTTGCATAAAAAAAATATTTTTTTTATATATGATAAAAAATGTGTTGTTTTCTTGCATACGACAAATATACTAGCTTATTTTTGAAAATTCATTTTCTTTCAAATATATATATTATCTTGGAGTTTGAAGAAAAAATGTGTTTTAGCATGGATTTCGCAAAAAAAATCATTTCTTGCATTTTTGGATTTTTCAACATGTTTGTAAAATCCAAAGGGTATTGGCCAATATTTCAAAAAATATAAAAATCCTATTTTTGGTGATTTGTGTTATTCACTGTTGATATTTGGATAAATAAATTCTAAAATGGTTAATATCCAAAATATTGGCGGGGATAATTCGTTTATTATTCACTGTTGGTATTTGGATAAATAAATCATAAAAGGGTTAATATCCAAAATATTAGCGGGGATAATTCGTTATTATTCACTGTTGGTATTTGGATAAATAAATCCTAAAAGGGTTAATATCCAAAATATTTTTACAGGAATAATAAGTCGTCGTCATCATTTAACCAATATATTTTTGAAAGATCAATATCATAGCAATCATAAGACAAACAAAAACACTAAGCAGCTTACCTTAGGTAGGGCGTACTAGGAATGCTAAAACCTTTTCTTTACGTAACCAGTCCCTTACCTTAGTGTAACACCCTCAATTATAATATCATGAATTCTCCCAACATTTCTTTACCAATGTCAAGTGTTGGGTAATATGTCTAAATTATGGGATTTTTTTTTAAAATTTCGGCAGAGTTTCCTCTATTTTTGTTGATACCAAGTTATTGACAACACTTCTATTATATGTCATTACGACCTCCATCTTGATCCAATCATCCTGGATCACATTCCATTCATCAAACAATAACTCAATATTCATACTTATCAATATATGCAAGTCTCATAATATCAATTGGTAAATTAACATAAATGTACTACCAAAACAACTCAAAAGATACACAAATTCATCATTATACGTAATAAATGCTAACTAACTACATATAAGTCTTTAAACTACATAAATATAACATTAAGATTAAGAGTCATAATATATTTATAATAAATCTTATCTTATTATTTTGAAAATGATTTGGTCATACGAACAACTATACATATATATAATACATCCACTACATGTTACACCTTCTACTTAACTTTTACAACACAAAAGGATTTACACTCAAAGTAACGACATGAATATTACATTCCAAAATAGTAATTCAAAAATAGGAGTATTCCTATATCTAACGATCTGCATCACCTCGCGATGTACCTGTTTCAACAATAACAATATCAAGTCACTTATTCACTATATTATTCTAATATTAATTAATTACTCTTAACCTTTGAAATTTAATACCTTTACTTCAATCTAACTTAATCCCTTAATTTACATAATCTTTTTAAAATTTACAAATCCAGCTAACTCATCTTAATTACCAAATAAATCTAGCACTTTCATATAATTACTCAGAAATTTGGTTTCCTTCCTCAGCCAATAGATCTAGTACTTCCATTCGAATTACTCATCATCCGGCTAACCTCTTTTGTTAGCCAATCAATCCGGTAATTCCATTTGAATTTCCCAGCATCCGGCTAACCTCTTTTATTAGCCAATCAGTCCGGTAATTCCATTTGAATTTCCCAGCATCCGGCTAACCTCTTTTATTAGCCAATCAATTCGGTAATTCTATTTGAATTACCCAGCATCCGGCTAACCTCTTTTATTAGCCAATCAATCCGGTAATTCCATTTGAATTACCCCATATCCGGTTAACCTCTTTGTTAACCAACAAAACCGGTAATTTCACAAAATTTACCGGTAATCCACATAATCATAACTCAGTTTATTCATTTGCTCCATTCGTGTAACATCAATTAAATGAGCAACACAGATTATTAGGGAAATTAAAAATTATAAAAAAAAGGTGACGAATCACCTACCTTCTGCTCGGGATGACCCAGCTCCTCCTGTCTGATAACCAGCTCCAAACACAACTCCTGAATCAATCAAGTGTCATTATATCATTAGTCCATCAATATTTTTCTTACGTGCCGAAACACAAAGCACATAATATTTTTATTTGTAATTTGTTCTAATAAAATTCATTCTCAAATATAACATCATTATTTTACATACAACCTCATATTTAACTCAAGTTACTTCTTTGCTTACTCTATGTTCATAATTCCTCCATCAAATAATTCTTCTATTCTTTATACCCTCATATCATATTATTCATTTTATCTAAATACTATATTCAAACACAATCTAGACATCTTGTCTTCATATTTTCTTTTAACTAGTTTATTTCTCTTTTAATTTGAATTTACTTATTATTATTATTTTCTCAATTTAAATGCTATCTCTTCATTTAGTCTTTCTTACATTTTCAATTATCATGATTAAACATGGTTTGTTTCTAAACATTAACATCAAAACTCATTCTACCACTTTTTCCTTCATTTGGCCTAATGTGGTGTTTCTTTTTCCTCCTCCAATTTTTTCTTCATTTACTTGTGTTTTTCCTAACTTTTCTCTCTTTCTCTCTTTCTCTCACGTTTGCATTGTTTCTCTTCACATTCTTTTTTTGTTTCTGCCATTCGGCAGTGATTAGAAGAGAAGGAGAGCTTATATATGTGTTTTCAATGGCCAATTTCTATTATACCCTTAATGATTTATTTATTTATTTGCTAGAACTACCGAGCTCCATTCATCTCAAAATTTTAACCAGACTTTATTCAATATATTTTAAGGTTCTTAAGTTCAATCCGATGGTCGTATTGAAAATTACATTCAGTAACGTAAAACTAGTCGAATTGTGATTTTTCATCAAATTTTTGAATTTCTCTAAAAATTCTGAAATTTTAACCCAAGATAAGGTATCATATTATAAGGATTCACACAAAATTTCATAATTTTTTGATAACCCAATCAAGAGTTATGAATTTTGTTGTTCTACATAAAACTAGTCAATTTATAATTTTTCGCCCGGAGGTCTTAGACTTAGAATCTCTGAAAGACTAGTTTTAGGTTTCCTAGTAACCATAATACTAGGTGACGACTCCCTTTTTCATGAAAATAAAGGTGAAACCCTGACATGAATATCCCTGCTCGTGGGGACAGTCGTCACGACGCTGTTGCTCTCACGGAGGGTGCAACAGGATGGCGACTCCACTAGGGACTTTGGACTAGGCTTGATAATTTTGTTTGTTTATGATATATATATATATATATATATATATATTGTTATGAATGGTTTATATTTTTTAGAAGCTTTAGCATGCGTCTTTACATCCTGTCATGCACAATATATCGAATATGAAAAAATATCATGTCATGCATCACCTTTTATTATTGGCACACACATTAAACTTTAAGTTAGGTGGGGGACTCGCAGTTTACCTATGACTTGAGTCAAGGTTTAAGTTTGTGTAAGCCTCAACTCTTTGCTGAGTATTTAGACTGGTAGTAATGTATATGTACCATCCTGTTATCTGTTAAACCCCTATATCGCCTTTACGAAGGTGATCACTGGGACAGCTAGAGACCTTCTTTAGAGACCAAGTAGTAAACCTACCCTGTGCCTCACGTAAAGGAACTAGAACCTATCTCTAGGGTGTATGCTCCATAATATCTTTTTACATAAAAAGAAAAATCCTAAAAAGGCATCTTGACTTGCAGGTCTTGTGAACAAAATGGCCACCACTACTAAACTTTCTATCATGGAATATGGGAAAAATTCTGAATTGTCACAATTGACTGAAGGAGACTGTATTGAGAGCGATGCTGAAAGGCTATCACCAATCAAGAATCTGAATTGCATCATGAATGAGGTCAATAAGTTAACGACTCATTTTCAGGATGTGGATAAGGACACAATTTTTAGAAAATATGGACGCCTGATAGAGATTGCGAAGGTAGGAGTTTTAAGCCCAGCAGTGCGAGTTCTAGTTCATTTTTGGGATCCAGATTACCGTTGTTTTTCTTTTGGGAGCATAGACCTATGTCCTACTATTGAGGAGTATGGGATGTTGACTGAGTTTCCGAACGAATTGTACATAATTTATTTTCATTTGAGAGCTAGCAAAATCATCCCCGAATTGTCGAAACTGCTCAGAATCCCCAACATGAAAAGGTTTTTAGAGAAGAATGTTCATGGTTTGAAATGGAAAATGCTAGAATTTGAACTATAAAAGAAGTTTGTATCAGAAAAAGAGAGATTGATTGCCTTAGGCATATTTGGCCTTGTTTTATTCCCAAGTCAAATAGGTATAATAAGCTTGGAAGCTGCTGCTACTTATGTAGAATATGAGAAAACACAAATCAATCCAGTAGTCTCTATTTTAGCTGAAACCATCATAACACTTAATCATTGTAGAAAAGCCAGAAAAGGAGTAATGAGATGTTGCACGTAGCTGCTGTATATCTGGATTGTTAGCCATATTGAAACAAAAAGGCTTGTTTTTAATAATTTTTGGTCGTTCAACCAAAAGCCATTAAGGATAGTGGAGGAAGAAGAATGGGGAGATCTAGACAACCAAGGTTGGGTAGAGAAGCTCAAAGTCTTACCTAGTAGTGGTTTCAAATGGAGAGCCCCTTGGATCAAAGTAGTGAATGTCCTAATGAGTTGCGGGCAAAAGCGTTGGGTTTCATTGGTAGGGATTACCGGCTATGTGAGTTATGGTCCTTCTCTTATGGCAAAGCAACATGGGGGCATGCAATTTGTTCCAATGACCATGGGAATTGCTCAGTTCTTTGGTTTGTTCAAGGATCCTGTTACACAAGAAGCTTTGGAGGTCATCAAACAAGATTGGAAGTATCTAGTTTTGGTGGAAATAAAAGGTTTGGAAGATCCCAGTACGAGTGAAGGGTATGTAAGATGGAGAGACTTAGTTGCTTTAACCACGATTACTGAAGAAGGCAAGTCTCCCCAAACTGAAGAAAAGCCTGTTAAGAGGAAAATGGTTGACAATGAAGAGGAATTGAGTAGACAGATAGAAAAGCTTCAGATAGAGTTGAGTAAAAGCAAAAAAGACAAGGTAATAATGGAAGAAATGGTGTTGGAAGGCGACAAGAGGAGAGCATTTTGAGATGAGCAAATACAGTCTAAAGATGCGAGGATAGCCAAGCTTGAGTTAAAGTTGGATGAAGAGAAGAATGTTAGGTTACAACCTTTCAGGAATTTCAGAAAATGGTGATGACCCAATACCAAAGACAGATTCAAACATTTCAATCTGATAATGGTAAAGATTATGTCGATCAACATTTAGGTTTCTTTTTTAGCCGTCATGGAATTCGACATCAATCCTCATGCACTTATACTCCACATTAAAATGGACTAGCAGAACAAAAAAATAGGAAAATCCTAGAAATTGTTCATGCATCTCTTTTTGGTATGAATATGCCAAAATTCTACTGGGGAGAAGCTGTGAAATATGTTGCCTATTTAATTAATCGAACATCATCTAGTGTGATCGGATTTCAGACTCCCCAACAGAAGATGAAATCTCTGCTCTCCACTCTGCATCTACCAAATCTTGAACCACGAGTATTTGGGTGTACGGTATATGTTCACATATTGAAAGTCTTAAAGAGTAAACTTGATCCATGTGCAAAACAGTGTGTCTTTGTCGGATACTCAGAATATCAGAAACGATAATGGTGTTATAATCCCCAACATCAAAAGCTTCATGTGACCTTGGATACGTCATTTCGAGAATTGGAACCCTACTATTCTGGGGAAGTATCTTGGCCTTCTCTTTAGGAGGAGAATAACAATTAAGAGAACGAAGATATATTTGAGTTGGAGGAAAATGAAGGGTCCGTTGGAGAAAAATATAGGCATAAACAAAAATTTTGGAGTATTTTCTTAAACATACTCTTAACTCTTAGAAGCAATGGTAAATAAAAGAATAACAAAAACCTTATTAATTTCTTCATCTAAATGATTAAAAAATAATGTAAAACAACAACAAATTCTCTCTCTCTCTCTCTCTCTCTCTCTCTCTCTCTCTCTCTCTCTCTCTCAATCTCCCTCCCTCTCCCTCTCTCTCTCTCTCTCAATCTCCCTCCCTCTCCCTCTCTCTCTCTCTCTCACACACACACACACAACAAAGAAGGATGAATTTTAGATTTTCTTTTGGACAATTTTCCACCAAAAAACATACGATAAGGGAGACATTAAAAAAATAGTTAGTGATGCAATTAAAACAAACAACAGGCTTGTGGTGTTTACGAAAAAACATAGGTTTTACCACCCAACTACTTGTGGATTGGTTTTCTACTTTTGGGCCCCTTCTTCCTTATTAAACAGGTTGTATTCTTAGAATTGTTGTTGCTTGTTTTTTTTACTTTTTAAGAGTATTTTTTAAAAAACAAGATTATTTTATTAAAAATACTTTTTAGTGTATTTTCAAATAAAATATACTTTAAAAAACAATCACCAACCCAATATAAATCCATGAGATTTTTACTGCACTAGCTAATATTGTGCATCATCTCATGTTTTTGTATTATTGATATTTCTGAAAACCATATATAAATGACAACTAAATCAAAACAGAATCGTAAACCACAGGAATTTTTCAAGCCACAAATCAACGAAGTCCTCAAGACTTGATCAAACTCTAACACTCTTGATGATAAATAATGGCAGAAAATAATTGACATAACATATGCTTAATAAATCAGACAACAAACTGTTAATCAACATGGCGGCATAGAGGGAGGAGGTGGTAGCATTTGGGCGTCTTTTCCGTGACCGTTCCTGATTATGAATGCCATCTGCATGCCCCATGACAAATGACGCTCCAGATGGCAGTGCACGAACCATACTCCTGTTACAAATAAAATGGACACAAAATGTTAGATCTGCCTCGCTATCGAGGTGATTAAGAGAAATAATAATATATACTTTGTTGGTTATTATATATTTAAATGGTTATTTGACTTATATTTACCAGGATTGCTAGCCTTGAATCTGATGACAGACCAGCCATTTTTGGGGACAGCAATGGTGTTTTGAAGAGGAGGGTCAACAAGATTGTATTTCATAGGGTCTTTATCTTTGTCAAAGTTGCCGAATCCCCAACCAACAACATAGAAGCTTGTTCCATGTATGTGCATGGGATGCTCAGTGCCAGCAGCCACATTTGTCCCCTGAAAAACAATCTCCACCGTCGAGTTATACTTGAGCACCCTCACTTCTGTACCTTTTGTTGGGGTCTCGTAAATCAGCGGGGTACTATCCGCAGTGAAATTAAAGAACACGGGTGGTCTATCAGGAAATTTATCGTCGTAGACTCCATTGATTTGATTGTAATAAGCTCTAAGTATATCCATGTGTGTAGGTGTCTGGAAGCTTATGTTGTTCACACTAGCAGCTAGTCTAGTCTGAGTCGTCCCACAAGAAGTGTTTGCACACGTAAATTTGTTGACAGAAAGAGTGAAAAACAATGGAGTGTTTATGCTTAGGGGGACATCAATTGGATGATTTTTATCGGCTAAGCTTCTAAGCCGGCCAGTGAAATTAACCGATGCAGTTGTGTCATTGAAAGCAGGAAGGTGTGGCAATGAAGGAGTGGATGATGGAGTGTAGTTTCCACTATATTGGACAATGGCTGTGGTGGTTGTGTTGTCATATTCTACACCACTAGCACTAGAGTAAACTTTTGCAGCCATGTAATAGTGGTCCGGTGGCTGGTTTGCTTCCAGTAAGACATCAATGGTTTGACCAGGTGATATTGCTAAATAGTCAACACTCAGTGGTTTAGTGTAGCTGGCATCTGTGCTAACCACCGTGACCTGGTGATTGGCGACGGAGAAAAAGAGAATGTCTTGAAGGGCAGCGTTGATGAGGCGAAGAAGGTAAGTCTTGCCATATTGCACCGATAGCTTGAATGTATCTGCAATTAGAGAAAGACAAGGTTTCAATTTAATAGCTTCAAATAATACAATCATTCTGATGAGCTAGCTGTAGATTCTTCCTCTCTCGACGTATTTCAAGTCGGATCTCTCCTTGGAAATAATAATAAAACACAAACATGTAATGTATTAAGGTAAAATGCAGTGATTGTCTGGGCCGGGAAGAAAGAATAGGGTTCTAAATAATCATGGGCAACTTTCAATATGCCCCACAGGTTCATATATTGTCTCATTTTCATCTCAAACCTTTGATTTATCCCAATTAAATCCAACCATTTCATTTTCTTCCAACCAGCCCCCACATCTTGTACTTTTGTTCCAATTCCCCCTCCAATCATTTTCATCAAGTTTGTGTTTATGAAATACCTCAATATCATCTAAAAAAAATAAAGTTTGGATATAACTCTTCAAATGTGTTTGGTATTATTGTGCAAAGCATATTTAAAATTATGATAAAAATTATTTTTCAAAGTGTTTTTTTATCTGAAATATACATCAAAATAATATCTTTTCAATTTTTAAATAAATCTTTGATATCTGCACGTCAAAACGATCTAAAAATACCAAAAAAAATTCAAAAAAAAATTCAAAAGCATGATTGAACTGCAAAAATAAACATAATATTTTTCACTTGAAAATAAATGTATTTTTTAAAAGTACATTTTACTTTGAAATATATTAAAATTATCACTTTTCATATTTTTATTAATTTTTAACACCATCATTTTCGAACTATTGAAAATTATTAAAAAAAAATCATTTTAATATATTCTTAAGCCGTACACGTTTTTACAATTCATTTAAATACAGTTTTTTTTATTATTTTAAAAAAAAGCTGGATCAAAGGGGCAAGACTACTTTGGATATTAAAGAAAGATTGATTAAAAAATAAGGCAAAAGAAAAAGAAAAAAGCTATGCAATGGCAGGGGTACCTGATTTTGAGCAAGGTAAGAGATCACCGGGTTGACCATTGATCGTGTAAGCATCAGAGACATTGGGGTCTGCTCCTGAGGCTTTGAACTCGTCAAAAACTTCAAATATGTCTTTCTTCCACCACTCTCCTGCATGTCATGATATTAGCACTCAAATCTAAAAATGAAGTTTTCTTTTTTTATATATATAAAAAAATAAATTGATGCTAGAATACCTAAAATAATCGGCACTTCTTCATGGGGCGTAGGGTAAGGATACGCGGTTCCTTTTTTGGGTTTTATGACAATGGCACCATAAACAGTTGCTCGTGACCAGTCACTGTGAGCATGCCACCATAACGTTCCTTCTTCATCGGAGAATATGACCTTTTGACGGAATTGCCCTCCTGGTTGAACCGGACACTGTGTGATATATTCAGGACCATCTGACCATGGAAAGTTTGGTTGCTTCACTCCATGCCTAGAACAAATTAACAGCGTTAATATCGTCGTCACAGTCGCCATATACATCGTGAATTTGCAGGCAGAAGATGATCAGATATATTCTGGTACGTACCAGTGCATGGTGATGTTATGAGGGCTCCTGTTAATGACATCGACGACGATGGTTTCTCCTGTAGTAACGTATAATGTCGGGCCGGGAAATTGTCCATTTATGGTCATGATCTTCTTGGTGCTGCAGAGTCTTGTGTATGGAGCATCTTTTACCTGCAATGAATGAGCAAATTATGAATGAGAAAAAATATCCATAAAAGTTCTAAAAAGAAAGCTGAACTCATGCAAAAATAAATAAAAATATCAGGACGTAGTTCATACCACAAAAGTATGGTGATGAACTAAAGCTTGGCAGTATAGGAAACCACCGAGTAAAAGAAACCTCAAAACTTGAAAGGCTAGACCTCTCATGATTGGCATCATTTTCTTATCAATAAATACATATATTCTTGTTTCACTCGTGATGATCAATAGAGCTCTCTTGCACCGGTTTTTATATGGATATAAGAGCAAGAAGACAATTTAGCTGAAGGAGTTCATTAATTAAATGAAGAGTGCTTCATAAACAAAACTTTGGGAAATTGTGCGGTTTGAGCTGTCTCTCTTTCTGTCAACACTCTTTCTGTCAACACACTCGATGGTGACTATAACCGAAAAAATCTTAACATTTATGTAAATAATACAATAAAAATAATTATATAAAAAATGATAAAATAAAAATAGTGACCCAGGGTCAGGAAGTTATATAAATTTCTCATTTTTTCAGGGTTAAAAAAAGAATTTAATCATTTAATTTTCTTGAAACAAACCATATATGTAGCAAATGAGGGTGTTTGACACTGTATTTCAAAAACATTTTAAAAAAAAATATTTTCATATTTTATTTTGAATTAAATTTTTTGATGATTTTAAATTATTTTGATATGTTGATATTAAAAATAATTTTAAAAAAAAAATAATATATTTTTAAATAAAAAACACTTTAAAAAAAACAACATCAAATACAATCCTAAAGTCACAATATTCAATGATTTGGTAAGTGTCAATTTAATATTAATGTTTAGTCGTTATATTGTTATGGCTGCACCTGAAGTTGCCACCCTATATTTCTCATTATGGTTTCCAAGTTGGATTTCGAAAGCTTCCTCGACATAGACGTTCACGATATGGCTTCGAACGACTCCATTCATGAACTTGGGTCGTCGATGTCTTATATATATTTCGAGTATTAATTACACAATATTGTTTCTTTCTGTGTTTTAGAAAATTATGTAATGTAATATTCTTGAATCATTTAAAATTTTATATTAAAAATAAGTTTATAGTAAATTTTCTACACGGTTGTCAAAGAAAATTATAACAAAACTTATAAGAATGAATTGTATAAAAAAACAAGAATTATCTAGTAGATGATCTAGTGGTTTGAGTTTAAAACTAAGAAGTTTAATTCACTATTGTCTCAGATTTGAGCCATGTGGCTGCTAATATGATAGTCACTAAAGATCTACATAGTCATTAACTTCAGGGTCCGTGGGATTAGTCGAAGTGTGCACAAGCTGATCCGGACATCTATTTCAATAAAAAAAATATAAGAAAAAGGGTAATGAATCGTTCATATAAGTTTTCGGAATTTAAGTTGATTTACAGCTAATTCTCTACAGAATATATATTGGGAGTTTGACATTAAATCATATGCTTACCTTCTATCGTCTGTTTTTTATTTTATTTGTATTACCATATAGTTGCGTGTAATAATGTCATTGCTTCTGTCCAATCGCTTTACAAGGAATCTTGAGGAAAACTTTGTACATTTGAAATCGTTGAGGAAATCATCCACATTTATTTGCCAAACCTATCCAAGAGACGTAATGAAGTATTAAACTAAAATAAATTCCTGTCAATTAGTTTGAAACTTTCCAACCCTACCCTACCCTACCCTACCCTACCCTACCCCCTTTATCTTCAGCGTGCTGATTGCTAACAATTAATTAACCAAAAAAATTAATAAACCATGTTGTGAAAATAAAACATCGAGACTCGTGATAATTTCTTTAAATATTTATACGAGTATGATTATCCTTATCTCCCTCCTTAATTTGTGGATTCCTTACACTCATAGACTCACATGATTATTAGTGTTCAAATGAGCTTGTAGGCTGCTAATAATCCTCTCTCCCTTCTTTTTTTTTTATAAAATTACACTGGCTTTTATTCTATTATCTTTTTTATATATATAGTGCATATTCAATAAGTTCATAAAAAAAAAAAAAAAACACAAGTATTTTTTTACGAATATGCTACATTCGTATTTTGTATAGAGTAGTTTTGTTTCTATAAACAGAGTAGTGAAATTACGACTAAAATACTATAAAAATAGAATTCTTTCTCCGTCCGAATTAAAAGGGATATTAGTGTTAAAATGAGCTTGTAGGCTGCTAATAATCCTCTCTCCCTTCTTTTTTTATAAAATTACACTGGCTTTTATTCTATTATCTTTTATATATATATTGTGCATATTCAATAAGTTCATAAAATTAAAAAAAAAAAAAAGACAAGTAATTTTTTTACGAATATGCTACATTCGTATTTCGTATAGAGTAGAATTTTTTCTATAAACAGAGTTGTGAAATTACGACTAAAATACTATAAAAATAGAATTCTTTCTCCGTCCGAATTAAAAGGGATATTCCATGGGTTTGTCTTGGAATCCCATTCAATTAGTTTGATTTCCATATGATGCATGTATCTTTGGTTGGTGGTTGGGGCTGGGTTGATGGCTCTTCAAGAACTAGTGGCTCTTTAGCCTTCGAACCCCGATCTCGATCTAATATGGAGACAGGACAAGTTTTTTATACTCTTTGTGACTCATTTAGGACTAACCAATTTATAGGCTGGTTCGAATATTACAGGAGGAATTATAATAAATCCAGCTATTTGGAGTTATGAGGGTGTGGTTTTGGCTCATATTGTGTTTTTTTCAGCTTGTTCTTCTTGGCTACTATTTGGTATTGGGATTTAGAAATATTTTGCGATAAACGTGCAAGAAAACCTTTGTTTGTGTTCCCTTTTCAGCCTTTGACCTGATCAAAGTAAGAGAAAATATATATATATTGGAAAAGGTAAAAAACACAAGCAGAAAATTTGCCAAATTTATTCTCGTTTGAGAGTGTGATTGTGGTTATTTTTTAAAGTGATTTTCACACAAAAATACATTAAAATGATATTTTTTATTTTAAAAAACTTATTTTTGACACCAACACATAAAAATGATCTAAAAACACTAAAAAATAATTTAAAATAAAAAAAATATTTATTTTTCAAAAACATTTTTAAAACGAAATATCAAACAGGTTGTTCTACTTTGAAGTTCAATGATGTTTTTTTTTTCTAGCAGTTCAAGGGATTGGTTTACTTTTGGACATGCTTCATTTTCCTTATTGTTGCTCTTGGGACACATTTGGTATGGTCTATTCAAAGATGTTTTTCATGGTATTGATCCAATTTAGGTGCTGAGGTGTAATTTGAATAATTTCAAAAACTTGGAGACTCAACTACAAGAAAACAAGTAGTTTTTACAATATTAAGCTATGATTTTCCATCTCTATTTTCTTTTTGGAATTTGACATAAGGTGCTCGGGATATCTTGATAGGAATTGTTGTATTTTCTTTTCTTTGCTTTGATTTCTTCTTCTTCTTCTTCTTCTATTTTATTTATTTATTTTTAATCCAGGAGTGCTCTACATGAATAAACAGGCATGGAAGCTATAGTTGTAAACCATTATTGAATCTATGAAAACATTAATTCAAACATTTATATGTAATGACTGGTTTGATGGGTGTAGCGATGGCTATAATTACGGTATTTCTATCTATTATTTAAGAGATTTACAATTCCTTTATTTTATTGGAATAAGATATTATTTGGCGATAAGTAGTTGATCGATATAATGCAGCATCAGGGTAATTTATTCAAGCCAAATTCAAACTATAGTATATTTAATACAAATATTTTAGGATAAGTTTAGTTGATCATGAGCTTTTAGTTAACAAGGAGGCATGTCCGGTGGGGGAGGTGATAAACGTGCTCCAGCCCCATCCTGAACGATGAAAACAGTCTCCATGCCCCAAACAAGATGACGATCAAAATGACAATGCATAAACCAAACTCCTGTAGCATAAAATTGAAAATCACTGAAACAATAAAATAAATAAATGCAGCATGTAGCAGGAGTGAGATTTAATTACCAGGATTGGTAGCCTCAAATCTGATTGTGGTCCAGCCATTTCCAGGAACAGTCACTGTGTTTCGAAATGGAGGGTCAATGAGATTGTATTTTTTAGGGTCTTTGTCTTTGTCAAAATTCCCATGTCCCCACCCAACGATGTGGAAGCTATATCCATGGAGATGCATAGGATGATCAATATTGGCTACCACATTGGTCCCCTGGAAAATAACTTCCACCGCGGAATTAAAAGGCAATATTCTCACTTCTGTCCCTCTTTTTGATGCTTCTAGTATCAATGGCAGATATTCAGCTGTAAAATTAAACACTAGTGGTGGAAAGCTAGGAAAATCAGCTCCAAACACCCCATGGATGTGATTGTAATACGCTTCTAGTATATCAATTGAAGGGTTCACAAAGGTTATATTGTTCATGCTCGCAGCAAGAATGGTTCCGTTTGGACCCTCACATGAACGGTTTCCGAGGCAAGGTAACGCGTTTACAGAAAGAGTGGAAACTATACGGTTGGTAATATTTATAGGAACACGAACAGGATGGTCTTCATCAGCCAAGCTCCTAAGGCTACTAAGAAAGCTATAGGCTGCATCTGTGTCATTATAATAAGGGAGTTGGGGTGAGGAAGGAGATGAAGAGCTGGTATAGTTTCCGTTGTATTGAACTATAGCAGTGGTAGTGGTGTTATCGAAGGAAACAGAAGGGTTACTAGTGAAAACCCTAGAAGCCATGTAGTAGTGATTGAGATCTTGGTTGGCATGTAAAACAGCATCAATGGTTTGTCCAGTAGCTATGGTTATATAATCGCTTGTCAATGGCTTGGTATAGCTGCCATCTATTCCAATAACCGTAAGATTATGATTCGCAATTGAGAAGAACAGAATGTTGTTTAATGCAGCATTTACTATCCGGAGTAGGTAACTTTTGCCTTGATCCACGTTTAGCTTGAATGTTTCTGCAATTACAGAGATGAATCAATTAACTTCGTCCATGATCCTCTGTAGAGATCACTGTTAATGATCTGATTCTTGGTGGAAAGATTTAAAAGAACAGAACAAAAAACTTAAAACGAACAGCAAAAAACCTAAGGCATGCACAGCTATCGATCGTCAGGATTCAAGAGATTGTTCCTTAAAAGCACAAATTTAACTGTAAAAACGAGACATGTACCTGACTTTGAACAAGGGTACAAGTCACCAGGCTGGCCATTAATGGTTAAAGCATCAGAGATTTCGGGGTCTCCTCCAGATATTATCGCTTCCTGAAGGACATCCATCACATCTTTCTTCCACCATTGTCCTTCATTGCCAAGAACAAAAATAACACAGTATTTGTCTCTATCAGATTGAATTAGTTTTATCGTCTTACGTTATACAGCTATAAATGTATAATTAATTACAAAACTAATATTTTCTCCTTGAAGGTATCAAAATGAAACCCCAAATTAATCAAAGTGTAAACTAAAAAAACACTCTAGATATATATTTATTGTTAATTTTTCGATCGGGCAAGACTTTGTCATACCTAAAACGATAGGGACCTCCACATGAGATTTGGAAAGAGGATAACCAGCTCCATTAATCTTTGGATACACAATGATAGGACCGTGGACCGTCGCTCGCGACCAGTCACTATGAGCATGCCACCACAGGGTGCCTTCCTCGGTGGAAAATATGATCTTTTGCCTGAACTTCCCTCCAGGTTTGATTGGGCATTGTGTAATATATTCAGGGCCATCTGACCAAGGATATCCAGGAAGTTTTACGCCGTGCCTGCAATGGAAAGGGAAAAAAAAACATATTCTAAGTAAAGAATATTTTGTTTTATGAATGTTCACCTAAATGTCGATCACTTTCTTTCTGAAAATAATTTATATATACCAGTGGATGGTGATGTTATATATGCCCTTGTTATGGACCGTAACATAGATTGTGTCTCCATGATGAACGTGTAAAGCTGGTCCTGGAAACTGTCCATTCACAGTCAAGATCTTCTTTTTGCTGCATAGTCTTGTATATGGAGCTTCCACCACCTGTATATGTATGCAGATAATTCAGCTCCATGATTGAAGTAAGCAGGATGAATATCATGCAAGAATGAATCAGCCAACCATGATATAATTGCATCTAAGTTATTTCAATAGAACTTAAAAATAATTTTTCATGGTGGACGTGCATGCGTACCTCGAAATGATGATGAGTTGCAGCCAAGCAATGGACGCTGAAAAAGAGTAGAACCCATAAAATCTTGAAGACTAGAGTTTTCTTGCTGAATAACATTTTTTTTCTCTCCTGAAAACAAGTCTTCTACCGTCCCCTATAGCACTTGCTTCAACTCCAGATGATCTCTAAACTTAATTACAGAGATCAGATTAGTTAGTTAAGTTGAATGAATTGAATACCTTCTCCACAAAACTTGTATTTGTAGCCTTGAATCTAGCTGAGTCAGTGGGCCTATTCACAAGTTGAACTTGAAACAAGAGAAATCAATGAAAAGGGATCCAATAATGAATTTTATAATGAGTTGTCACTGGAAACCAAGACTCTAACTTGATGTGTTGTAAATCTTATTTGAATGGTTTTCTTTTTCGTATGCCAACTGTAATCTTGAAAACTTAAAGATGGATTTCTCACCTAATGCTGCTTACTTTTTGCATTTCTCCACTAAGATTAAGATTAATAATATACAAATGAACATAAACAAAACTGCTAACATTGAATAGCGTTACCAAAAAATCAGTTAATTCATATGAAAATACTGTCATAATTTTTTCATTAATATTTGGCTTATAATATTACAGACAGAATGTTATCGTAGTTGTTTCCGTCGATATTTTTGGATTGGTATTGCCGTTGGTTTTTTGCCAATACCATTATCGTAGGATTTAAAAACCTATGATGTATGATGACATGATATTGGTTCAAACACAAATATCGACGAATGTATCTCCTTTTAAAAAAAATCATCATGGGATGATTTTTTATTTTTTTATTTAAATCTTTTGTGCTCTAATCTCATGAGATAAAGTTTTAATTGAATTAGAAAGACGAAATTTAAAGTGAGAGGATCGCAATGTAAAAAGTTATTTGATCCAAATATTTATTTTGTTTATTTTTATTTTTTAAGTTAGAGAAATGAGATAGAAACTCCTGAAAACAAATGGTTTTATATTGTTTGGCCACAATTCGGCCACCAAAGAAGAATAGATTTTTAAACAACCTATCTTTTATCACCACAATTATGGTCGAATTCTAGGCAGGTTCCTTGCTAACTGGAAACTGACACCCATTTAATAATAAAAAAAAAAAAAAAAGCACGAAGAAGGTCAGGTTAGTTGGTCAAAATTTATCAAGAGTAACTAAAGAATTTGGAAATATTGGAGGACTACATTGGTTCCTTTACCTTTGGATAGATGGAGATTATAGTCACGAAGAAGAAATTTTGCTAAGCTTTGGGCCTTACACAATGCTATAGATTATTCCATTCCATTATCGTTTTTGTTAATTTTGAAATTAATGTATCCATTTAAAACTATATAAACATGCCATGACATTCATAATTCCAGGCTTACACACCACGTATCAATTTAACTAGATTATTGCACTATAAACTACGGATCAGCTAAATCTTTTTTCTATTTTTGTAAAAGGAAAAAAAAACAATATAAAGATTGATACGATGTAACCTCGTTAATTTAACATGTTCTTGAACTCAGTTGACTAAAAAAAAATATAGTTTGACTAGAAAAATCAAGACGATATCTTTTTTAAAATATTAAAATAATAACATATTATATCAACTCATATTAACTCAATCCATTATTCAGATCATGAGATTCTGATAACCCAGTAAAGAACAAATAAAAAAATCAATCAACTCAATGTTAAGGAAAAAAAATTAAAAATATAACTCCACTAAAAAATAAGTTGGGTTAACCTACCAAACTTGAATTATAAGATCATGATAACCCTATAAAAACCAAATCAAAATAAATTTTGAAGTTTAATTCTCAATCAACTCAATGTTGAATGACAATAAAAAGAAAATTAAAAAGGATACGAAAAAAAATACCATAATCAACCTATCAAATTTGTGACCCGAGTAATGAGATAGAAATAACCTCAAAGAATATAAATCAAAATAAATTATGAAACTTCATTTTCAATCAACATAATATTAAATAATAAAATTTTAACACTAGTTATTCAACCCGCATTCTGAGTTGAGATATTTTTAAAAAAAAAATATCATATATGTAGATTATTTTAATGCTTTTTTTACATAAAAAAATCAAAATAAACATGTTTGGCTAATAATTGATAACACATATAATGTAAAGGGATAAATTGAAATCACCCATAATTTTAAAAATACCTCTCATTTTGTAACTTTTCAAACATGTTCGGTGCCCTAAAATCAATAAATTTTCCTTGGTTGAAGAAATTTTGAATATAGCTAATAACAATCATATGAGAAAAGGATACCTCTCAAAATCTTGAAACCTATGCAACTTTTATTATGTTTGTCATTGAATTTCATAAGTATTTAAAAAAAATGAATTTTTTATTTTATTTTACTTTAAATTAAAAAAATGGTATTTTTATATTATTTTCATATGCTAATGTCAAAAAATAATTTTTTTTAAAATAAAAATAAATATTTTGATGTATTTATAAATAAAAATTACTTAAAAAAACAATCATAATTATACTCTAAAAACGTGCGTGGAGTTAAGGATCTACAGGTAGATGAATCTCTTTGGGCATTGTTGGTAAAGGAACAGCTCGATTTCTTGAATTTTATGATGCACGATTACTTCCACGAAATAAAATTGTCTATATTTGGCTATCATTAATTTTTCTTCTAATTAAACCTTCAAAAGAAAAGATGACTTTGAGGTAAAACTTTAGAGGAAAGAAAACACCTAGGAAGAATATTGCCCATAAATATCAATGATAATTTTATTATGTTCACCAACTAACCAGGAGGTGTAACATCTTTATATACTCTTACGTGTTTATGAAATAATTTTCAATTAATTAAATGTATAATTTATATATTAATAAATCTGCCTAGCAATATATAAATCTGCAAGCTCCTCTAATGTTAGGAAATAACTAGGAAAGAATTGCAATTAATTTTAAGCCATGCACACACGTAAACTAACTCCAAGAGAAAAGCTAAAAAAAGCTAGCAAAAAAGAAAAAAAAAATAGTTTTTATTTTTTGTTTTTATAGCTCCAATGGGTGAGATAAATTGAAGAGTTAAAATAACATTTTTAAGTTAAAGAACAATTCTGATATATTGATCAAAAGAGCTAAAAAATTGTTTAATATATTTCTATGCAAAAAATGATTTTGATTGTACTTGTATTATTTATTTATTAATAATAAATAGTTATATTAATATTATATATATTAAAATATAATTTATTTTTCTAAATGACTTTTTTTTTTCAATAGGAATGCAAATATAAAAAAATATCATATTTATATTATTCAAAAAGTCATATTATTAATTTGACTTCTCTAAATAGCATTTTCCATTGGAGACTTGCTATATATATATATTAGTGGTAAACAATATGAAGATTGGACGCATCACATTGTTCACCGTAAATTTACATGACCGTTAACTTCAAAATTTGTAGGATTAGTCAAAATATATGCAAGCTGATCCGAATACCCACAATAATAAAAAAATATTAAAAAAATATATCCTAGCTAATTGTTTTATGCTGGTAAATGAAAGGGAAAAAAAATTAATGGAAAGTTTTCAACGAATAATTTTCCTAGTCCTTGTAGTGTTTGGTGGTTTTTCCTAGATCTGCCCACTCCTGATACTCTTCCGTTTTCGTTCAAGAGGCCAAGATCAGAAAGAAAAGAAAGTGACCTTTTACCATACAATAATATTGGTGTAAAAAATTTTGGAGTAAAAACAAACGTGAAAGGAATTACTTCGTGGCGTATGATTAGGTGGATAGTTGAAAGAACATAAACTAAATATAATTAATGCTAAAGTTTTATTTTTTTTTTTAAATGTACGATATGTCATCCACTTAAGCAAACCAGTCATTCTAAATCAAAAACACCATTAAATTAGTCTTAAGAACCCAAAATAAAATCATAAAAATAAGAAAAAATAAATGTTTATCTCTAAAATGAACCCATTAACGATAAAAAAAAATTTGTTAGTATCGTGTACCCAATTACAATTAGTTGGTTATACACGGTAATGACTTTATTTATGTATAATATATTTATTATTAATAAAGATAAGGTTCATAGGACAAAGATGTTTTGTAAAAGAAATTATAAAGTTCTTATAATTTTGAAGTTTCAATTATTTAGAGTATTGTTTTTTAAATTTTCCTGGTTAATGTTTCTATTAATATTGGATGCTAATTAGAGTTATTAATATTGATACATATTATGTTTTTTTCTTTATAAAAATAAGCAGATGCTCTTATAAACTAATGTATATAGGATATCTTAAACTAATATGCACCTATTTATCAAATAACATGTACACTAAATTATCCCACAAGAAAATTTTATAAGAAGAAATAATTTATATCTATGGAAAGACTTATTTAATAGTTATGTAAGCGATCCCTAAATTTGAGATCACTAAATTATCTTATGTATAAAGTGTTATTTTAAAATTAGCATATAATAATGTATTTGATATTATTTGAGGGACATTGATATTTTGCCATATGAAGGGTTTTTAGGTTTTTATACATAAACATCTAAAATACAAAAAAAAATAACATTCTAAGGTATAGTAAAATTTCTCTCCTAAAAGAATTCAAACTTTTTTCTCATTAATGGTTCATGTGGATTATCATTAACGATTGAACATTTAAATAGCTTATGATTTTTAGCAACTTGATCTTGAAGCAAATATTCAAAGTTAAAAAGGAACAATTGATCTTCGGGTAATCTTTACATGGACCCTAAAAAAACTCTAGATATATCTAACATGATTCTTAGAATTCCTAAAAAAATAAATTTATTATTTTCACTATACACGTGTCATGAAAACCCAAACACTTTTATGATCAAAATGTAGCTCTAAAATATTTCCCTCTCCTCTCATTTTTCCATGAATTTCTTATTTCTATCCCTTTTTTTAACATGGGACAATAAACTTCATACATACGTGCATAGAGCAATGCTATTTTTTGTTTTGCAGAAGTGCTGTTTTTAAATAAAAAATCATCGGATTAACTTTCACGCACATCAATCTTAGTTGATTTTTTAAGGGGGTGTTTGGGAGGGCTTTTTCAAAAGCGTTTTTGAAAAAAAAATGATTTTTTTTTAAAGTTTAAATTAATAAAATTTGATAGTTTTTAGATCATCTTGATGTGCTGATATCAAAAATGATTTTTAAAAAATAAAAAAAAACATAATTTTAATGTATTTTTGAACGAAAAACACTTTCAAAAAACAACCACAACCACACTCTCAAACAGGCACTAATAAGTCCTATTAAAAACAAGTTATATATACTGAAACTAAGAGTTTTTATATAAAAACAATGATGATTAAGTGATGGCTTGGAAACCAAAGTAATAAAACATCGAGATTTATGGAGCATTCTAAGCTTATTCTAAGGCGAGGACTCGATCATGAAGAAGAAAGATCTCGACGACGACGGGCTGATTGGGCCCAGAACCACCCTCGCGCGGCTATGGCTTATATACCGTTGTTTCTAAATCGATTGGACTCTTATCCATTGCTCGGCCCATTTCAAGACATCTTGAGTTGCTTTTAATTGTCCACCTCTAGTCTATAAAAAATAATTGTTATTGTTATTAAACTCTTAAAAATATCAACTCGACTTATATTTTTTTTAAAAACTATTTTTTATTTAATAATATAATAAAAATAAACACTCATAATTAAAGACCAATCTAGTATCAAGATACTTTACAAATTGCAAGATCTGTTTTCTAAATGAAAATGCAGTATGGTATTAAAAAAATTAAATAAGACATTCAAATAAATTCACAGTATTTTATATATGGTTGAAACAAGAAAATATTGATAAATGTGAAATAATAAAAAACATACTCTATGTTAATTATATTTTCATGATTTTTTTTCATATTAGGCACATATTAATTGAAAAAAATAAAGCTAAATCTCCCTAAAATTCTTATAATATTATTTGTGAAAAAAAATAATAATAATAATAATTGTTAGATACTACAAGGAAAGGGAGCAGCTACTGGACTGCTATGCATTGTCTTGAGATCATATATACTTCTCAAAGTTTCATTTATTTTGTTCGGTGGTATGCATTTATTATTATGTTAATTCAAGCCATGAGCCATCTGGCCCTCTGCCGATTCGCTAGCAGTATTATTTTAGTTTGGATTATTTTTATTTTTTTATAAGAAGAGGAAAGTCAACTTTTTCCCCAGACAAAACTGCAACTGAATTAATTATGCGCTTGAAGGAAACTACCCTCAGAAGGGCAAAAGTTATTTTGAGAATTAAATCTTTAAAATTGTTTTTTTGAATACAGTATATATATTTATTTATTTTTTTGTTGTTCATATGTACTTTAATGGTAAAAGCTATTTTGGAGAGCTATTTTTTATATTATTTTAAATATAATGCAATTATTTTATATATAGTTTAATTATGCAATTAATTATATAATTAATAGGAGTAAATTATATAATTAAATAATTGCTTTTAAAAAACCTTCCAACAATAAAAAAAAATTTTTAATTATATTTAAATAAATAAATGAATTTGAAAAAAACATACCCGCAATATTTTAAGTTAAAGAACAAGTGGTTAGCCATGAGTGTCACCCCCCCCACCCCCACCTTTCTTCATCGCAACAAACGTCACCATCCCCTCCTCCTCCACCACCACCACCATCACTGGTTCCTTCTCCATCACCACCAATATCATCTCATTTCGACTGATCAAGAAACCCATGAACATATTGGACCTGCCATTTGTATTAATTGATTCTCTGGGAGTGCTGAGCCTGGGATTGGAAAACTACAAGGGAGGAGAAAAGAACAAAAAGCTATTCAACAACGAATATTTTTACTTATTTGAATATTTTGGCTTTTTGGTTTGAAATCATGCGTTAAAGTAGATAAAAGTAAGAACAAAAATCAAAAAAATATTTTTTTAAGTTTGTCTTCTCATATGGCTTACTGTTGGAGATGCTGTTACACGGCAATAGCTGTTCTGTTCTGCTAAAATTATTTACATCTGTAAATGTATAGCTAACAAGAGCCCATAGCACAGCAATACCTTTTCTTCTTCCCTTATTCATACACTAATTAGGTGAGTGGTAATGGTATTTAAGTGATATTAATTGCAGTTGGCATAGGAATTTTGATGATTCTAGGTAGGTGTGTGTTATTACAGAAAATTTATATATATATATATATCCAACATATGCTAAATCGTCAATCTTTATCACATGTATGTACAAAGCCATTGCTGTCATTTCAAGTCATAATTCAAATAAACAGTATGCAATTTTGCTGTTCTCTGTGCAGTGAGGGGAACGAACTTATTAGAACTGTTAAATCAACTGCTTGTTGATTGCAAAGAGGAATGACGAGTGAAGCCTTGACAGATTTGACAATCTGTTCTAGATTCCAATATTTTGCATACTTTCAGTACTTCTTGTCAATAACACCAAACAGCTAAGTGCTCAGTGTTCAACTGTTAAATTTTTATAAAAATTATAATATTTTTTCTCGAGCTTAAAATTTATTATGAAGTTTATGATCTCTTATATCACCATATCATGATTTATCAATGTTGATAATCACAGGCCTGAATGCTTATTCATGATATTGCATGTAATCTTTGGCTTTGGTGCAAATTTATTTTGGATTCCTTTGACAGCCTTATCCCTGCATGTTCAGAATTCTCTTAAATAAGTTGGGTTGAGTTAATTCATACAGCTGTGAAATGCATATCTGTGGTTTTTCTGCATTGACTGCTGCCTTCCATAAAGTCCATTCAATTCTCATTTACTCTCTGCGGGTACTGGCCTTGCATGCATCGTTTGCTGCCATTTCTTAGACTGGACAGCTAAGCCATGGAGATGTTTTTTTCTTCTTATTATTATTATTAAAGGAATATATAAAATCGATATTGGGATTTTGACAAGCTGCACCTTGTATTTTCTGCAAGTTCCAACTATCATGCAGCATATTTTCTTACACTCTCTAGTATATATATATTGAGTCGCAGACCCTCGTTTTGGGCTTTCAAGTTTTTTATAAAAATCCCTGTCAGAAGTCGATGCACTGCTAACCCATTAGCGCTTTTTAATTGACAAGAGCGAAAATGGAATTTGAAAACTAAATAAGAAAACATCAACTTAAGCATTCAAATGTCAAGATAGTTTCTATTCTTGAATATAACAAGACATAAGGTACGAGGTCACATAAGAAGCCGATTAAATAGCACACGCCACAGAAGATATACTAATAAATTATGCGTTCCACCAACTGAACTGTGAGCATAAACATAAGATCATCTCTCATCAGGCTCTAGGCTTGAGTCTGCCCTCATTGGCCAGCTTGAATAGCTGTCCCTGGGCTCCTGCAGCTTTGTTGGAAACGAGTGCAGAAATGAAATTCTCCCTGACTTGCCTGGTTGTGAAGTGGAACTTGTTGCTCACCATGGAGTTGAGCAAGGAAGCAGTACCTTCTCGGTAGAGTGTTCCGTACCCATCAGTACGTGTGTTTGAAAGGGCTTGCTGCACGGTCATGCTCGATCCAAATCCTGGCAAGCTACTAACTCCAAATGCGTTTCCCGTTGTTCCCCACCAGCCCAAAACACCCCATATTATCGCAGGATGAGATCTCCAGTAACTGTAAAAGAAAAAAAAGAAAAAACGTGTCAGCTGCTAGTTGTTACTATATGAACACTGCATGATGATAGATGTATGTATTTAATCTATTTCATATAGTTTACATAGTTTAAATTCGAGGTGAATAGTAGAAACTTACTTGCATGAGAAGGGTGAATTTGGATCGGGAATGAAAGGAGGAGTGGGGGTGAAAGGGGTGCCTGGAGTGATACTTGGGGTGGATGGTGGGCTTACAATGACTGGTGTAGGGGGACGACTACCTACTGTGGTAGGAGGGGTGGGGTAGTATCCACCACCTCGAGGAGGGTTTGATGGTGTTGATGGAGTAGGAACACTTGGTGGGGTCCCACAATTTCCACCTGAAGGGGTTGACGGTGTTGGGTTGTAGCTTCCACCTGAAGGGGTTGACGGTGTTGGGTTGTAGCTTCCACCTGAAGGGGTTGACGGGGTTGAGTGAGATGGTGTGCCACCAGAGCTACCTCCTGAGCCATGGGAAGGTGTAGTTCCATGGGAAGGGGTGTGTGAACCTGCCAATTAGACTTTGAACCGTTAGCAGTCTCGATATTGGAAGAAAGAAGTAAACTAGATTTACAGAGGTTTCTTTAGCTTAATCCTCTTAGTGATTTGCTCAGATATGAACATTTTCTTCCCACTATCACTTGCATATATAGTAGTAAAAACAAATCCTATGTTTAACAGCATGAATAAACGCGAACACATAATTTACAAATTATCTGGCTACTTAGAAAAAAGTAAGTCGTGCATGAAAGATATATAGGGTGCAAGTGTAGTTTAGAGCATGATTGCCTCCGTCATACATACATACATACATACATATATATATATATATATATATATATAGAGAGAGAGAGAGAGGGAGGGGAGGGAGATGGAGACCAGAAGGGGGACTTCTTGAATGCGGGTCTGGTGGGGAGTAGTAGTTCTTTTGATCTTCAAAGGTTGTGGCCAAGACAGTGAAGGCCAGGTTGTGGGAAAGCAAGACAGCGACCAAAACCCACATCAACATTGGAGCCTGATTGCTCTTCTGCGTCTCCATCTCTGTATAATACTACAAGGAAGATAGGAGATTACTGAAAGATGCATCGGCCAGTGAAGAACAGGTGATTATATAGAGTTGACAGAGGGAAGTAAATATCAGCAGGTGAAGAAGTATGTGGTTAGTTGATGTGTTTCAGGAGCATTAATATCTGCTATTAATGACTTGTATCGATGCGATGATGCAGATCCACCCCCTCCCCCGTACCTCTTATTTTACCCACGACGTACTACAAGTTTTAACTTACATAATTAAGCTCACTCGTGATAATGGATTGTTGTGGGGATTGAACTTGTCAAATTGATGTGTTAATTGCTATTGCCATCTAGGTTTTGCCAAGGTTACTGTAGCCTGAATCATTCTAGCTAGTAGCGGGAACTATCATCATCCAAACTCTAAGGATGTAGTAGGAACCTGTTTTACATCTGGAAATTAAGATTATTCCTGATTGCGTACCCCAATGTTGAGAAATTTCCACATGAATGATGTCGATCCCAGGAGGTAGGTTTATTTAAGCAAATGGAAAACAAGTTCTTGGACTAGTTTTTTTAAAAAATAGAAAGTGGTGTCTCCTTGCAGCACAGCCTGGTGCACCATAGTTGTCATCGATCGTTGCAACTTAAATATAAGCAGACAAACGCATGATACAGGAACATGATCAAATAAATCTTCAAAAACCATGACACTTGGGGCATGCAAGTGAAAAGGGACCCATGATTCTGAAATTAGAAGTTGTCACCTTAATGTTGTCGCAGAGAAGTAGTTGAGGCAGAACACGAGCGTCAGGGGAATAGTAAATAAGTGACAGAAAAATTGGTGTCATTTTAGGGCTCTGTTGCCTTGGACGGCGATGACCCATGAAACTGGCTTTGACCAACAATTCTTTAACATCCAAGAGACAGAGAGAGATCTGTTTCATTTTTTCAGTACTATATATTTTTTATTCTTAGATTTGAAAATTTAAAATCATTCCATCACCCCTATACTTAAAGGTGTTCATGATGGATCAAGTTTTGGTCCATAATTAATTTCTAAAACTTTATAAATTATAAATTCAATCCATTTATTTATTGACTCAGGAAAATTAGTAAATGAGGTTGGGTTACAATGTTTTATGGATATTACACATATTCGCAGGTCAAGCATATAAATTGCTGCATTCGTCGACGTAACTCGAAGAAAATGCACTTTCAAAGAATTCTAGAAATGTAGAATAGATAAGATATGTTGAGATCTGGCTCAACATCTCCTGGATCTCATTTCTTTCTTATTATCTTGCCCATGTCATCGTATTAACCATGAAAATTTGGAAGAATAAAAGAAAATGGGTGTCAACATGTCCTCTTACTCGAAATGCAAGAAAAAAACATGATGATGTCAGCACAGATAACAGCCTATTGACGACGTTAATCTTATCCCTAGATGAGTGACTCTCCTATTGGAGAAAAACAATGCCCTGTAAATTGCTTGGATGTTAATCATCCCTAGATGAACGAAATCTGTCAATCTGAGAGGGCCTTCATCAATTAAAAAGATTTGGCTTTCCATCCCCAGTCTTTCCTATGAAAATTTCTCACTCGGATTGTGGTTGACACAAAAAGTTATATAGGACATCAATTAATATATTAAATAAACGATATTTGATGGCAAGCAATAACCTGAAAATTGTTGGTAGTTACAAGATTTTGTACCAAAGTTTTCCTACAAAGGTGGTGGATCTTTTACGCATTCCATGGCATCTGGCAGTAGATCATGACTGATTGGCTTGATTCCTCTTTTAAGCCAATAGTTCATAAGAGACATTTCTAGTTTCCGAACCTGTGAACATTAATTCCATCCAATCAATCAAGTATTCTGTGGAAGCAAGAACAAACCACTACATTTTCCTGTAATTCTCTGAGATTCCAACAATGCATTAGCATTAGCAATGAGAAGTAACTATAAGAGAATGCCCGCCTCAGTTCCAAAAATATTTTGCTGAGCTCGTCTTTTTTTCTTTTTAAATTGAAGAATTAAGAGTCAAAATATACAAATAAGAAAGGTAGATACAAGTAAAAAGGGCCACATGCTACAAGGCAGCAGCAGTAATCCTCAGCTAAAAAATTGAAGCAGAAACATAATATACAGAAGACCAGTCAAGCAGATTTTGTCTAATCTTTTAAGTAGTTCTATGAGTACATGTAAATGTACAATTTCCCGGTATGGTATATCAACTTAAATAGCTATCTTTATAAGGTACAGCTATCATGTCAACATCCACGAGTCCATTTTAGCTTCCATGGCATCTTAAGGAAAATTCTTATAGCACATTATATCAATGTGTTACTCTACTATAAATGTTCTATGTTCTTTTGCTCCTAAATGACGCAAACATCATAAACGAAGATGTGAAAGCAAAAAAACACAGCAGGCATCACACAAGCAAGATCAGGGAGTGAGACCCAAATGAGGATTAGCAAAAACCTAGGTACAATTTTCAAGGAGGGAATGAGGATTAGCAAAAACCTAGGTACAATTTTCAAGGAGGGATAAAGCAGAGGTAATGATGAATATTTTGAAGCGAAACGCAAGCCATCAGCAATGCAAAAAAATCTTTTCACTGGACAGAAGGAAAATAATGGACAACGTCAACTGCATACAGCTACAAACTTATTGAAAGAAAGTGATATCTTCCGATAAATTAAAAGAACTGGCTGTTATTGGCATCACATTCACAACACTTATACAGCCTTATTTCACATAAAACCTTTTGCAGGATCTTTGCAGCCAGAAAGTAGGAAATAGCATATATCTGTTCAAAACACAACTCCCCACGTTTTTCTCATGTTTCAAGGATGCCATAAAATCAAATTCAGTGTCTCAAATAGAAGACGACTAACCTGCCTAACAATGAATGGTTCCTCCGCGAGACTCAGTGGCTCTGTTAATACTGTCAAAAAGCCATTTTGGTTTCCATAAACAATGTCTGTGAAGGGCCGATCACCAACCTGTAGTTTGCATCACACAAGTATACTATTCACATACAATGAACAAAAAGAAACCAGAGCAACGACTCAAAGCAGCTCATGTAGTTTGCACATACCATTACAAGTTGTGAGGATTTGCAGCCAAAGTGCTTTTCAATTTCTTCAGCTGTTCCAGCAGGTTTCTTTACCCCTGTAGTGTAGCATGTGAATTATCAATATTTTCAAGTAGTGCAAAGGGCAGCACGTTAACTAAGCAGGTCATTCACGATCGTCAGAAAAATGTCAGCTTCCCAATTGCATAACCATAAAAAATAAAAAATAATAACTTTTCCATTAAAACTAAAGCTCAAATTGGCAGAGAAGAAACTTACTGTGCCTTATTACTTTAATTCCAACCGCCTCCTCAAGTGCCCTGGCTTTTGAACCGTCATGATCGTACTCGAAGAGACCTGACTCATTACAGCACACGAGCACAGCTTAGTAGCCTTCTATCAAAAATATAAAATCGCAAACAACAAACAAGATCAAATAACAAAAGGGTCGTGGAAAAATTACCGGCAGAATTACTAAAGACAGCGATATCATTCCCAAAAACAGATTTACACTTCTCAATAGACGCAACAAGAGGGCCCCAAAGTGTCAAAGAGTAAGGCACGGTGATAGTATTATCCTTATCAAACACCACACCTTTAAAGCCTCTCCTTTGCAACTCTCCCCAATCAATATACCTTATATCAGGCACTAAAACATGAGGCAGAATCAAATGATGGTCCTTAACGATCACGGAAGCCGACAAACCAATTCCTTCAACGTTGATTCTTTGGCTTAGAGTAGCTCTCAAGTCTTTCCACCACATGTTTGATAAAAGTCCTCTTTGGTTCCCCTGTTTGAGTCTCCTATTTCTTCAATTTCTTGTTTTTTGGTTAGTGCTGGTGTTAAGTCTAAAGAATAGTGAAATCATTCAACAAATGAAAGGTTCTGATCTGGGTCAGGGTAGCTTTTATTGTCGTTGGTTAGGCAATCTTTTTGCTCTTTGTTGTTGCTTTTACAATTTTTTGTAGGGTGGAGAGTGAGGCAACAGATATTCTTGGAGTGGGTTTGGTGATGTGAAGAGGAAAAGCAGATGGGTTTACGATTCTGAGATGGAAACGATGGCCATGGAAGTCAAGATTGGTTCACAAACAGAACAATTAAGCAAGGGAGTAGTAAATCCTTAGAATTTTACCACGCGCTAAGATCGGGCTCATATCTTTTTTATAATAAAAAAAATATATATGTTAATATTCTAGTAAAAAAAGTTATATCATATAGAACTAATTTTATATGACCTGAGGGTACAAAATTATCCCAAATAATTGATAAGAATATATTTTTATTTCTAATAAATATTATAAATATTTAAGATGAGATTTTTTTATATAAATATCGAGATGAAAATATATTAGATTAATTTAGACCAACTTAAATTAATTTATCAATTTACGTGGTAGGTAATGATACCATAATAATCTTATAAAAAATAAACTAAAACAAATAATATTGATTCGGTTTAACTTGTTAGTCTATATGTCAGGTTATGAAACCATAATAACCCTATAGAAATTAAATCAAAACAAATAATTGAGTTCAATTTTCAATAAAACTAATATTGAAAAATGAAATTGAAAAGAAATCAATTAAAATATAGATAAAAAAAAACTTGTGACCCAAATCGTGATAATAAGATAAATTAATAGAAATCAAATTAAAATAAATTATGAAGTTCAGTTCTTAATTAACCTAGTGTTGAATGATAGATTTGAAAATATATTTGGTTAAATAAAGATATAAAAAAACTCAAGTAAACCTGAGTTAACCAGATAAATTTGTGACTTCGGTCATGAAATGAAATTAATATCATAGAAAACAAATCAAAATAAATCACAAAATTTAATTCTCAATCATCTCAAAGTTGATGAATGAATTTGAAAAAAAAAGAGAAAAAGAGTAAAAACTCAACTCAACTAAGTTGACTCAACAAACTCACAGCGTAGATCATGAAACTAGAATAACCTTATAAATAATAAATTAAAAAAATTATGAACCTTGATCCCTAATAAAATTAATATTGAATAATAAATGGAAAAAATATATTATTTTTTCTTAGGATGAGAATTACATATAATCTCTCTTCATTTAATTTTTACTGGTTCATAGGTGGTGTACTGCAATTCCAATTTAGTGGTGAATTTTTGTGTTTTAAATATTCATTTTCTTAAAGGGAAGGGAATGAAGACCTGCATTTTGAAAATATTGTTTTTAAAATTATTCAATGGAGTTTGTTTCTTTTAAAATTATTTTAATTTAAAAATATATTTAAAAAATTGTTTTATTTTTTAAATATTATCATGCCAAAAATATAAAAAATTATTATTAGAGATAAAAAATATGAGCATACACAAACCACCCAACGCGTATAGTCTTCTCTGTCTCCAGTTCGATAAAATACTTTAAGCGTAGCCAGCTCGCTCTTTGTTAGGCATGGACGCTGTTTTGGCTCCGCTAGTCAAATAGCGCATACCACTTCACTTTCACACGCGCCCTCTTTTTTCCACTTTCCTGGGCTACTTCCTCTGTTAGCTTTGCAAGCCTGTCTCCACTCCTGATCATTTTCAATCAAGTAGGTTAGGTTCCCACCATTGAAAACAGCTATATAAGGGAGTCAAGCTCAACGTTCCAGCATCACACAGCACATTTTGATCTCTCATCATCTCTTGCTACCAGCTAGTATTTTACATCTCCTTGTTTTAGAACAAGAAAAGATGTCTTCCTCTTGCTCGAGTATACTCTCTTCCATGCCTTTGTTTGCTCTGCTAATTGCTTGTCTGGTGGGAGCCTCCATGGGTGGCGATTTCCTCCAAGATTTTGACATCACTTGGGGTGATCAACGCGCTAAGATACTGAACGGCGGCCAGCTTCTCACGCTGTCTCTCGACAAGGATTCTGGTTCTGGCTTCCGATCCAAGAATGAGTACTTATTTGGCCGAATCGACATGCAAATCAAGCTAGTATCAGGCAACTCGGCCGGCACTGTCACCACGTTCTATGTAAGCCTCGATTCTTTTTACCCTAACTGGATTCTGCTGTTGCTCGTAAATTTTATTGGTTTTCTCATATTTTCCGACTTGTAATTATGCAGCTATCTTCTCAAGGATCCACCCACGATGAGATTGACTTTGAGTTCTTAGGCAACGTAACTGGAGAGCCATACATTATGCATACCAATGTGTTCTCCCAAGGGAAAGGCAACAAAGAACAACAGTTTCATCTCTGGTTTGATCCCACAAAGGCTTTCCACACGTACTCCATTGTATGGAACCAGCAACGAATAATGTAAGTCAAACATATGCTCTCGCCTTCCATATTTCTATCTCGTTACGATTACTGTGTTTTCGAATGCCGATTTGTGATGCTTAAACTGCGTGCAGTTTCTTGGTGGACAACATCCCTATAAGAGTATTCCACAACTCGGAATCCATCGGAGTTCCATTCCCGACGAAGCAGCCCATGAGGATCTACTCGAGTCTCTGGAATGCTGACGATTGGGCGACGCGAGGGGGGCTTGTGAAGACTGACTGGACGCAAGCTCCCTTCACTGCTTCTTACAGAAATTTCAACGCCAACGCCTGTGTTTGGTCACCTGGATCGTCCTGTACCTCCGCCTCTCCTAATTCAGTGCAGGAAAGCACATGGCAAGCTCAAGCACTCGATGCCTCCGGTCGCAACAGACTTCGATGGGTTCAGCAGAAGTACATGATTTACAACTACTGCACCGACTTGAAACGATTCCCTCAGGGTATCCCAGCAGAGTGCAAGAGATCAAGATTCCTTTAAAAAACTAGACATTGATGACTTTGTTCTTTATTCTTTATGCAAATATATGTGAATGTACTATCAAACAAATTAATTTAAATTCTTTATTCTTTCTTTGAATGAAAGTTAAATAAATCATTTTTTATCCTCTACTTAATTCCTTTAGCACTATTAGAACTCATCCTGATCCAACATTTACAATGTGCAGCCTCTGGAGTATATTTATAAGAGAATCATATTTGCTTATCCTTGTAAATTGCAAAATTAATTGGCTTAACCTTCAGTAGCTTCAAAGATTGACTTATTTGAAATAGTATATTGTGCTTCGAGGTCTTCCTTATTTTAACCCAGTTTGTATTGAAAAAAATTAAGAGAGATGGTTAACAGCAGTTGTCACGCCTTATTATAGGATCATTCATATCTATTCAAAGACATCAAATATAAATGGTTGTGATGTTTATCTTCCTAGATAA